>JANHMN010000008.1:76676107-76761305 GCA_030674055.1 Rhabdomys pumilio | reverse complement strand
TCTCTCTCTCTCTCTCTCTCTCTCTCTCTCTCTCTCTCTCTCTCTCTTTCTCCCTCCCTCTCTCTCTCTCTTTCTCTCTCACTCACACACACACACAGTATAGCACACACTGTCAACATCTGCGGATATAAAGCAGTGTTGGAATGTTTGCTTAGCACATGCAAGGCGCTGACTTCAATAACCTGAACTGCATGGAGAGAAGGTGGCATTTGCCTCATAGTTGGGAGTTTTCAAACCATGATTGATTAGCCCTGTAGGTTCTGGGTCAGTGGTGACAATACCTCTTACAGGACTATGTGGCAAATGCAATGAGCTCTCATGGTACCTCTTACAGACACACTCCCAATAACTTATTACCTCCCATTAAGTCCTACCTCTCAAAGGTTCTACCATATCCCAACAGCACCAGGAGCAAACTTTTATCCTTCGGAGGGCCATATCCAGGCTTTGAGGCCATCGTGTGCTATGTAAAAAATCATCATAGCCATTATGATGTCAAGACAGAGAACCAGTGAGAGAAGCATCCTGACTGTCAGTAGATGGTCAGAGCAGCCTTCTGAAGCACAGGTCCTTAAGAAGAGCTTGTTAACAGAAGAGATTCAGGACGTCACGGACTAAGTGCAAAGGCACTGACGGGAGAAAAACCTTAGAACTACCTAAAAAACTGGCCCAGAGAGGGAAACAAAGATTCAATCTTCAGAGAACATAAAATCTAATCTTATATAAACCAGAAAGTAGAAAATGAAGTAGCTTTTATAACATATTTACAAGGCTAATTCGACCTTAATAACAAAACCACAGGAGGGAGACTTCCAAGATGGGAGTGTGGAAAGAGAGCTCATTCATTAAACATATGCCACTGTTCCCTACAAATCAGTAAATAATAAGAATATTTATGTAGGCTCTGAGAGACAGGGAACATCCCAAAGCATCTTTGAGTACCAGGCAAACAGTTCATTGTTTGCATTTGAAGGAGATGAGGACAAGCTTGGGCAGCAGTTACAGTCATGGAAGAGACAGGTTCAGATTTGAAGCTTCAGGAGAGAACTGGTTGTATGCAAATTTATAACTAGGTCAGTTTTTGCTTTGAAACTCCATCTGCTCATTTCCCTGCACCAGCAGTTTACCATCTTACCCGATGGTCCCTACAATCATGCCCTTGGAGAGAAGGCTCTGACTATCTATTGGCTGTAAGCCCTCTGTACAAACAAGTGATACTTGCTTTAGCTCCTGAGATGGGAAAAAAAATGCATGGTAGATGTCTAGGAGGTTACCAAGATCATGGCCCATTTTTTTGTTTATAAAATAACAGGGTTTGCTTAGGTTCCAAGGTTACTGGTCTTTCAGGAGTATGCAGCCAGAGATGGGGAATTGTGTTCCCATTGTAAAATCTCAAATATTATATCATTAACCGATAAGATTTGAATGTACTTTGAGAGGCAAGTATCAATCCAGGGCTTGGTTTTATTTATTCTGAAATGAAATTGGAATATCCTTTGATCGGTCTTTTTAGTGACCTGTAAATAATTTCTTCATTTTAAAGATTTTAGCCCATATCCAACAAAGCCAAAAAAACTCATTAAGTCATGGACCTGCCTTTAATGGCTCAATAAATGTTTATTAGACTGAATGAACCAATGTAAATAGATTTCTCTTGAGGTACATCTCTTTAAGGTCAATCCCTGGCCTACATGGGTGAAATATCATTAAGTCTTTCTATGTAATCCAGAGCCGGCCTCTGCCACAGTTAGAACATGGTTCACTCCAACCAAAGCCCACATAGAGGCTCATCTCCTACTTGGGGTAGTGTTAGGAGGTGGAGCCTTGAGTTATGTTTGGATCACAGAGGTGGAGAAAGCCCTTAAGTCTAAATTAATCCTCTCCTGTGGCCGTGAGTTCCCAATCTTGTGGGGTTCGATTTGTTAACTGTAGCAGGCCATCCTAAAGCAAAGTCATCCCTGGTGCCATTTCTGTTGCGTGTGTCTTCTGGACTTTTGCTCCTTCCCTGCTGTGTTCTGATACAACACAAAGCTCTTGGAAGATGTAGCTACTAAGTCTTGACTTTTTCAGCCTCCTAAATCATGAACTAAACAAACCTCATTTCTTTCTGAAGTACCCAGACTTGGGTATTCTGTTACAGCAACAGAAAATGCACTAAGAGAACACCTAATATTTTACAACTTGGTGTTTCAAAATTCAGAGTTGAATAGGTGAAATCCAAAATTAGAACCACATGTCTCCACTCAAAAAGTTCAGTTTTCTGAGCATGGATGGCCATACCTATAATCTCAGCACGCAGGAGGCTGAGGCAGGGCAACTGTGAGTTTGAGGCCAGCCTGTGTTACATTGCAAGATTCTGTTTTAAAGAAAAAAACAGAGTTGTGCTTATCTATTTTGGTTTTTCAAAGGGTACTGATACTTTGAAAGCTCTCCACACCTGTTTCTCTATTCTCACTCCCATGATGGGATGACAATAAGGGACTGCAGTGGGGCAGAGGCATTGCACCTGGGAGTCCTTTGCCAAAATGTGCATGTATCATTTTTGCAGGAAGCAGCCAAGCCTTTCCTACACTTCTTCCTAGTGTCCTGGGCACTCCATGAAAATGCATTGTCTTAAGGTTTCATTGCGGTGAAGAGACACTATGACCATAGCAACTCTTATAAAAGAAAACATTTAACTGAAGCTGACTTATAGTTACAGAGGTTTAGCCCATTATCACCATAGCAGGAAGCATGGCAGCCTTCATGCTGGAGAACCTGAGAGTTCTACGTCATCATCCAAAGGCAGACATGAGGTAGCTCTCATTTCACACTGGGTGGAGCCTGAGCATAGGAAACCTCAAAGCCCACCCCAACAGTGACACACTTCCTCCAACAAGACCACACCTACTCCAACAAGGCCTAATAACTCCAACATCTCCTAATAGTGCCACTCCCTTGGACCAAGCATTCAAACACGTGAGTCTTTGCGGGTCAAACCTGTTCAAACCACTACAGCAATCAAAAGAAGATTTTTTTTTTAAATCTCACATGAAGAAACTATGTTCCCAACTGTAATTAGCACCAAATTGTTACTATGGAGATTAACTCAATAGCTACTTATTTTGAGGACTATCTTGTCTCCCTAGAGTGATTATTTGGGTTCTGACCAGTTGCTTCCCATCCCTCCTCATTTTGTTAAGTCCACAAAGATTGCACTGTGGATGACTTGATGCCACTTTAGTTTACTGCTCGGAGAGCTGAGAAATACCCTCAGAGAAGAGGAATAGTGAATACACCATTCACTGGGGAAGGAAGATGGCTTGGTGGATAAAGCGAGATTGCTGCAGAAGTGTGAGAACCTTGCTCAGATCTCCAGCGCCATCTAAAAACCAGACATGGTGGAACACCTCTGTAATCCCAGTGCTAAAGAGGCAGAGGTGAGTGGATTCAAGGAACTTGCTGAGATACTATCTCAAAACTAATCTAGACAACAAAAGAGGACCTCTGTTATTACACACACACACACACACACACACACACACACACACACACACACACCAGAGAACACTACCTGTATATACATGTCTACACACGACCTCCATCCACCACCTCCACCACCACCACCATCACCACCACCACCACCAACAACAAAAGAATTATGTATTTACAATGTCCAGCATGTGGAATCCATTAATGTGTCTGTCACAAGGTGGTGAATGTGTAAAGAGTTTATGACACGCATTCATAATGGAATAGGAAAGAGCACTTCCATTTGATTAAAACTCGAGATAGAAGCTTTTCTAGTGTTATAGTCACATCAATACATACTATGAACGGAGAATGAGATGCCAGTATCAGTGGCAGCATGAATAGGCTACAGGATGTTATAGTAAGAAGAGGAAGATAGACTCGGAGAGTTAAGTGCCGCGTGTGCACTGATTCCAGAGTAGAGGGTAGAGCAGGAAGAGTGCTGGGGAGGGATGATGGAGGGAGGTTAGCAGCAGGTACCCAAGTCCAGAGAGAGAAAACGAATACGTTTCAATATTCTATGGTACTATGATGGTTTGTTTGTGCTCAGACCAGGGAGTGGCACTATTAGAAGGTGTGTCCCTGTTGGAGTAGGTGTGTCACAGTGGGTGTGGGCTTTAAGACCTTCATCCTAGCTGCCTGGAAGTGCATATTCTGCTAGCAGCCTTCAGATGAAGATGTATAACTCTCAGCAACTCCTGTACCATGTCTGTCTGGATGTTGCCATGTTCCCTCCTTAATGATAATGGAATGAACCTCTGAACCTGTAAGCCAGCCCCAATTAAATGTTGTCCTTTATATGACTTGCCTTGGTCATGGTGTCTGTTCACAACAGTAAAACCCTGAGACAGTACACTAGGATGAATATAGATAGCTTATAGTATGTAGTGATGTGTTTTGTTATTTTATTTGATTTATTTTATTTCAAACCAAAATAGCTTGAAAGTCTCCCCCAAATGATAAATGACAATGATAATTACCCTGATTTAATCATTACACATTATAAACCTATGTCAAATTACCATATCATATCCTATCAATAGGTACCATTATTGTACATTCATTAAGAATTTTAAAAATTTATTTATTCCTATATTATGTGTGTCTTGCTTACATGTATGTATGTATGTATGTATGTATGTATGTATGTATGTATGTATGTAATGTTTGTTCAGTGCCTGAGGAGGCCAGAGGAGGGTGTTAGATGTCTCCTACAACTGCAGTTGCTACGAGCTGCCAGGTGCATGCTGGGAACCAAACCCTTGTTCTCTACAAGAGCAGCCAACTTGCTTAACCTCAGAGCCATCTCTCCAGCTCCAATTAAAGATTTTAAAAGTTAAAAAACCAAGGCAGTTAATAGGTTCCAGGCTGCTGATTTCTTAAATCTCCAAAACTGCCTTCACTTACACCGTCTCAAGAAAATGTTTTATAATTCAAGGTTGTGCTCAGGAAATAACTCGTCTTGTGCATATTGGCGACAGCATGGGTTTATAAAATTTTGTGAAGCCCCAGATATCTCTAATACGAATAGCTCTATTGCCAGTGTCCTTTGCCACAGAGGCTCGTGAGTAAACCTGCATTGACACAATACTACTTCCAACGTCCACAGTTTAGAGTCCTCTTCTACTGCTATTGACAATGCACGGTGTCACATATCCACCAATATTCTGTCCCACAGGAGAGTTTCACTGCCCAAAATCCTTTTAGTTTCACCTGCTCACCCTTCTCTTCCCTCCCGGTCCCTGGTGGCCATTGATCTTATCGTCACCACAGTTTGCCTTTTCCAGAGTGTCTAAGTTAGAATCACAGCATGTAGCCTTTTTTCAGTTGATATTCACTTACTAGCATCTTAGTGAGGTTTCTTCTACGTCTTTTCCTGGCTCGACACTTTGTTTCTCTTTAGACTGTGTAGCACGTTGGTAGCCAGACATCCCACTGCTCAACTGTGGGCTATCTCGGTTGCCCCAAGCTTCTATTGGTCTGCAGAAAGCAGTTGTGGACTTTTGTAACCAACGTTTTGTGCGGCTGTTTTCCTTTCTTGTGGGTAAATACTGAGGAGTTATAACTGCTGGATCACATGGCTAGTGTATGTGTAGATATTTTGTGGAAGCAGCACACCATTTTCCAAAATGGCTGTACCATTTAGTGATTTCACAAGCCAAGAAGGAACAATCATGTGGCTCCCAATGTCACCAGCCTTGGATGCTGCCATTTCTGATTTGCTGCTGATACTGTTCTGATTTGCATTTCTCTTGATAGCATACGGCATTGAGCATCATTGTGTCTGTTAATTGTCTGTCTCCTCTGATGAGATGTCCACGTCATGGCTTGTTTATGGTCATACTTTTGTTTCCTTACTGTCAAGCTTTATAAGTTCCTTGCATGTTTTGGATTATTCAGTCCTTATCTGCTGTTTCCTTTGCAAACACTTCCTGCCATTCTAGATTTTGTCTTTTTATTATTTTTACAATGCCTTCTGTAGAGTGGGAGGCTTTCATTTTAATGAGGTCCAGGTCATCCATCCTTTCTCCAGGGCTTGTGCCTTTGGTGTTAAACTTCCAGGTCATCTGGACTCCCTCTAGTCTTACAGATATATCATAATGAAGTCTGTAGCTCAACTAGGTTAATTTTTTTTAATGGTGAAAATCTGTGATGATGCTTTATTTGTTTGGGTTTGTATGTTAACATCCCAGTTGCTCCAGAGTCAGTTCACTCTCTCTCTCTCTCTCTCTCTCTCTCTCTCTCTCTCTCTCTCTCTCTGTCTGTCTGTCTCTCTCTCTGTGTGTGTGTGTGTGTGTGTGTGTGTGTTGTATTTCAATTTTCTTTCCTGTTTCAAAGATCATTTTTTCACCAATCCCACTGTACCTTGACTACTGTAGCCTTATTGTAAAGCTTAAAGCCAACTAATGTCTGCCCTCCAACTTTGTTCGTGTCCTTCAATAGTATGTGGACTGGATGACTTTTTATTTCTTTATTTCAAGAAAGTCCCAGATGCCAGGAAAGCAAGAGGCTCCCAGGACCCAATGGGAATGACATTAGTTGAAATACTCAACAAAAGGGAGAGAGAACCTGTGGAGACCACATCCAGAGGTTAGGCATGGCCCCGGTTGAGTGATGGGGCCACACACCCATGTCAAGAATATTAACCCAGAATTGTTCCCGTCTAAAGGAAATGCAGGGACAAAGAATAGAGCAGAGACTGAAGGCCATCTAGAGACTGTCCCACCTGGGGATCCATCCCATATGCAGTCACCAAACCAAGACACTACTGCTGATGCCAAGAAGTGCTTGCTGACAGGAGCCTGACATAGCTGTCTCTGGAGAGGCTCTGCCAGAGCCCGACCAATACAGATGTGGATGCTTGCAGCCAACCATCAAACTGAGCACGGGGACCCCAATGGAGGAGTTAGGGGAAGGACTGAAGGAGCTGAAGGGTTTTGCAACCCCATAGGAAGAATGACAATATCCATTAACCTGACCCCCTCCCCCAGTTCCCAGGGACTAAAACATCAACCAAAGAATACACATAAGGTTACTCATGGCTGCAATTGCATACATAGCAGAGGATGGCCTTATCTGGCATCAATGCAAGGAGAGGCCTTTGGTCCTGTGGAGGCTTAATGCCCCCAACATAGGAGAATGCTAAGGCGGTGAGGCCAGAGTGGGTGGGTGGGTGGGGGAGCTCCCTCACAAAAGCAGTGGGAAAGGGGGAGAGGACATGGGGTTTGAGGAGGGAAAACCAGAAAGGTGGATAACATTTGAAATGTAAATAAATAAAATAACCAAAACTAACTAAATAAATAAATAAACAAAAATAAGCAAACATAAAAAAAAAAAAAAGAACGCATCTCACTATGTAATCCAGGTTAGTCTCAAATTCATAATCCTTCTGCCCTAACCACTGAGATTATAGACTTGTTTCTAATTTGTTTTATTAAAACTTTTTGTTTATGGGTGTAATTAATTTATTTTTATATAGGTGAGTACACTGTCATGATGTCTTCAGACACACACCAGAAGAGGGCATCAGATCCCAGTACAGATGGTTGTGAGCCACCATGTGGTTGCTGGGAATTGAACTCAGGACCTCTGGAAGGACAGTCAGTGCCCTTAACTACTGAGCCATCTCTCCGGTCCCATATTTTGATTTAAAAAAAGAAGAAGAAGAAGAAAACCTTTCTATTGGTTCTTTGTGAATACAGTGCACCCCATCTGACTCACCTCCCTCCCTTGCAACCTCCTCCCCAACAGAGAAAGACTGTTTCTCACCATGGAGGCTGTGGTGATTCACAGTGTGTCCCACAGCGCGCCCTTTTGTCTACACTTCTTTGCTTGCAAATGTCTGTTGCGGTGACTCATTGGTGTGCTACACCAATGGCTATTCTATAAATACTGAAACCTCAGCCGGACTCCTCTCAGATACCCTGTTGTTGCTCTGCATCATGGAGATGCTGCAGTTTTGGAACTGGAGTCCTGTCCCTTCATGCACTCCCACAGTTCATCAGTGGGATAGATGTTGGGGTGGGCCAATACAAAGCTCTGGATCTGGGCCTAAGAGGTATCTGAGCTGTTGAGAGCTCTCACACTTTCATGGCCCTGGGGCCAACTCAACAGCACCCCCACAACCAGGGTCAGCACTACTCTGCTGCCCAGGAAAGTACAGGGCCCGCTCAAAGTTGGTGAGGGACATGGCCAGTTCTCCCACTTTCATGACCCCAGGGACAGCTCTCTTACATCTGCCATAGATGGCAAGGACCAACAAGAGGAGGAGGAGGGTGTTTCTCTCTCATCCATGCCACCACCCAGAGGACAAGAGCTCTCTAACTGTCATACCCTCGGGTTGGCTTACCCACAACCTCCACCAGAGTCAGCTCTACTCTGCTGCGCCCCCCCCACCCCCAACCCCCCCCCCCCCACCCCCCCCCCCCCCCCCCCCCCCCCCCCCCGCAAGGTGCAGGGCCTGCTAACCCAAGAGCTGCAGCTGGTGAGAGGCAGAGCCAATTCTCAAGCTCTCATGACCCAGAGCCAGGTCTCCTGCCACATGTGGCGAGGGGCGAGGCAGGTAGAAGGTATCTTTTCCTCATCCATGCCGCTGCACGGGAGACTAATGGTAAGGCCAGCTCTCCCATGCTTGTATCCTGTGGCAGGCTCAACCACAACTTCTGCAATGTTCAGCAGCTTTCTTGAAGCTGGCTAAGAACTGGGTCAGCTCTGCTGCTCTCATGGCCCTAGGGCCAGCTCTTCCGTAATGCTCCGGTTGGGGGTGGGGCCAGTTCGGCATAGCCTTCAGACATCAATATGTCCCAGGGCAGCAGCCCAGGCCAGGGACAACTGTCTGGCCTGTGGTAGTAATAGACACCCACTGCCGCAGGGCCAGGGCCCCAGATATGACCCCCAGTTGGCAGCACAGTCCAGAACCCCATATGGTTCCAGGTGGTATGACCAGCTACTCACATGGGGCTGTTTCTCACTACCCTCGAGTCTCCAGTTCTGCCTCTCTTCATTGTGCCCACATCCTTCTGTTTTTCTCGATTCTACTTCTCCACCACTTACTTGCTCCTCTTAGTGGGCAGGGTCTCTGAGTGTCTAGGGTCGTCTCAGGAGTGGTCTCATGAGTGCTTTGCATCTCTGTGTATTATGGTGCTGGGCAGGGTCATCTGAGGCATAGGCTGCCTCCATAAGCCTGTGTGGCAACAGACTGATGGTCATCTCAGGCTAGCTCTCTATCCAGGCCCCATGGCACTGGTCTGGTGCTTGTCTCAGGCTCGCCCCTCACCCAGCCTGCCCAAATAACCCCTTTCAAGGGTCCTCTGTCTCAGGCTCACTCCCAGGGCCTGCAGTCCCAGGCAGGGTTCTTCTAGTTTCCAGCTTGCTTTCCATCCCGGGATGCCAGACTAGTGGTCATCTCAGGCTCACTTTTTTCAGGAAGTGTTAGGCTACTAATCATTCAAACACTCATAGGTCAGAACACTGAACACAGACATGGCCTCCTCCTCTTTGCCTCCTGCCGATGCACTCGTGACACAGCAGCTGCACCTGCATCTCTTCTAGGGGCAGTTCTATTCTGATTTTTTGATGACTCAGACTTTGACCCCACTGGAGATAACCCCAGGTTACCCATCCTTTGGTGATTCTTCTCTTTCCCTCCCGAATCTTTAGCCCCTTCACACCCTTCTTCACAGATACCACCATTAATAAAAGGAGAAGCAACTGAGGTCTCCAAGACAGCCTTGTACAATCAGTTTTAAGACCCGTGACGTAGGGGTTCCTGGATGATAAGAGATCTCAGTATCCCCCCTGAATTTCTCAGGCATACAGACTTAGGATTCAGACGTGTGGTCTGTGCACCCACAGAAGCTCTGATCTTCTCACCAGAATGTGAGGAACTGTCCTGATGCAACTGAACAGTGACCACAGTAACGACCCAGCAAACCACCTGTACTGCTCACAGCTGGTCTTCCATTTCTGGGGAGTTTTCTTCTTCCTTTCTGCCTCTCTCTCTCTTTGCCATCACAACAGAAGCAACTGGAACTCTTTTGGAGCTCTTAAAGCTAACAGCCAGGTCGTAGTGGTCCATACCTTTAATCTCAGCACTCAGGAGACAGAGACAGGTAGTGAGTTCTACAGAGCGAGCTCCAGGACAGCCAAAGCTACACAGAGGAGCCCTGTCTTGAAAAGCAAACAAACAAAACAAAAACAACAAATGAAACTAACAGATGTCACTACCAACATCCTCGAAGATGTAAATCTATTGCTGATACCTCAAGCCTAGACACCCAAAGTTCACTTTTTTCAATACATGTCAGCATCTAAGGACAGGGAAAGGACCACAGCTTGGGAAAATTACCCAGTTCAGGGATTGAATTGATCTAATGAAAGTTGATAATACTTGTTTGCTTTGGGGTCATTGGTTTGCTGCCAAGCCTAGCTCTGTGGGTCTGGTTTCTGGCTTATCGCTTTTCACCCTTCCTTAGGAATGGGCACTGGAGGGACAGCTGAATACACAAAGCAAGTATTGTCAAGTGTGGCATAAAAAAGTATGGGGTTCACATTCTCTCACACAAGGGGGAAATTGAAGCTGACTCAAGTAAGAAGGCGAGAGGAATCCTAGTCAATGTCTCCTCACCTGGAAAGAGTTCAGAGAAGATCCCAATGTCCATCATGTGGTATCTGGGGAATGCCAGAACAGGTCTCTCATTGTTCCAACTCCTGCATTTAGCAGCTCCAACCGTAAGCTTTCTTTGGACTGACAGCAGTGGTCCAGAGTGGCTGGGAGAGGTAATTAGACCGCACTGTAACATCCTCCGAACTCCCTGGAGAGCTGGCGCTACTGGAGGCTGGAGGATCTTTACTGTAATCCTTATCCCTAAACCCTCTGGGGTCCCTCCCTGACATCGTTGTCAGCTGTGCTCGCTACTCAATCATTTCTCATTTCCCAACAAGCCCATTGTAAGCTCCCTTCGGGAAGTAGAAATCAACATTTTAAAAAAAATTTCTTTTTTAAAGAAAAAGCATGTCATCTTCCCAAGTTCTAGAGCATAATAAGATGGAGCAGGGGCAGGTTAATCCAGATTTAGTCCCTTTGTTACTAAGGTGATGACAGCACACACCTGACCAACTATGCAGACTTGAAGCCATCTGCTGACTTTGGGCTTCTGGGCCTACGTTAACTTTTCTCAGAAGCAAAACACCTCCCCACCACCATCCCCTCTCCACCACCATCCCCTCCCCACCACTATCCCCTCCCCACCATCATCCCCTCCCCACCATCATCCCCTCCCCACCACCATCCCCTCCCAGCCACCATCCCCTCCCCACCATCATCCCCTCCCAGCCACCATCCCCTCCCCGCCCTCCTTCACATCATCTACATTCTTCCCCTTTGTGAACTCTAGACCAGGATGTTTGTTTTGGTTTGTTCTGGTTGTCCCCCCACTGTATGTGCCCCCAACACCCAGCCTCAAAAAGAGGTTCTACGGGAGGCTCCATGAATTGGATCTTGAAGGTGCCAACAAGAACACATGAATGAAAACACAGCTCTCGATTCACAAAATCTTGTCCAGGAAGATGTGTGCAGGGCAAGCATCTGGAGAATGATGGGGTTGTTTCAGAAAATACCAGCATGTCTAAGTAAAAAACTAATACCCACACATGCACTGGTAGCTCATGCCTTTAATCCCAGCATGCAGGAGGCCAAGGCAGATGGATCTCTGAGTTGGAGGCCAGCCTGGTCTACACAGCAAATTCCAGGACAGCCAGGGCTACACAGAGAAAGCCTGTCTTGGGGATCTAGAGAAGGAGAGGGGAGAACCAGCAACAACAACAAAACTAATACTCAAGAGAGTACTGAGAGTTAAGAGTCTTTTCTATGAGAGGCTCGCCCACTGCCACCCAGCAAGGTGAGCGCTACTCTGATGAGCAGCTATGTAATAGAGAGATGAGAAAGAGAAGCAACCTGAGGTGAGTAGCCTGTGACACCACCTGAGGACATGTTTGGGTTCTTGCTCCTGCAGCAGTGGGGGGTCACATTGATGTTCATGGCCCATGTTACCACCAAAGGCTGTGGTCTGAGCTGCTGCCTGGAGCCATGTTGATGTCTGAAAGCAATGCAGAACTGACCCCACCCTCATAGGCTACAGCACTCAGGATGGCTGGCACTACCCCTGTCCTAGGCTTTGTGGAAGAGCTGGCCCTCGGGTGTGAAAACAGGAGAGATGACCCCTTCCCTCACCACCTGCAGCACTTGGGAGAGCTGGCCCTGGTGGCGTAGGTGCAGGAGAACAGGTCTTGCCTTTTTCAGGCTGCTGTAGGCAGCCAGCCTGCCCCCAGCCCTGGGAAAGTGGAAGAGCTGACCCTGGTGGTGTGGGCACAGGAAAGCTGGCAGGCTGAACAACTCTGCCGCCACCCAGGCCAGGGCTTTAAGTTGGCTCACCCAACATCTACGTCATCTGTGAACTGTTTGAGCATGTGCAAGGGTCAATCCTGTAGAACCAGAGCTGCAGGAGATCTCCATGACATAGGGCGACAACTGGATATCCGAGAGGTATCCCTGTGGGGCTCCAGTATGGAGAGTATAAAAGGCAGAGGCCTAGAACCAGACCACTGCAATGGACATTTGCAAGTAAAGATATGTGGACAAAAGAAAGGGTATACTGTGGGACACATCATGATACACCTGCAACTTCCAAGTAGAGATTTGGTGGGTTTTGTTTGTTTGTTTGTTTGTTTTTTCTGGAAAGGGGGAGGAGGTTGCCAGGGTGAAGGGCAGATATGGAGGGACAGGGAGATGAGTGGGAGTGGGATGCATGATGTGAAATTTATGCGTACGTGTGTCTCTGTGTGTCACACATACACACACACACACACACACACAGAGAGAGAGAGAGAGAGACACACACACACAAAACAGTAGAAAAAATTTTTAAAAAGATGTTCGATGTTCTTTAAGAGGACCTGAGTTTGAGACTTAGTGCCCACATCAGGAGGTCCACTGTCATTTGCCATGCTCGCTCTGGGTAATATAATACCCTCTTCTGGATTCTGGGGTACCTGAATCTGGATTCTGGGGTACTTAACACATGCACAGACACGTTCACGTACACACAATTAAAAATAAAACTTAAAGAAATTAACATTCAAAAATAAAGGTCTTTGCCTAGAAACAATATCTGCTTAGACTTTCTAATGGCTGGCAGGATCACACAAAGAGAAAACACATATGAGGGAAAAGTACATCAAAATTCTAAAACACGGAAGGACAGTCCTCCTTCCCCCAAAATAAATCTTAAACAGATGAAAACGGCACGTGTTCCCCCAAATGGGAGATTTCACATCACTAGATGTTATAGTTCCTAAACTAATCTAGTATATCATTATCATAAGTATGAACAGAAGTTTCTTCATTCAATCAGATCATTTGCAAGTTTGATGGAAAAATAAAGACAGAAGTAGTGCAGGAGAGTCAGGCTGGGTGTCCTGAGCACAAGTGGCTAAGAGGGCCAGGGGTTTGAAGCCAGTCTAAGCTACATAGGCATTCTGATGAAAAAAAAAAAGTTTATTCTCATGAAATTAACTAATTATAGTTTACTATTTCATAACTTGGTCAACAGAATAAACTAGAAAATCAAAAAACACATTCAAATTCGAATCTTGTACAAGTAAAGGGGGAATTTAAAATCAGTGAGAAAAGGCTGGATTGCTTAGTAGATGCCGTTAAGCTGCACTTTTACCTGAGAACAAAGGTGGCCACTAACTATAAAATAAAACAAAACAAAACAAAATATAAAACAGAGCCAGTAAAATCGCTCCATGGGTAAAGGCACTTGCCACCAAGCCTGATAAACCTAAGTTTGATCACATGATCCACAAAGTAGAAGGAAAGAACCGACTCCTGAAAATTGTCTTCTGACCTACACGCATGCATGCACATACACCCACATACACTCACATGCTCACATGCACACACACAAAATAAATAAAATGTAGCAAAAATTTTAAAATAAAATATTTTGATCAAAGATTTAAATATGGAAATATAACCCATAGAAACACTAGAGGAAAACATGGGAGAAGTTGTGCTAATGACCCATAAGGGAGAAACTCCGTTCTCCTTTGTCAGGCTGTGGACTCACAGCCTCTTCTGTGTTTCCCATTATACTGATCTTTCTACTTAATGAAATTCTCTTCAGGGTAGCAAGAAGCCTAATCCCAAAAGATGGGTCATGGTGGCATGCTGGTGTCATTTTCCCAGCATTCTTTGCAGCCAGGCTGTCTGTGTTGCTTGGTTTGGATCAATAAAACATCCGTGGACATCTGTTGGATCTTTACCTTCTCCATAAAAATGAGCACACACACATCAGCTCGCGTGCCCCTTGAAGGGCTAGAAATCATCTCAGGATCAGAAGGAAAAGTCAAAGAATTGAATTAAGCTCTGAATCAGCTCTGAAGTGTCAGAACAATGGAACCAGGGCTAGTGCCTCCCATCCCTGTCTTCTCAATAGGACACGAAAGCAAATCCTGCTAACCTAAGTCATTGTGTTTAAACTTCGGGTTTCTCACAGTTGTGTGACATTTGCAGTTATACCTGACATTCAGAATAGCATGCACTTAGAAAACTTAAAGAAAAAAAAAAAGAAAAAATGAACGGCACCAAATTTTAATTTCTTTAATTTTAATTAATTAATTTAAAATTCTTTTAAAAGAAAGAAGAAAGAGGAAGGAAGGAAAACGGAAGGAAGGAAAAGAAAGACTAAGACGTTTTTATTTCATGTAAAAGCTAAGGCTTATTATCTTCACTCCAGGAATAAATTAAATAAATGAATGAATGAATAAATAAATAAGCAAGCATGGCACAGTAGGAAAATTGGCAAAGAACAGAAAGTATTTATCAAAGAAGTAAAGGCAACAAGCCTTTGATTAGAGCTAAGGACTTGATCAGAGCCTCTAGCATCATAAGCCCACCCTCAAGCACCAAGCCACATACACCTCCAGTTCTTGAGTGAGCCCTCCAGCTCACTCAGCATAAAGGTGCAGCTAAAACTCGTGATGTACAATCCATAGCAATTCACTTGAGTTTTAAAGCCATGTTTGACAAACACTAGGCATTTCTATCTGGAGGAAAACCTAAAATAACTTCCATGGAGAGCAACTTGCCAATGTCACCCAAATTACAAATGTCGCACAAGCAGTCACGACATGCTTATAAAATTAAAGAATTGAAAATCAGATAAATGTCCATGAATGAAGAGCTAGGGTTTTTTTTTTCCTATAATAAAATCCTCAGCAATTATTAAAAGAATAAATATATTCCACGTGCACAGTTGTAGGACAATCTTCAAGATACATGTTCTCATTTTTAGAATAGCATACCAACATATTTACTGTCTTGGGTCTTCAACCTATAAGGTACCCTCCAACTGAGACCACAGGGCTGTTCTGTTGAAGAACACTGTCCTCTGTTTTCTATGAACAACTTATTCTGTGTAGGATACATTGTCAAATGGACAGAAACTAAGACACAGCAATCTGCTCCTCATGGAACCAAGTGTATCCAATACCTATCATTAAATATATGATTGTGTGTTCACCAATAATCCTTGACAGAACTCACAAGGAGGAATAGTGCTTGTCTGTAAAAAAAAAAAAGGAGTCCTCCAGCTGCCTATAAATAACTACATAAAGGACCACTCCAGATCGGGGCTGAGAAGACGGCTCCATGGTTAAGGGCTTGTGCTGTTCTTGCTGAGGAGCAGAGTTCCTTTCTCATTATCCACATCAAGGGAAGCACAGCTGCCAGTTCTCCAGCGCCAGTGGAGCAAGCGCCCTCTCCTGGTTCTCACAGACACCTGCATGCATGTGCACATGACCACTCACAGACACATTTTTTTTTTTTTAAATCTAAACAAGAAAAAAAAAAAGCTTAGTGGCGTAATAGTCACACCCATTTTCTTACGCACACGGGTTCTGTAGGTCAGGGTTTTGGAGACGCAACACTCATGGCTTCTTCCTGGATGTTGGTATCTGGAGCCCCAGCAGGGAGGAGGTGAGCACCAGTGTGTGACTCAGCTGTCTGGAGGCTGGAAAAAAAATATAAAGTTTCTTCACTCTAGTGTCTGCCCCTGAGCCTTGATGATTCCACTGGCATTTGGTGTTCATTGGAGTGACCTTGGGCTTCTCAGAGCATGGTGGCTTCAGAATATCAGACAACGTACGTGACAACTCGGGGCTCCAAGAGCAATGTTCCAACTAGGCAAGGCCTTCCATGTGTAGCCTCAGAAATCACACTCCACTTCCGTTCTTCCATTCTAGTGGTCCCAAGCCTGCCTAGATTCAGACAGAAGGCAAACCGAAACTACGTGGTATCTATTCGATGCCAATGCCCTTTGTATTTATCTTTATCTCCTAATATACCTAAATAAGCCAAGGGCTCCTTGATACAAATAGGTATTTTAAACTCTTAGGATTCTCTTCTGTACATTTCAGTAAAACCATATTTCTCATATGTCCTTGTAAATTTGCAGCAGTTTGAATTTGGAAATACATTTGTATATTTCTCATGATCTCCCTTCTGTAATAACATGCAGGAAGCATGATGAGCCTACATGTCTGCATAAAGGAAGATACACCCCTATACATTTAAAGCTATTCACATCAAAGTCGAGTTCTGCAGACACAGAGAATGGTTGCTTTGGTTTGCTGGCTGGATGTTTTCCAGCTGTAGGGGACCAACATCTGGGTCATTGTCTTCTGTTTAAAAGCAAGCACAAGACAGACAGCAGCTGGCCTGCCTTTGTCCTAATGTCTGCCTGACATACCTTTAGTGGGAGTTCTCTCTCTCTCTCTCTCTCTCTCTCTCTCTCTCTCTCTCTCTCTGTCTCTCTCTCTCTTTCCCTCTCTCCCCCTCTACCCTCCTTCTCCTACTTTTCCTCTTCCTCCCCTTCCTCCTCCTCCTCCTCCTCCCACAACCCAGAGAATCAACAATGGGTATCTTCCTCTGCCACTTTCTGCTTTATTTTTTGAAGACAAGGTCTCTCACCGAACACAGAGCACACCATATTGGTTAGAATGGCTGGTCAGGGAGCCCCTGGGATCTGCCTGTGTCTCTGGGGCTGCAGACAGACACTGCCACATCCTATTTTTATATAATTGATGAGATCCAAATTCAGGTCTTCATGATTGTGCAGCAGGCACGTCACTCACTGAGCTATTTCCCCAGAGCCCACTCCTTCAATCTCCGTCCCTTGCTGTCTCCCCAACTTTTCTCCCATATCATACTCACCTTGATTTAGGGGAAAAAAAGGCACAAAAGCAGCATGGGGGATGGGTAAAACTGGGGAGGGCATATGGGAGGGCCAGATTAGCAAAACAAGCTGACATGGCTCTTCTGCATTTTCCCAGACACCATCTTTCCGTTGTGTAAAAACCTGCATAAGGTGAAACTGGCCATCTCAGACATTTCATTGCTCCAGACCCAGTGGCTTCAATGTCATTCCCATTGTTGTAGAACTACTGACACCACCCATGTCCAGAACACTCCTCGTTTTCTCAAATCAAAACTCTCTGCCCTTTGAACATCAACCTTCCTCCATTTCATCCTGGTCCTCCTGGCCCATGAACAATATGGTTCCAGTTTCAGATCTCAACGTTGATATTTCAGATCTCAAAGTTGGGTATTTCATATAATGGAATCACCTGTCTGTCCTTCTGTGAATGGGCTTTCACATTGTTCTGTATCTTCAAGGCCACTTGCCAAGATTCCCATCCATGGGAAGAGTAAATATCCTATTTTATGTCCAGGACACATTGTCTTAATGTACTTTTCCATTAATGGACACTTGGATTCAGCTACTAGATTTTTTCCTAAGTGGAGTAGCCTTTTCCTTCTCCTCATCTCAGAAACAGGATGCACCCCCTCCTGCAACTCCTTTTTGTCAGGCCACAGCCTCTGCTTGAGCTCCTCAGAAATGAGAGGCTCACCTTCCCCACCACACACACAGAATGATAGGCCAGTGTTTGCATGATCTTCCCGTGCTGAGACCTCAGGCTTAGGGCTCCAAATAAGACTCTAGAAGACCTGACCCAATGCCACCTGTGTATTTCACACACAATTTAAGAACATCTCTTCACCTACCTTGAAGTTACAAGAGGCCATAACCCTTCCCTGAACCAGACAAGAGACTTGGGGGTTGATCTTCAGTAAAATAGCAACTTCCAGCCTCAGCTCTGAGAACCAGGCATAGGGAGGGGTGAGGACAGGATTTAGAATTGAAAGTGGGACAAGTCATGGGAAATCTGTACACATTACAGTAGAAAACTCCCTTCCCTCCATTGCACACACAACCATGTTCAACTTTTTACATGGGTGCTAGGAATTGAATTCGAGTTCTTATGTGTGTATAACAAGCACTGAGACATCTCCCCAGTTTCCCAGTACATTTCCTGATCCATCCTCTGGTTGTTACCAACCCCAAACCTGCCACTGGCACTTTTTCCTCAATGAAAGAAAGGCAATCTTCTTGACCCCCCTTATAATTCTCCTCAGACCGAAACAGACTACCACATCTGACCCTGGCTTCCTCCTTGTCCCAGTTAGGTTTCCATTGCTGTGATAAACACCATGACCAAAAGCAGCTGGGGTAGGAACGTGATTGTTTCACATCCATTTGCCAATCACGGTCAGTCTCTGAGGGAAGTCAGGGCAGAAACTCAATCTGGAGCAGAAGCAGGAACCATGGAAGTAAGCTTCTTGATGACTTGCTCTGTGTTTTGCTCAACTGGAATTTTCACACCCCCCAGGAGCACCTGCCAAGGATAGTGCTGCCCCTAGCAGGCGGGCCCCTCCCACATCATTAATCAAATGATTGTCCACAGGCCAATCTGGTGGGGGCATTTTTTTCTATTGAGGTTCCCTCATTCCAGCTATGTCTAGGTTTGTGTTGTGTTCACAAAAACTAACCAACATCCTCCTCATCCAGACCTAGCCCTGGCCTTCTCCTCAGCCATTTCTTGCTTGTTTCTCTCTTCCTTCTTCATGAAGACCCAGCTTCATTACTTTTCTTCTTTCCTCTTCCAAAATGAAAATAAAAAGACAAGCTCTCAGATGCTTTAGACTCTACCCATGATAATCCACACACACGGGAAGGGTTTTGTCCTGTTTTCTATCCAGCTGGCCCCTCCCTGCCTACAGGTCTCAGCATAGATATCATCTCCCCATGAAAACTTTCTCAAGCCAACCCAGCAGAACCAAGCCCCTCTTGTTCTCTAAATCACAGTTCCTTTATGAGGCAGACCATTGTTTACATTGCTTGATCTCATCGTTGCTTTTATTTTGCCACAAAGACAAGAAACCCACACCGCTGTTGCTCGAATCTGGCTCCATACCTGTTTGAGTGAATTCCATCCTAAAGGGAATATGCAAATATTGTCTGCATCTTTCTGGGCAGTTTTCCAGCTTGTTCTCTGGAGTAAGCACAACAGAGTTGGTTGAGGCTTAGAGATGTATGACAACAGTGACTCCCTAATGTGGGACACAGCAGCAGCAGCACTGTGGGCTGCTAACACCTCTCCCTGACGGGCAGGTACAACAGTTCCATCCACTCATATTGCAGGAAGAATAAGAACACACACACATGCACACACTGATTTTGGGGGAAGGGTATTGCTTAAGAATTATGGCCCCAAATGTTCCTCAGATAGTAAGCAGAAGTTCTATCTTGATGGGCTTTGCCAAGTGGGATTCAGGTAACATCCATTTGAATCAAATTATTTTATGTGTACTCACTTAATTTTAAATTATGTTTGTATGTATGTGGCAGGGATAGATGCAAGAAGAAACGGGCATTGGATGTCCTAGAGCTAGAGTCACAGGTGGTTATGAACCACCCAATATGGTTTCTGGGAACTGAACTCAAGTCCTCTGCTACAGCAGTAAGTGCTCTTAACCTCCAAGCCATCTCTCCAGCCCCTGAGTCAAATTATTAGTAATGTGGTTGCTGTTTCATAGTTACGGTAACTAGGGAAACTATAGCTATGCAAGGAGCAGGAAGTCAGATGGTAAGGAGTAGCTACTGGTATCTTTCCTGTCTCAGTGAGGGTTTTATTGCAAAATCTTGTAGGAACCTAGAGGGGTGGTTTGTTCTATGGGTACCGTTAAAAATGGCCTCTATAGGAGCTGATATTAGAACTAAATTTTGGAGTATAAGTAAGCTTTTTCTGGTAAAGAAGGGTAAGGTGATTCAAAGAAGACAGAATGGCCATTATAAAGGCTTAAGGGCACATTTGGAGAGAATAGAACAGGAAGCTGTCTAAGTTACTCTTCTATTACTGTGAGGAGACACCAAGACTAAAGCAACTTATGGAAATAAGCATTTGGTTGGGAGTTTGCTTGTAGTTTCAGAGGATTAATTCATGATCATCATGTTGAGAAGCAGATAGGCAGAGTGCTGGGCCAGGGCAGGGAGAGAGAAAAGAAGAGAGGAGAGGAGGAAAGGGGAGGGGAGGGGAAAGGAAAGGAGGGGAGGGGAGGGAAAAAGGAAAAGGAAAAGGAGGAAAAAGAAAGGGAAAAGGAAAATGAAATGAAAAAGGAAAAAGGAAAGGAAAGGAGAGGAGAGGAGATAGACTGGACCTGGCTTCAGCTTTTGAAACCTCAAAGCCCATCCTCAATGATGCATGTCCTCCAACAAGGCTGCACCTACTCCCTACTTACACCGCCTAGTCCTTCTCAAATAGTCCACTCCCTGGTGACTAACATTCAAATACATGAGCCTATGGGAGACATTCTCGTTCAAACCTCCACAGCCTCACAGAGATGAGAAATTAGACTCAAGACAGACAAGGAACTGACGACTGCATGTATTGTACTTCATGTTCTAACATCAGACTTCTTAAAGCAATGCCAGGCCTGGATGACTTTTACCAAGTGGGTTTCCTAGTCAGGTTGCTTCTATTAGGAAGAATTCCCTGGTGTCATTTTGGAATACTGAAAAACAGTCTGTTTAGGCGAGCCAGTAAGGAGGCTTTTCAGTCATCTAGTTAGGAAACCAAGTGTGCCTTACAACACGGACGTCTGCTCAGTATCACTAAATCAGAGGAACTCAGACTAAATCCACAGATACCATTTCTCATCTATCACAGCAGGAGATTTTGCTCTTGAGAACACTATTACTTCACGAGGCTGTGGGGAAGTAGACCTGGTTTTCTGGCTGGAGTGTGAAATGGTACACCCATACAGGGAACATGATGATGTCTAGTAATGTACACACCTTAACGCTTTGACTAGCAAGGACACACTCAGGAACTTACCACGAAGACGTGCGTCTACAATGCAAAGCAAGATGCTAGTGTAAGGTACTCATGCAGATGCAAACATTTTTGTTCTAACCCCAGAAACTATTCGCAAATGTATTCAAAGGGGTCTGTCTGAATTGAGAATACATGCAGAGTATTACGCAGCTGGGGAAAGGATTCGGAGGCTCTCTATAAATTGATGCTATGAAATTCCTAGGCTGGGTTGCTACATGGATAGAGCAAATGCATAGGGGTCCAAAGAGTGTGTCAGTTTTCACATAAGAATGGTGTGGAGACGTGATATGAGCATTCACAGTTGCTTCTTTCTGGAAAAGAGATGTAGAAAGTATAAATCAAAAATAATAAAAATTATTACCAAGAAAAGGTGAATAACAACAAGAAGAGATGATAAAAATCAGACATAGAATATTTTTTAAGTAATGCCTAAAGTTAGTTACTTAGGAATGAGACAAAGGTCTCCCTCTTTCTTGAGCCTCCAATACCATACTGGGGGTCTCTTTTTCCTTTTAGTTTGTCTGAGATGGAGTTTCTCAGTATAGTCTTGGCTGTCCTGGAATTTGCTATATAGACCAGGCTGACCTCGAACTCACAAAAAAATCTGCCTACCTCTGCCTTGAAAGTGCTGGGATTAAAGGTGTGTGCCACTACACCTGGCTCACAGTGGGAGTCTTAATTAAAACCCTAGCTAATCTACTGGGGCCTTTGGGAAAGAGAAGGATTTATTACTAAATGATTTCTGATGCTCTCCTTTGAGAATCAATGCCTCAAGAAGTTCTCCGTGGAGATAAAGAATGGCTTAGTGGAGGCACAGGATGTAGAGTTGGATGGAATGGCCCTCACCTGTGGCCAGGTCCCCAGTGTCTGCTTATAGCTCCAAAGTCCAGGACAGACAAATGTCCTCTATCTTTCTCGTGTGCCCTGCTAAGGCCTGGGTGGAGAGGCCCAGCACTGCATTAGCTGGGCCACTTAATTGGAACATTGACCTTTTTGTGCTGTTAAAGTTTGGTTTATGGAAGAAAAAAAAGGAAATAATGAAATTCTTTGTTCCCAGGTATCTTTCCGTCCAATCAAGATGACACCTGAGGTCAAGCACCACTGGCCTTTTTAGCTCTGAAAAAGCTTGCAAAGTCAAAGATTATGTGTCCTAGGAATGAGAGATTGAGGGAGTCAAGTCATTGTTACAGTCACAGCTTGAAACCCCGGAATCTAACTTCTAGTAGGAGAGTGGAATATCCCCAGGGAAAGAGAACCATGGTGGCATGAAGAAGAACTAGAAACTAAGCAAGCCGCTGGATGCTAGAAATCGAATTGGGACGAGAGTTACAGGAAGCAGTGGGTAGGGAGCAGGTGGAACTAGGCAGCCAGAACCCAACTCAGGACAGCATTGCAAAGAAGCCATGAGCCCTTGGCGATGGAACAGTAATGTATTCATTTATGCAAATGGTAAGTCACCATGTCTGGGGAGCTCAGGCTGCTATGGCTTAGCAACAGAAAGCTTTTTCACAGGTCTGGAGACAGGAAGTCTGAAATTAGGGGTACTGCTGTGTCTGGGTCCTGTGGAGGCTTTCTGTGGCTTACAAAAAACCATCTTCTCTTTGCGTTCTGCCAAGGTAGAGAAGGGGAGAAAGTGCCCTGGCCTCTCTTAGAGGGACACAGATCCCATCACGAGAACTCTGTCTTATGACTTCATCATCCATACTACCTAGCGAAGGTCCCATCTCTCAGTCCCATTAAATGGTACTTAGAGCTTTAATATGTGAGTCAGGAAGAGAGTCTCTGGCCATACCAACAAGAATGTGCCCAATTCATCTGACTTCTGGGGCACTATTCCATTCATGGTACTTCAGTAGTTGTGTGTGTGTATTGGAGGAGGGCGAGTCTCTAGTCTTATATGTTGTATGTTCCCATGGAAAGAACAAGATAAAAAATATAAAATATATTGAAGGGAATAGGTGCTTTGAAAACAGAGTGGAGTATTAGGGCAAGAAAGAGACTGGACATTATAGCATGTGGAATAGATATGACAATAGTGGAAGCAAGACACCAAATGTCTAGTTAGAGCCAGTGAAAGCTGCCTGGGCGTGAGCCCAGGTTTCTACTATGAAATGGGTAAAGAGAGAAGGAAGGAGGTGACAGTATACGGTCATCATGAAGGGGTAGTACAGACACTTGGAATTTTGTTCTGAGTGATGCAGATGAGGACAGAAGTGTTGTGACACAAACCTACTACTTTATAACCTAACTGAAAACAATGACGACAACAATGACTACAGAGGCGGCAGCAGTGCAGGGGTTGGGATGGGTTGGGAAGGGGCCACCAGCTTGGCAGTAGGCCCATGGAGCACATAGAGCAGAGAATGCTACCTCAGTGTGATTCACAGTGTTACCTGAGGAGGAAGGGTAGGTAGCAGGGAGGACTAGGGGTGAAGGACCAGAACCTGGGCTGGCTGAGCACAGAGGTAAGGACTGGGCAGTCACATGGGATGAGATGGGTGGGGTCAAGAGGCCACCAAGATTAATGAAGGACAAACAGGAATGCCAACAAAAATGAAGACAGAGCTGACTGACACCCCTGGTCTTGGAGATCCTGGTTAGAGAGAGGAAGGGAGCAGAAAGGAGATATTTTGAGGCAGTAGAATTAGAAGTCTGGAGTCTACAGAAAAGGAAGGAGTGGGTCTCCCTCTAGAGATCCACGCTGCCCAAGGCCTGGGGCAAAATACACATAGTCAGGATCAAGCTTTCAAAGACTTCAAGATTATGGGGCAACACAGAGCGGTGGGACCCCTCTTAGAATGTACAGAGTCAACTGTTAAGAGGAGGTTATGTGGGAAAGCTTCCTACTAAAAACAGCCAGTTGTAAATCTTAGGAGGAAAAAACTGAAGAGAGAAGGTTAGAAATCTATTCAGCCCAGAAAAAAGCCCCTAGATCATGAGGTCCAGTCAGCACAGAGCCAAAGCAGTGAGCAGGAGGGATGTTTGCTCCAGTAGCATAGAACCTCTGCAGTGAGGGGAAGAGGGGGTAGTGGAGGGGTGGGTGTTACTCAGCACTGGGCAGGGAAAGGTGAAAGGACCAGGCAGGACAACGGGCCCTGTGCAGTTTTCTCCCAGGCATTGTCCTTGTCATGATCTACAGCGCTCAGAGCACAGAAACCTCAATGGTTGGGAAGGAGACTTAGCCACAAATACCATCAAGAGTCACTCTCTGTGATCTTATGGATGAGTCTGTTGCTCCTTTGGCCTAAAGCCCAATGTAGCTGTTAGCCCAGAAAGCCTCTGCCAGGTGAACCAGAGTCCCTGCGAGGTGCACACAGCTGCAGATGTGGGTCATTGCAGGAACACCAAGTCCCTTCGACTCCAGATTCAGAGTTAGACTTGGAGGAAGGGGACACGTAAGGGTCAAAGGGCAGAGGCTGGCTTTCCTCATCTGCTTCCCCGTCCTAGCCCTAGTGGGAAGCAAGACACAAAGATTCTTCACCACCACTCCCAGCCTCCTACCAGCTCTGGAAAGCCTGTTTGTCCCTGATCCAAAGCAGGAGGTTATTCAGATATGGGTGAATAGTAATTGGGCATTTGTCTAACAGCAACTGTGCTGATGAATAATTAAGTTTTTTATTACAGTTGAGGCAATAAGCAATCTACCCACCTGGAGGGACATTGAGTTGTGCCAAGAAAAACAATGTGGGGCAGGTTACTAAACAGAAGCTTCAGGTTTCTGGAAAAAAAAAATTATTGTAGTCAAAATGTCTGAGAAAAAGTTGGGAAACTGTAAGTGAAGTTGGTACCTGAGTAATTTCCTTTTTGGGAGAAAATAAAGTAAGTTAGCTTGGGCCAGCCTTGGCTGTACAATGACTTCAAACAGGAAGTGAAAGCCAAGAAGCTAAGAAATAAGTAATAACCCAGCTGAACAGATATCTGAGGCTGCAGGATAACCCACAGAGCACTCGCCTGGCCTGAATAAAGTCCTGGGTTTGATTCCCAGCAAAAGAAAATAATGGGGACAGGGCATCCATTGGTAGAGTGCCTATCCTGGGTAGGATCCACAGTACCTGATAAATAGTGCCAGCATATGCCTATAATCCCAGCATTTGGGAGGTAGAAGCATGCGGATCAGGAGTTCAGGGTCATCCTGAAACTACAGATGGGGTTTGAGGCCAGCCTGGCATACAGGAAGCCCTGTCTCAAAACCACTTTCCTTGGTCTCGTATCACACAACTCTCATCTCCACAGCTGAGAGACAGAGGCAGGTAGATCTCAGAGTTTAAGGCCAGTGTGGTCTATGGAGCCAGTTTTAGAGCAGCCAGAGCCACACAGGCTCTCTAAGCTTGTCTAAAAACAAACACAAAACAAGATAAGAAAAAGAACAGATGTTCTGATGTCACAGATGATGATGATGAGGCTGCGGCAGTGGTGGCGGCGGCTCTGACAAAGACAGAAAGACAGTTGAGAAATAATAGGTAAGGTGCTGAACATGGGAATCGAAATTCTCCAGTTCAATGACTCCACTACTTTCTGACCATAACCTGATTTCTTCGACTTCTTTTGCTGCCTCTGTAAATGGAGACAGTGCTTCTTACTCATTGTGCTGTGTAGAGGACTAAAGCAAGCGTTAAAGAGACAGGACAATGGCAAGTGCTTGTAACACCAGCATCAGAATTTAGGATACATTAATCCAAACCCTACGAGTAAATCATGGCATAGAAAAATGAAAGAAAGGAAAAATTGTGGATTGGGGGTCAACCCATATAAAATGAGCAACACACAGCCAACCATTGGACTGAACATGGGGCCCCTAATGGAGGAGTCAGAGAAAGGACTGAAGGAGCTGTAGGGGTTTACAACCCCAAAGGAAAAACAATAATATCAACCAACCAGATCCCACCCCCAGAGCTCCCAGGGACTAAACCACCAACCAAGGAGTACACATGGAGAGACCCATGGCTCCAGCCACATTTGTAGCAGAGGATAGCCTTGTCAGGCAGGCGTCAATGGGAGGAGAGGCCCTTGGTCCTGTGAAGGCTCGATGCTCCAGTGTAGGGGAATGCCAGAGCAGGGAGGCAGGGGTGGGTGGGTGGGTAAGTGAGCACCCTCATAGAAACAGGTGAAGGAATTATGGATTATGGGGATTCTCAGGGGAAACTAGGAAAGGGGATAACATTTGAAATGTAAATAAAGAAAATATCCAATAAAAGAAAAGAGAAAACTAAAATAAAATGAGCAACAGAGTTTTATGCCCATTGTTCCAAGTTAACAAATATCCTTAAGTTATTAAATACCTATTATATTTCTCTGGTTTGTCAACAGAAAAGAAATTGAAAAGGGATCACTTGTTGGTATTTATTTTAGCACTTTTGAGATTCACACATCAACAATAAATATTTACAGCAATCATGGATATATCCTGTTTGAGTACATGTCACATGTTTTAGAACCTGGACACTATCCAAGAATGTCCTGACCCCTCCCTCCTAACATATAGGAGAACCATAATCCTGGGCCAAGGGAAATGGCTTGCTCTTTTAGTACAAAGAAATCAGCCCCAGAGACCCTGAGTTTTTAATTATTCACTGGGGTTGGACAGGGTCTGGGTGGGGGAAGAGCTCATATAACCCAGGTGACCTTGAGTGCACTATGTAGCAAAGTGTGATGGTTTGAATGAGAATGGTCCCCATAGGCTCATACATTTAATTACTCTGTCTCCAGGTTGTGAAACAGTTTGAGAAGGATTAGGGGCTGTGGCCTTGTTGAAAGAGGTATGTCATTGTGGGTGGGCTTTGAGGTTTCAAACTCCTATCCTGTTCCCAGTGGCTCTCTCTGCCTGCTACTTGTGGATGAAGTGTGAGCTCTCAGCTCCTACTCTGACACTATGCCTAGCTATTTGCTGCCATGCTCTCTACCGTGAGACTCATTAACTCACCCTCTGGAGCTCAAAATTAAACACTTTCTTCTGTAAGTTACCTTGGTCACAGTGCAGACAACCTTGAATTTGTGATCCTTCTACCTTCTCCTAGGCATGCCCAATCATGAGGGTACAATGAGCAAGCCTACCATGCAAGTGATTCAAGTCTGTGGAGGGAGACAATGATAACTGTATGCTGAGCATCTCAGACATCCTCGAACCCATCATTACACTGCTGTGGTTTGGGTCCTGATAGAGTGGAACTGAGGCTCAGAAATAGTGGAACAACTAGCCCGACGTCTCAAGGCTACCTGTGTATGGAGCCAAGGTGTCAGGTTTATTCATCTCTTCATAAAAGCCATTAAGTCATCCACAGTAGCATCCCCCTTCATGCTTCATCTGAGGGAAGCGAAGCTAACCACATCTTCTCTCATCTTTTATAGTCTACGTAAAGAGATGAGACTGTGACAAATACATTCAGTCATATTTGCTAGCTGTGTCTAAGATGTTGACAAACACGGATATGGAAGAGAGTTCGACCCTGCTCTTGGGAGCAACTGTGACTTGAACACCCTGTGAATAGTACCCAGTGCTGCAGGCCCTGCAGACTTCTTGATAGCTCTTAGTGGTGGGCCCACTCTCCTGAAGCCATGCAAAAGCACATGTCAGTGCCACTCAAGTGGTCCCAGTCAGAGGTGAGTACTCAGAAACTTAAGGACAGTAGGCCAACTGGTGTGGAAATGACAGAAGCGGGATTTAGACCTGAAGCCTAAGTCTAGATCTAGCTCCATCTCCTATGAGCCTGGGGTCCTCTGTCTGCCCTGTCAAGGCTGAGTTAATATAAACATGGAACATTTTTAGGAAAGAGGCTCTGGTAAGGGATTTCCCAAAAGAGCTTTGGAAATAATAACAATATTCAGTATTTGTTTGCTTGGTTTTTTTTCTCTCGTGGGTTCCTGCTGATCTAACTCTGGTTTATAGTGTCAGCAGTCCGTGAGGGAACATGACATATTGCTGTATGTGACGTCCCCAAGTGTCCTCCCCACAGGAAGAACTGATTATTACACATCCTTTTCCTAAGGTGGGATGCCTCAGATAAAAGTGTCAGGCATTTTTCCTGGCCATCTCTTCTTTATTTTTTCTGGGGCCTAGATAGAAGCCCCAGATACCTAGATAGAAGTATGTACTGATCATATGTGTAATTTCAATGAACACAGAGTCAAGAATATAAGGGGAAAGGGCTGAAGAGATGGCTCTGTGATTACAAACCTGGGCTCCTCTTCCAGAGGAGCTGGGTTCAATTCCTAACTCTGACATGGCAACTCATACCTGCCTGGAGCTGTCGTTTCAGAGGATCTAACACTTTCTTCTGGCCTTTTGGGGCATTGCACACATATGGCACACATACATTATGAAAAAAAAAAAACTACCTACAAACAAAATAAAAATGTAAAAGTCTTCTAAAGAAAATAAAGGAAGAAAGCTCTAGAATGTTCACTGTTGAGTCCGAAACATTTGGTTTCTCTGGATCTGGGTCTGTTCATGAGAGCTGCCCTCCACACCATGGTTCTGACCATCTACATCAGCGGTACTCAAGGAGTAGCACATCAGATATCCTGCATCTCCGATACTTACATTACCATTCATAACAGTAGCAAAACTACAGTTACGAAGAAGCAGCAAGATAATTTTATGGTTGGGGGTCAGCACAACTTGAGGAACTGTGTTAATGGCTCACAGCATTAGAAATGTCGAGATACGCTAGACAGACCATAGGCTGCGTCCTGGGTCAGAAGGCTGTACCCAGACTTCTGAGCTCCACTACTCAGCCACAGGCTCCTTATCACAGGATGGCTAAAGCAGCAGCTGTGGAACCAACTGAGCATGCCTGGACATCTGGCTGGTGACCTTCCGAAGGGCTCTATCATAAGCAATCCCCAGATGAACACTCTGACTTCCTTCTGGCCCTGGGCCAGGACTGTGTGCCTGGCTGCTGGCAGCCAGCTGCTAAGCTGCAGATGACATGGGTCATGAAGAGCTAGCTGGGCTACCATTTCAGTTCTTTCAACTGCCAGATCACAAACGATACGATGAGTCAGATGTATTTGCCTGCTCTAAATCCTTGCTTAGAAAGACACAGGAGAGCCTAAAAGGTCAAGTTGAGGGTGTTGTGTGTGACTTCTGCCTTTCTTCTTGGTCACCTGCGGTTGTTTCAAGGAAGCTGCAGGCTCTCTGTGCACAGATGTCCAGGGGGCAGGTTTCCAGTAACATCTTAGAAACACTGCAGCCTTCTCCAGGAGTTCAAGAACATTTGCAGCCAATTCACCTACATCAGTACAGTGAATTGTCATATTGTCACATTAGGGAACCCCAGCAAATTGGTGTTACCCCTCCCCACTGTTTCTGCTAGAGGATGGGCAAGGGGGTAGACTCTGAAATCAAAAGAGAGTCCTGACCCTTGACAATGAATTCAAGCCACTGAAGAAAAACAAAAGGCTGCTTTTGTATTAGTCTGACACTAGATTCACCAGAATTTTCTTCCATTAGCCCATTAGGTATGGTACTTTGGCTTCCTGTCTTCAGAAGGTGACAGGAGCCCAAATAAGAGAAGCTGCCTTGTCCACAGTGCCTCATCTAAAATATTCCCCTGATATATCAAAACGTGATATATTTGAACTCATGCCTTGGCAAATTGTCTTGTGTGTGCATGTTCTCATAACTTCAGGGACACACATGAGTGTGTGTAGGTGCACATGTGTGTAGAAGTCAGAGGGCAACCTCAGCTGCCATTCCTCAGGCACCATCTGCCTTGTACTTTCTTGAGTCAGGGTCTCTCATTGGTCTAGATCACAAGATAGGCTAGGTTGGCGGATGAGGTCAGCCTGTCTCTGCATCCTTAGCTCTGGGATCTCAAGCACAATTGCTGGAGGTGGGGGGGAGATGGGAGGGATGGGGGTGTGCTGGAGCTTGAACTTGAGACCTAAAACTAGCAAGGCAAACACTTCAAAAATCCACTTTGATAAGTTCTTAGAAGCTTTCTACAGAGTAACTCGTTCCCTCAACCCCTTGTCCACTTTCCCCAGTCTACCCTCCCTGGTCCATCACTGCAACATGCCCAGCCCTGAGAGCATCAGAACAGCAGTGCTTCTCACTATTTGTTAGGAAAAGAGTAAAACTCACATCGACCTTTCCAGGAGTGGGTCCACACAGCTCCACCCTGGTCTTGCCTGGAGCCTTAACTTCACACTTGGAGTATTTGAGCAAAGTGTCAACAGTACCCTATATTCCACGTAGACCTGTATTTTTAGTCTTCCCTGGCTGAGGATTTTTTTCTGGTTGTTTTTGTTGACAGACATTTTTGTGCTTGCCTATTTTATAATGTAAGTGTTTGGAAGTGTGAGTTCAGAAAGGTACGACATTTAAAATTTGCATATTCACATCTAAATATGTTAAACAATTAATATTTTATTCAGTCAGTGTTTGAGTTTTATTGTTGCTTTCTTGTCGGCTTTGGGTAGTTTTTGGTGGTGATAGTTGTTTTGCTAAAAATAAACAAAATATTTGGCTATGTGGATGGATGCTTTCTGATCCCACTTACTTCCCTCTGCTCCAGTGGGTAACCACTGGCCTCAGGTCAGTGGTATCAGTCTCATGAAACCCTTTAAAATGTTTCCTATGTGCCAGGAGTAGTGGTACACACCTACAATCCTTGAAGAGGAAATGGCCAAATGACAGATTCCTAATTGTGGAGGAATCAGAATGCTGCAGATCCAGAGACAAATTATCTTTGCTATATTTTGTCCCCTTAATAGTCAGCCATTTTCTACCTCATGTCTGACCTAACATCCTTTTAACTAACAGGTAAACCTTAAAAATAGACTCTTAGCAGGCTTCTAACTTCCGTTAGTGCAAAATCTAATAATGACATCTGAAAACCATATGAATTCCTCAAGTAACTCTCTTACTTTATACATACTCCAATGTATTTGGTAAAGGCCTCGACTTTCTTTGTTTTGGAGCCAATAGATGTTCCTGTAACTGCTTCCATGTTGTAGTATGCCAATTGGGACAGCTTGAGTCCATGCTCCTGGATCATAGCAGCTCATACGTGGCTCCCTTTGAGGTGACAGAGAGCCAGGTTTTGCATGCATAGATAGATTCATGAATGAAGGTTCAGATCCCCACTAGGGATAGAGTCAGCTTGTAAAGGAGAAGATGTACCTTCAGAGCGAAAGCATGAGTCCTGGTGGAATTTGCAGTGTCCCCTCAGGCTCATGCTTTGACACTAGATATCCAGCCAGTGATGACATTTGGAAGCTATGGAGCCTTTACGTGGAGGGTTTTGTCAGGTGAAACTGGACCATTAGAGGCTGGCCTTGAAGGTTATGGCTGCCACTGGTCCCTGGCTAGCTCTCTGTGTTTCCTGTTCAGCCACCTTGTAAACAGCATCCCCTCATGTTCCCACAGTAATGAGGATGGAATCAATCCTATGGCTGTGCTTTTCCTGTCACAAGGAACTGAAATCCCTCTGAACTCATGAGCCAAAATAAGCCCACCCTCCTTAGTCTGCTGTAGGGTTCTATCTGGTCACAGTGATGCAAAAATAACTAATGTAAGGACACTTTTTGTGTGTCTCTCTGTGTTTCTGGTATGCATGCACATGTGCACTCATGTTCACATGTGCGTCTTTGAATGTGTGAGCATATGTGTGTACATGGGCATATGGCAGACCAAAGCCAATATTGGGAATCTTCTTCAATAAAACTGTGCCTTATTCTTTGAGGCAGAGTCTCTGAGTTGGGCCCAGAGTCCACCAGTAAGACTAGGATAGCTAGTCAGCTTGCTCCAGTGATGCTGCATCTGCCTTCCAAGCATGCTGGAATTACAGGTGGACAATCACAAACATCCAGCACTTACGTGGGTGGGAATATCCAAACTTCTGTTCTCATAACTGCCACAATAAGCAGTTCACCCACTCAACCATCTCTCCAGTCCCCAAGGGTGCTTTTATTGTCCAGCCATTGGTTAAGCATACATTTTGTCCCCACCCTACCCATGCACTGAAAAGGTGAGTTGTAATATTGATTAATGCTATAAAAACATCCGGCATGGTAAGGCATTCCCATTTATGGTTTCTTTTGTTTTAGTTGTGTTAGGTAGATGCGGAAGTATCAGTGAACATGCATGAGTCTGAAAAGCCCCAGAGTCCTGTTCAGGAAATGGAGACAAGCAAAACAGACACTCCACAAACCTCTGTAAAGATGTTCTCCCAACCCCAGTACCAGGAACGGTTTAACTGCCTGGAAGAAACTGCAGCAATGCATTTCACAGGCTAATTTTCATTTTGCATTGTGTTTTCCATACAACTGCCTCCTGAAAAGACTTCTACCAATATCTATGCAAACGTAGCAAGGGCTGTTGAAACAGGTAAATTATAAAAATTATCGTCAAGGGAACATTATTCATGAAACTATTTTGGGGGGAACATGATTTAACATGGATGTTGCATCTTTAACTGATCAGAGAACTAAGGCAAGTGCATTGGCTTTTATCTAGTCATCATATACTTGTATCTTGACTCAGTCCTTCCTGGAAAGAGACAGCTAGGTTTTGAACCTTGGCTCTCTCCGTAGCACTGTAGAACTTTGAACCATTTGTGTTCTATTTTATCTCCGTAAACTAGTCCCCAGTCTCGGTTTGTAAAATAAAAATAGTTATGCACTAATCTTATTGGATGATTCTGTGTAGTGAGCATTAAATTTAGGCTCTAGCACATCCCAAGACACACAGAAAGGAGTTTCTTAGCCCTTGTGTCTTAGTTAGGGTTTTACTGCTGTGAACAGACACCATGACCAAGGCAACTCTTATAAGGACAACATTTAATTGAGGCTGGCTTACAGGTTCAGAGGTTCAGTCCATTATCATCAAGGCAGGAGCATAGCAGCATTCAGGCAGGCATGGTACAAATGGAGCTGAGAGTTCTACATCTTCATCTGAAGGCTGCTAGTGGAAGACTGACTTCCAGGAAGCTAGGGTGAAGCTTATGCCCACAGTGACACACTCACTCCAACAAGGACACACCTTCTAATAGTGCTACTCCCTGGGCCAAGTATATACAAACCACCATACCTTGTTTCTTTTTTAAAAAAACTTTTTATTGATTCTTTGTAAGTTTCACATTGTGCATCTAAGTTCTGCTCATCTCCCCATCTATTCCCTCTTGTGTCATCTATTCCCTCTTGTAATCTTCACCTCCAAAACATAACACACACACACACACACACACACACACACACACACACACACACTAACGAAACAGAAGACATCTCACTGTGGAAACTGCAGTGTATCTCTCAGTGTGTCCCACAGTGTTTCCATCCCCCTGTCCACACATCTTGCAAATGTTCATTGCAATGAGTCATCGGTCTGATTCAAGACCTTTGGGTTCTGTGGCATCATCAATATTGGCTCTTTATTGGGACTCCTCCAGGTTATCCTGGTGTTGCCGTGTGTCTTGGAGATCCTGCGGCTGGATCAGCAGGACTGGCTCTTTCACATGTCCCAACTGTTGTTCACTGAGGCTATTGTTTTGGGAATGGGCCAATTAGAGCCCATTCTGAGCCTGGGTTGTAGCTGAGCTGGTCAGCCCACCAGCTCTCCTTTATCTGAATCACCAGGGCAAGCTCTCTAGCACTGTTCTGGCTAGGCCACCTAATGCTGCCATAGGCAGGTGGCAGGGTCAACTCTCTGATCTCATGCCCTTAGGGCCAGCTTATCTGCACCCACATCTCCAGAGCCAACTCCGCTGTGCTGCCCAGACAAGGTCCAGGCTCCACTCTCCCAAACGTTGCAGCCTGTGAGGGGCTGGTCCAGCTCTCACACCTTTGAAGCTGGCTCACTTGTGCCTTTATCATCAGGGCCAGCTCCAATGTGTTGCCCAGTCATTCTCCTGAGTGCTACTGCCAGTGAGGGGGAAGGCCAGCTCTCCTGCTCTCATGACCCCAGGGTTACCTCTCCCAGCTACTGAAGGTGTCAAAAGCAGAGAAACCTCATATCAGATGACTGACAGGGTCAGCTCTCCTTCACTCTGTTCTCAGAGGGCTGCCTCACTCATTCCCCGTTGACCAGGGACAGCATTACTGTGCTGCCCAGGAGAAGTGCAGGACCCTCTCTCCCAAGTGCTGCAGCTGATGAGAGGCAGGGGCAGGGCCAGTTCATCTGCTCTCATGACCCCAGCAGCCCTCATTTGTAACCAGTTTAACTCCCTACTGGCCTCCGTCAGCTCCCTTCCTCGCTTCTCTGAGGCAGTTCACAGGCTACCTTCATACACTGTTCCACTGGACCCTTCCCGTCTCACATATCTATCCCCCATGAATTCACCTTCACTGGCCACATGAAACCATCCCCAGCCTCTGTGGAAACAGGTCTTCAGTGTTACTCTGTCTTCACTTTCTCTGCACTCATTTCCTGGAACGGCTATGACTTCTTGTCTTATTCGAACTGTCCAGTGCTCAATGAATCTACCTCTGGCTCTGCCCATGGCTCATGGCATTGTCAAGTTTTGCTTGTGGGATATACTTTTTGGTCATACTGTGAGCTCCCTGAAGGGAAGAAGTGGTCATGATGTGGATGTGTGGACAGATGGTTGCTACTGAGCTGCTTCCATCTGGTTAGGTCACTTTGGAAAATGTCAAAGAACATAAAAGGCAGGTGGCTGCCTTCTCTTACCAATTACAAAATGCAATCAGAACAAGACCCTCTTGGCCTTCAATCAAGTGTCCTGGGATACTTGAAAATCCCGAGCCTGCATGCACTTGACCCTCCTGTGAAGGAAGACATCTTCAGGGATAAAATAAAGGGAAGAGTGAGATTCCTCCATTGGTCCAAATGCCTTGGGCTGTTTGTGACTTAAAAGCATCTTGCAAAGAATTGACCCTTGCCTCATTCATGTTGGGATATGAGAAGATGAAGTTCTCAGCAATCATGGTGAGCCCATATTAATGAGTGCCCCTATCCCATGCCCATTGCCTTTAAGTTTTCTGTGAGGCAGATAGGGATCACCATAGCAGAAACGTCTTGGGAGACCCTGAAGTATACTCATTATCACACTGACTCTCGGTTGAAACCACACTCTCACATCAATATATTACATCACGTGACCATCCAGACTAGAAAGTAAATAGCCACCAGACACAATCTGTCCCTGTCTTTGAAAGCTATAAGTGGGCAGTGAGTAAAAGAGTCAGTCACATTCTAAGATTAGTTCTGGGAGCCTTGACACACAGCCCTTTGTAGACATTGTGAAATCTAGTGGAAGACAAATTCCCTAATCTAATGGAAGACAAGTTCCCTATATGGTCCAGATGCAAAGCTTCTTATACAACCCTATATGATCCCATGAAATTACATATGGGAGAGATGTTCTAGCAGCTTTCTTGCTTTGGGAGCTTTCATGGTTATTTAATTTGTTCTGCTTTGTTTGACCGAAGCTTAGTCCCATTGGCAACAGAGTGAGACTACAGAGTGTAGTGTGGCATGATTCTCCTCAGTCTGAGTTAAAAACATGCAGAAATGAATGGTATCCGTGTCAGACTCAGAAACATTGACTCACCAAGTGGGAAAAAAATACCCTCAAAGGAAAGAAGGCAGGTGGCCTATCAAAGCTTACCAGGCGATGGATGGAGCAGCAGCCAGTGGGTCTAACCTTACCACCAGGGCAGTTCTCCTCTATCTCTACAAGTCTCCTTCCAGGTTTGATCAAAGGATCAAGATGGCATTGTGTGGTGGGGGACACAGAGAGAGCAAGCAGAACATCAAAAAGGCAGTTCAAAATTGTTCTGGTCTCCATTTAAAACCCAGGTCTGATCTTGATGGCCTTGAGATATTAGTCCATTTAGCTAATGTGTCTCTAATTCTTGATCTGGCAAATACAATTGATGGTATGGTGCCTAAGAAATGGGTGGGCATACAGCAGGGCCAGGCTGTCCGTTAATACTCTGATAAATTTCAATGCAAATCACTGAGTCCCCTTCAAGTGTGGAGAATGTGGGTTTAGTCTACTCCTTTAATCATGGCTGTGGATTTGTTCTGACAACAGAACTCCCAGAGCAGACTACTCAGCTGTCATCTCCAGACCTGTGACCCATCTCCTCCTGGAATATGTTCAGTAGTAGCACTGTCTTCCACTCAAGAGGCTCTTCACTACTTCTGATACCTGGGCTCTTATTCAGACCCTTATGGCACGGGAGTGACTGCTGGTCTACCTTCTGCATTGGACTTAGCACTAGTTATTTTAACCTTTCGTCGCAGGTTAGCATTTTCCTGGTGATATACTGTGGGTCTTTTAACCTGTGAAATAGACATGGAATGATTTTCTGATGAACTAAATTAAAGCAAAGACTTATTGGGTGGGTGGAATTTAAATACTGTATTGAGTACTTAGGGTTTAAAAAAAATACCTTCTATGGGCTGAAAAACTGTGGTTAAGCACATTGGCTGCTCTTCTGGAGGACCTGGGTTCAATTCCTAGAGGCCACAGGCAGATCACATCTGTAGATCCATCTCCAGGGGATCCAACACCCTCTTCTGACTTCTGAGATGCTGCATACACATGTGCACAGACCTACATGCTTGGGAAAAAACCCACATGCATAACACAAAAGAAAATAAATCTCAAAAATAAAAGAACTTTTCTAATTTAAAATATTTTATTAAAACAAAGAAGCATGTTTGAATGTGTCATAGAAAGTTCAAGTGCTTTCTTTGTCAGACTGTGCCCGAAGTTTTGCTTCAGGCAGCCACTGCCAGCTCTTCCTCGGAACTCCCCAGAGTCTCTGCCTGTTTGCCCTTGAAATGATGGAAAAGTCTGAGGACTGCTCCTCTATTGAACACCTTTCCCACAGGACAGCCTGTCAAGTACCATGAGATCTTCCTGCTGGAAAGAGACGCTGAAGTTTGTCTAAATCGATCTCACTCCCGCAGCTCGTCCGACAGATGGCCACCCAGCCTCTGCTGGATCCGACTCAGAACAGAGAAGAGAGCACATGGTTGTCGTTGCCATTCCATCCCTGGCCAAGTCTAATTGTAAGAATGTTCTTTTCTTAAGCCTGGCAGTGTGAAGTGGGCCGGGGAGTGAGGCAGACTTCAGCTGGACTCTTGAATTTATCATGAAACCTTGCTTGAGGGGTGGGGGGGGGGGTGGGAGTTGTTTGTTTGCTTGCTTGCTTCTGTTTGGTTCCCTAACTCAGCTCTCTCAGCAGCATGGAGAGAATCCACATGGTACAACTGGACCTCAGTGGCTTCAGCTGTAAAATGAGCCCAGTGGTTTTTAGAGGTGTCACAGGAATTATGGGAAGACAAAGCATGAAAAGTCCTCAGCATTCTACCCCAACGTGATCCAGCAAACCTTCACCCCACTGTCTTTGTCTCCCTACATACCTTCAGTGAACTAAAGTTCTAGAACTCGTAAGACCTCTGCTCCATGCAGTCACCAGGTGATTCACCACCCTTCCTCCACTGCATCCAGAAGCTGTTTCTTCTGATTTAAACAACTCACTCCTTCCTCAATGAAGTAACATTCGGACTCTTAACATAATATCGCTCTCTCCCCAAAAGCACTGCTGAAGGATTCTTACAGTTCCATGTAGCAACACGTACGTCGTGTAATCCCAGCACGCAGAAGGTGCAGGCAAGAAGATGGTGATATCAGAGCCAGGCTGGCATGCGCAGCTAGATCCTAAGTAAAATGAAAATAAATAAATGATTACAAGTGAATTTGAGGAATGTTAGAAGATAGTAGATTAGAGAAAATAATATAAGCAGGGTCGGGGGACAGAAGGGACGACAATTGGTACGTAGACTGCAGACTAAAATACAGGAGTCAAAGGGAACAAAATGTGTGCCTGTGTGTGTGTGTGTGTGTGTGTGTGTGTGTGTGTGTGTGTGTGTGAATGCCATAATAAAACCCACTAGTTGAGAACTCAAAGGAAGTCTTGTGAGAAAGGAATTAGAACTGCTCTCTGTAGCTCTGATCAGCGGAGCAGCATTTTTCAGGCCTTTCCGTCTAGACATCTCCGGTATGTATACTGACTAAATATATATATTTTTTTAAATTAGAGTACAAGAGTTGAGTAGCTCACACTCAAGAAAACTGGGCTTGGGGCTGAGGAGATGTCTCAGTCATTAAAGGGCTCCTACCCGTGTAGCAAGCCATGTACCTCACTACCCATGCGGCAGCTCCCACCTATAGTCTCCACCCTGGGAAGCAGACACAGGAGAATTCTTGGGGTTTGCCAACCAGTCTGTCTAGCTTTATCTGTCCAGGTTCAGGGAGAAACCCTCTCTCAAAACCTTAGGCAGACAGAAACTGATGAAAACAGACAATGTCAACCCCTGGCCCGCTGCACACATCTGATGATGGCGGTGAATGTGTGCTGGATCCTGCCACGTGCTCCTCGTGTACTTACACACACACACACACACACACACACACACACACACACACACACAATGGAGGATGGGTGTACATAGAGAGGATGGGTGTACACAGAGAGACAGACACAGAACTGGGCTTTCTCATAACATTTTACTAGACAGCATGATTTCGACCAAATTGAGGACATTCTCACCTTCTTAGAGTGCTGACAGATAGGCAGATATATAGCTCAGCATTGTCCACAAGGCAGCCAAAGAACTAGAAGGACAGACCGAGTGGAGATTTAACTACAGTAGCCCAAGTTGAATCACTTTCTTGCTTTGGGGTCTGACAGGAAACAATGTCAGCCCATGGAACCTCACTGACTGGAGATCAAAGAGAATCCCAAGGACCTCCATATTTGCATCATGGTCCCCTCCCCAAAAACATATCCCGTTAAGTGTATTAAATTCTCAGTCAACTAACTCTGCCTGCTCTTTCTCTTCTTCTTCTTCTTCCTCCTCCTCTTCCTCTTCCTCTTTTTCCTCTTCCTGTTTCTCTTCTCATAAAGGAACAAACAAGGAATTTGGAATTGAACTGTCTCCTAACTCATATACTGAAGTTCCAAACCCAAACCATGTTTGAAGACAATGCCTTTGTGGAGACAATAAAAGCAAATGAGGTCACAATAGTGGAGCCTGAACTGCTAACAGCAGCTCCTTATATGAGGAAGAAGAGGCAGCAGAGAGTATTCTCCCTCTACATGCCTCAAAAACCAAGACAGAATCCTTCACCCAATGAATCCATTTACAACTTCATGTAGTCTTCAGAGCCATGAGAAATAAAATCTCTAAAGTGTAAGCAACTCAGTGTGATGACATCATGTTAGCTTGTGGGAGTCACTCTTCTCAACACTATGATAAAAACCCATGACAGAAACAACTTGAAGGAAAAAGGCCTCATTTGGGCTCTCGGTGTCAGAAATGTCAGTCTGTCATAGTGGAGAGAGCTTGACAGTGTTCACATCATGGAGGGTCCAAAACAGACAGGGGGACAGGAAACAGCCAGGGACAAGATTCTTCCAAAGACCCACACCCAGTGACCTACTTCTTCTGGCAAGGCCACCTCCTAACATTTGCACAACCTCCCAAAATAGTGTCACCAGTTGGGGTCCGAGCATTCAAACCACAACCCTGTGAGAGACATTTTATAATCGAATTGTAATATCTCACTGTGGTCCCATGGCCATCTCATGCCAAATGTATTTAGCCAAGCTCTTAGAGTCCTCAAATCTTAATAACGCCAATGTTGTTCAACGTCTAACTCTGAAGTCTCTTGTGAGACTGAAGGCAAGCCCTAACTGTGAGCCACTGTAAAATCAAAGGGAAAGCCATGCCCTTTCAACAGCCAATGGCACAGCACGAGCAACTCTATTACAAAAGAAAAGACTAGGATCATAAAAAGGATGGATGTGACCAAAGAGAGACCCAAACCAAGCAGGGCGAACACAAATCCCATAGCTCCCTATCCAGCATCCAAAGTATGTGCTGGAATAATATGAGCACCAAAGAGTCTTGACAGACCCCCCCCCCACCTCATCTACTGCTGACTGGAGCCCATGTGGTCTCTCTCCTAAGCTGGCAAGTTTTGTTGTCTTAAATCTCCAGAAATCGCATGTTCTGGTGTCATCAACATCCTTGTGTTTCTACTACAGCTGAGGCTTCACACTCACCACACAGCTTCAAGCATTGCCCTCTGGTGGGCTGACCAAAGAGACCCTGACCTGGTCTCATAGGTCTTCCTTCGAAGGCTAGGTAGAAACCTCCATGGCTCTGCAGTGTGTGTGTTTCAAGTCTTTCAGATCTGCTTTTTGTTCATATAAATCTGGCGAAAAGTATTCACAGAACCTAGCTGCTACAATGTTGTGAAACTTTCTCCAGTAAGTTAGTCTGTTAGCTGAGTGTCTATGAAGTTTCATGGCACAGACAGAAGGTAGCCAAATTCCTTGTCAAGATATGACACAACTGGACTCTCATCCAGTTGGGATCCTGGTTCCCACCTGAAACCCAGAAGCTGGGCCATCACTGTTTGGTGGTAGTCTCGTCTTCTGAGCATCCATAATTATCATCCAGTAAGTTCTACTTGCATTTTAAGCTTTTTGTATCTGGTTTCACCAAAGTCTTCCCACCAAACAGTTCCAAAGGCTTACAAACTAAGTGTAGACCCATCAACAACCACACTTCTTTGGCACCGATTTCCTATTTCATTACTTTTCTCATTACTGTGACAAAAAAAAAAAGGTCATCATAGAAGATGTGCTAGATAGTTTATGTCCACTTGACACAAGCTAGAGTCACTGGAGAGGAGGGAGCCTCAGTTGAGAAAATGCTTCCCATAAGATCTGGCAGTAGGCAGACCTGAAAGGGCATTTCTTTTTTTAAATGATTATGGGGGAGGGCCCAGGCCATTGAGGGTGGTGCTCTTCCTAGGCCTTGATCTGGGATTCTATTAGAACATGAGCTGAGCAAGCCAGTAAGTAGCACCACTCCATGACCTCTGCCTCAGTTCCTGCTTCCAGATTCCTGCCCTGTTTGAGTTCCTGCCATGACTTCCTTCAGTGTGGACTAGAATTTTGAAGTATAAGCCAAATAAACCCTTTCCTTTCCAAGTTGTTTCAGTTGCGGTGTTTCATCATAGCAATAGTAACTAAGACAAAAGAGAAAGCTTGGAAGAGCAGAGCAATCTTCAGGCCCTTGAAGCAGAGACAAGGGAATCCCAGCACCATCAGGTTTCTCCTTTTTAATCTCTCTCTCTCTCTCTCTCTCTCTCTCTCTCTCTCTCTCTCTCTCTCCCTCTCTCTCTCTCTCTCTCTTTCATTGGTTATTTTATAACATTTCAAATGTAATACCCCTTCCTAGTTTCCCCTCCACAAACCCCCTATCCCATCATGCCTCCCCCTGCTTCTATGAGGGTGCTCACTCACCCATGCACCTACTCCCACTGCACCACCCTAGTATTTCCCTATGTTGGAACATTGAGTCTCCATAGGACCAAGAGCCTCCCTCCTGTTGATGTCCAACAAGGCCATCCTCTGCTACATAAGCAGCTGGAGCCATGGGTCCTTCCATGTATAGTCTTTGGTTGGTGGTTTGGTCCCTGGGAGATCTGGAGGGTCTGTTTGGTTGATATTGTTGTTCTTCCTATGGGACTGAAAACCCTTCTTTTTAATCTCTGTACTCTATCTGGGTCTCCATCAAATGGAACAATGTTACCTATGTTTAGAGTGTGTCTTCCTACCTCAATTATATCTCTGGAAATGCCTTTACAAATATTCCAAAAGTGCCTTGGTCATCTAGGTAATTTTAAATCCAATCACATTAACAATAAACTGGACCCTTGCAACCAGCACTGTGTTCAAGGTTGAGAATCTTATCTGGACCCAAACCCACAGAGCCAGATAGGCCTGGGACATGACAACTATGGAGCTGTATTCATGGAAACTATATGGTCAGAGTTCCTGGTGCCCTCGTTGGTGCCACTTAAACCAAGAGGGGCTGAAGCTGGAGATGGGGTTTCCACACTTGGGAGTCTCACCCAACCACTGGATTTTACCAACAATAGGAAAGGGGAAAGATGCTCAGGATGATACTTGATGTCACCCAACACAGGAACATTTATAACTCTCCATCCGTTACTTCATGCTGACAGCACTGAAGTATTTTTAGTTTTAAAGGAGACAGGCCACTTCCTTGGGAGCAGGTAATAAGTGGTGTCTTAGGATTTTACTGTTGTGAACAGATACCATGACCAAGGCAACTCTTATAAGGACAACATTTAATTGGGGCTGGATTATAGGTTCAGAGGTACAGTCCATTATCATCAAGGCAGGAACATGGCAACATCTTGCTGGGCATGGTACAGGAGGAACTGAGAGTTCTACATCTTCATCTGAAGGCTGCTAGCAGAATACTGACTTCCCAGCATCTAGGACTAGGGTATTAAAGCCCACACCCACAGTGACACAACTACTCCAACAGGGCCACACCTTCTAATAGTGCCACTTCTGGGCCGACCATATACAAACCATCACAGGTGGGGAATCAGTAGGTTATAGAACACAAATGTCTAAATCCTTTCCCTTAAACCCCATCTGACTCTCCTCCATTGTGATGGTCTGGCACTCAGTGGTGAGGTCCTCTACCTGTGTTTTCCAACATCACAGGCCACCCTCAGCCACCGTCTCTCTGAGAATAATTCCTCCAGATGTAAGAGCACTCTCTCTGTAGTCGGCTCTTCACGCGCAAGGAATGAAGCATGCTTGCCAGGCAGTGGTGCACATTTGTAAAGCCTAAAACGTGGCCTGTTGGAGGTAGGAAGGGCAGTAGTTCAAGGCCAACCAAGGCTGCACAGAGAATTCAAAGTCATCCTTGGCTAGATGAAACCAAGCCTCAGAAAAAGAAAAAGGAGGAGGAAAAGGAGGGAAAGGAGAAAAAGAGAAAGATACAGTCTTTTGTTCTTCCCCCTCCTTCTCTCCCTTCTTCCCTCCCTCCCTTCTTCTCTCTTCCTTCTTCCTTCCCTCCTTTTTTCCTCCCTCCCTCCCTCCCTTCCTCTCTTCCCTTATTATTTCTCTCAGGGTTCCTTTCCTCTCTCTTCCCTGCCTGTCTTCTTCCCTCCCTCCCTCCTCTTCACTTTCCTCTCTTCCTTCCCCTCTCCCTCTCTCCTTCCCTCCCTCCTTCCCTTCCATTTCCCTTCTTCCCTCCCTCCTTTTCTCCTTCTGTACTTCCTCCTCTTCCTTTCTTCCTTCTTCCCTTCCTTCCCTCCCTTCTCTCCTTCTCTTCCTCTGTTTTCCCCTCCCTCTCTCCCTCCATTTCTTCTCTTCCTCCTTTCTCTCCCTTCCCTTGTTTCAGGGTTCCTTTCCTCTCTCCTTTCTGCCTGTCCTCTTCCCTCCCTCTGTAGTTTACCAAGCCTTATTTGAGCCATTCCTCTCTTACAAATGACAGCGATGTATAAGAAGGTAAATTCGAGACTGTGCTTTTATGAAATTTACAGCCAGAAAGAAAAAATGATTTTAAATCAGAGCTGAGTTCAAAATTGAACCAGGTTGAGATACCGCTAGCTTTAAGAAAGCAAAGAAAGCTGAAAGTGTGCTTACAGGCTCCCGGATGGGGCTGGAGGAGAGTATTCTAAGCAGTGGTGACTCTGTCAGAGGCATCTACATCAGTATAGCAGCCTGATGCAGAGTCCTGGCAGTCCCTTCCCTGAGCTGGGAGCTCTGTGCAGGAAGAAGCTAAACCTCAGAACTGGGTTCCTCGCTGTCACAGAAATACTCTGACATGGGATTTTTTTTGCCTTGAATTAGTAAGCTAAAAAATAGCCAGAAAACCCTATTTGTCTAAAAATAACTGAGTTCTTTCTTATATCAGGTTCTCCCAAACTCAGTTGGATGCCTCCGCCCACATAGATTCCTATCCCTCTCACATTCAAGATGCACCATCAGCAGGGAGGGCCCAAACAGGAAAACAACAGTGTGGTCTTGCTACCCTTGCTTCTTAGTCCCTGCTCAATTATACTTCCTAGGAGACTCGAATTCCCACTATAGTAAGTCCCCAATATCTACCTGAGTCCTGTTATTTTTTAAAGGCTAGGCTTCCTTCCTTCCTTCCTTCCTTCCTTCCTTCCTTCCTTCCTCCCTCCCTCCCTCCCTCCCTTCCTTCCTTCCTTCCTTCCCTCCTTCTTTCCTTTCTTTGATCTGTTGTTGTTGTTGGAGGAGGAAGAGGAGGAGGAGGAGGAGGAGGAGGAGGAGGAAGAGGAGGAGGACAGGGTCTCATTGTAGCTCAGGAAGGTCATGAACTTCTCATTCTCCTGCCTCCACTTCCCAAGGGCAGGGAATGCACCATGTGGTATCCCTGCTGTGTCTCACTTATTCCAGGCTGGCTTTGGATTCTATGAACCTGAAGATAGCTCTGAAGCTCTAAACCAACTGTTCAGAAAAGAAGTATCGATTTCCTATTTACAGATGTGGAAACTGAGCCGAAGACAAAGACGCTGTGGCATTTGCCTAAGTCATGTCCATCCAAGCCAGCTCCACAACTGGGATTTTCAAAGTGTGATCCCTGGACCACCAACTTTAGTACCTCCTGGGAGTTCTTCAGAGAACCAGTGAATCAGCAACTCTGAGAAGGGAAGTCCAACAAGATGTGCTCTGGTAAACGCTGAATGTGACTTGGTGACTTGGTGCTTGTTAAAGACTGAGACCCACTTAGAGAGTAAGCCCTTCAACTTGGCACTATGTCACCTGCCTATAGTCCCAGCTATAGATGAGACAGATGAGACAGAGAAGCACTTTAGCCCAGAAGGTTGAGACACATCTAGCCAGCAGAGGACAGCCTCTCTCAGAAGGCTGTATCCTTCTCTGTGTTGTTGTGCATCTCTTGTTCTCCAAATGCTAAACAAAAAAACAAATAAACACATAAACAAAAACAAACAAACAAACTTGCTGGATTAACATTCAGGAGAGGAAGGGAGAGGCTGATTAACATTCCTCAGACCTCAGGGAAGAGGACCCACCTGAGGGTGGGGAAGGCTCAAAGCACAGATGGTTGGACAAGGTTACAGTCTTGGGAAAGATGAGTGTACAAGATGTTTCCGCATGACTCTGACTGAATTACGGGTTGGGCCTTTTTGGAAATTTCTACTGTTTTTATGATATGTTTCCTTGGTTACCCCTTTACCCCCCCCCCCCCGTTTGTGGGTTCCCCTATATAAGACTGCCCCTAATCAGGCTGTCTTGTCAATTCCTCTGCTCCTGTGAGAGTTATGAGTTGACCATCAGCCAGTTGATCCCGAAATATGTCCTTGCTGATTGCATCTAGATCGATGTCTTGTGAATTATTGGGTGACCGTGACATCCCGAGACTTGAGTAAGGGACTCCTCTCTTGGGGATCTTTCAATAGTCACCTGGGGAGGAGGAAGTGGCCATATAAGGGAATAGACCTTGGTGGCTAGCTTTAGGAATGTAATCTAACAGTTTTTAGCAAGGCAGAGGGAATCAAGAAGAAAGGCAAGGCCTGCCAGAGTCATGCCTGCCATGCTTGAGCTGGCTAGAGTTCCTTCAATCCATATCTTTTATTATTCATTTCAAAAATGAAGAAACTCAAGCATGGCATGTGGCTCACACCTCTACTCCTCGAACTCAGGAGGCAGGGGCAAGCCAATTTCTATGAGTTTGAGGCTAGCCTGGTCTACATAGCAAGATTCATTTCAGGGCTACAAAATGAGATTCTGTCTCAAAAAAAAAAAACAAAAACAAAAACAAAAACAAAAAAAACATGTCCAAAGATTATACAATTTGCCCAACAACACGGCAAATAAATAAACTTTGAGCTGAGACTCGACTCTGTTTTACTCCGTGTGCATAGTCTATTCACTGTACTTCACTGCCCAGCTAAGGCCTCTCTTGAGCAAGTCCTCTTGTTTGTAGTGTGTTTGAAAGTCTAACCTCCACAGTCCGACTTGTGAGGCTTCTTTGCAGCCAAGTAAACCCAGGCCCTAGCTCTGCCATCTTCTCCTCTCTATTTGGTCCCTAATGGGTGCTACCCCGCCTCCTATTCCATCGGCACTTTGTTTTTCAGGCCATCATCCTTTCCCTATATGTCAGCATGGACTAAACATATTGTCTGCTAGTTCCCACTTTCTAAGTCAGATTATTTTATTCTTTCCCTTTTTTTCATCTTACCAGCTCTGTTTCGAGCAGATACTTGGTCCGAGTTCAAACACGGCCGCCCGTGGTGTGGCCGCTGCCTAACAAGGAACTCTTGGCCCACTTGTGAGCCAGCCTTCTTGAAGCCACCCTCACATGTAGCACCCTATATATAGAATCTGTCTACCGTGAAGCAGGGGCTACAGGAAAGCGCTAGATGTGAGTCAGGGAGGATGCTGTTTCTTTGCTTGTGAATTCCATCCTGATGGTGGCACCAATACTAAGTCTGGTGTTGTAAACTGAAAAATGCAAAGATGGGAATTTAGGATGAGAGCAAACTTAGCATCTCAGACTTGGCTCTATGATGTTCATGATAAGATGTCTGTAATGATGTGGAAGGGAGCTCCCTGCAGAGACGCTGCCCCTCTAGGGACTCCTGGAGGCCAGGCCAAGTCAGCCTTCAAGATAAACAGGAAGTTCTACAAACAAGCAAAAGAGAGAGGGAAACTTCCAGGCTCCTGCTCCAAGCACCCCACTGAGATGCATTTTATCTTTGGGGAAAATTCTACTGAAGGAAGTGTGAACTGAATGAAATAAAAAGAGAGAAAAGCATCAAGAGGGTAGCTTGGGTCATCTTGACAAGGATCTAATCTCTGTGTCACGTGAATTGCTAGGAGCTTTGACACCAGCACTAGCCACGGTTCCATGGGAAGCAAGATCATCAAAGCATCTTACCTTTTAATCCCCATTGTATTTTCCAATGTACTAGAATCTTCCTAAGCTATCTGCACGTATGTATTACTCTGGTTTTTATTGTGACATAATAGTACGAACAAAAGCAACTTGGAGAGGCATTTATTGCAGCTTACAGCCTACAGGTCGTGCTCCATCACTGAGAGAAGTCAGGGCATGAATTCAAGGCAGGAAGCTGAAGGCAGGAACTGAAGCAGAGGTCCCAGAAGAGTGCAGCTTACTGGCTTTCTCCCCACAGCGTGGGCAGCCTAGTTTTTTGTACAACCCAGGACCACCTGCCCAGGTATCTTAGGGTTACTTTTGTCATGATGAATCATCATGACCAAAAACAAGTTGGGGAAGAAAGGGTTTATTTGACTTATACTTCCACATCACTGTGTATCATTGGAGGAAGTCAAAACAGGAATTCAAACAGGGTAAGAACCTGCAGACAGGAGCTGAAGCAGAGGCCATGGAGGAGTGCTGTTGACTGGCTTGCTCCTTAAGGCCTGCTCAGCCTGCTTTCTTATAGAAACTAGGACCACTAACCCACGGGTGACACCACCCACAATGGAATGAGCCCTCCCCATCAGTCACTAATTTTAAAAATGTCCTACAGGTTTGCCTACCACCTTATCTTATGGAGTTATTTTCTTAATTGAGGTTCCCTCCTCGCAGATGACTTTAGCTTGTATCAAGTTGACCTAAATAAATAAATAAATAAACAAACAAACAAATCAGCCAGCACAACACATTGACTAACTTATAACTTGTAATAATTTATAACCCAGCAAAATAGCTACCATCATTATCACAGGCCTTTGTTGGACACAGAAAAATTGACTGCCCTGCTGAAGGTCACAATTTGTTTGCAAGGCTCAGAAGCAGGAGCTTAACACCACTCGTTTGGTCCCAGACTTCCTAGTCTTGACCCTGCACTGACGACAAAGCAATTTATAAAATGAGTAGTATTCATCTTCACTAATTTTATCAATTCCTGAAAATATAAATAAAGCACAACAGAAAGCAACTTGAGTTGGAATCCTAACGTTACTCATGAAGTATAGGACCTTGGACATTGACCCTAAGAGTGGCTGTTGGGATTGAGATCATGTGTGTCACTAGCACACAGTAGGTACTTGGTGAATCTTTCAATAAGCTCATATCCATTGATGTTTACCAGACTTTAGGCCAGTGCTAAGTGACAAACAGATACACATCTACAGAATTATCCAATGGACTCGACTGGTATGGACTTCTGCTTCTCTCGTTGTGGAGAGGGAACCAACTCCATCCAGACTGCCTCCAGCAGTTCTCCTGAATGTGCAGATGCCGATACATGTCACATCTGAAAACCTGAAACATGTCTACTTCACTCAGACACTGGGGAAGATGTGTGAAAATTTTCTATCAGCTTTGAACATGTAAACGAAAGGTCCACTTTGGGGCTCCCTTCTCTTGGGATACCTGGTAACAGGCACCCTATTATACTAGCATCTGCCTATGTGATTCTGGCTCTCGGCCAGTCCAAAGAGAAGAGACTGCGGGGGATGTTCCCTTGTCTCTGCATCTGAGAGACAGTGTCATCCTTGGAAGCCGAAGGGTAGAAACAGAAGCACATTGCCTCACAGACACCTCACTGTCTTGCCTCCTTTTTACCTGGGGACGATTTGACAAAACTTCTGGGTCATTCCAAGCCATGGGCTGCACCAATAACTGCCAGGCTCAACTCTCAGCTCTGCACCCTGCTGGATGCACAACCAAAGCTCTGTGGAAGATTGTCCACAGAGACAAAGAAAAGCTCTTTGGAGGAGTCACACCTTTTCCCACAAGCCCTGTTTTCCTAGGAGGCTTTGTCTTTTTCCCCAGCATCAAGGTAGAGCAAGTAGAACTAACTGCTCTTAAATCAATGAAGCCATTGTGCGAGGTTCCAAAAGCAAAGGGGTTTTTTGTTATTGTCTCCCCACCCCTTCCCTCTCTCTTTCAGTGCTGGTTTGGAGCAGAAATTAAACCTGGCCATGGGCTATGGGAGAAGCACCTGCATAGAGAAACCTTTCTTTCTGGATTGAGGCTTAGATTTCTGTGCAGATCCCTAGATTTATAGCTAGAATTGTTACTAACAAGCATTTACTTCTACACATGCGCTTTCGCAATCTCTTCTCTCGCTTCCCACCTCACATTGGTGCCAGGCTGAACCCCGGACAATAGAACTCCCTTCCCCAAGGTGCTAACCCCGTTGTGTGCCTGGCACTCCCCCATTAATGCTGCCAGTAGAAACAAAAGGGAACACACTGAGACACTACCAATGCTTGCAAAGAATGGGAAAAATCAATGGTTCACGCCTGGGATGGACAAAACTACGATCAAACTTCTAGAATGTTCTGATCTGCTGATTAAACTAGGAGGAGAGTCTCGGTATTTATTTCACTGTTACTCCTCTGTTCACAGATGAGTTGGACAGATTCTATTCTCAGTTCTGAGCTAGTTTTTAACAGTGAGGAGAGCCAAGACATTTCAATGGGTAAGAATAGTACTTTGAGCAAGCGATGCTAGGACATGCAACATAGAAATGTTGCTGGTACATGCATCACACAAAGGAAGGGAGCTGGACTCTGTGTTGTTTGTTTGGGACGGTTCCAACAAAACAACATAGAGTTGTGAGTTTAAACAATTGACATTTGTTTTCTGGCAGACAGGCTGAGAGTCTCAAGTCAGGAAGGTGGGTTCTGATGAGGGTTCTCTTCCTGTGTTCTCACGTGGCAAGATAATAAGAAGAAAGAAACCACCCTCTCTTCTCATCTGATAGGGCCTCACCCCGATGACTCCCCATCTCCAGACACAGCCACTCTGGGGGTTGACTACAGTTTCAACATACAAATTTTGGAAGCAAGGTACAACTCCCTTAATAGCAAATTTATCCTCGCACAGTTTAGTACACACAAACTAACTCTGTAGACCAGATGCCGAATGAAACAGCACGATCTATAAAACCTTTAGAGGAAAATGTTGAAGTAAACCTCTTCTGCCCTGGGTTAACCAAAGCCTAAAAAGCTTTGGTTAATGGCACCAACTGGAACCTGCGAAGACAGCCCATTGCATAAGACTACTTACTTGAGGACTGAGTTCAAAGCCCCAGCATCCATATAAAAAGTCAGACATGGCCAGGAGTACAGTGTAATCAGACACCGTAGAGTGCCGAGACAGGAGGATCATTGCCAAGGCTTCCTATTGATAGCCTAGCTCCAGGTTTAATGAGAAATCCTGTCTCAAGGAGATATAGAGGAGAGTAGTGAGGTCAGATACCCTGTGTATGTACCCTCTGACCTCTCTGTATGTACACACTCAATCACCTATGACGTATGCACATTCAATAAATAAATTAAAGAAATTACATCACAGGCAAAAATGACAAAAACAAAAATATAGACAACTTCACACAAAATTTGAAACTTTATTTTTGAAACTTTTATGAACAAGTAATAGTTTTGTATAATGATGAGTTTCATTATGACATTCTCACACATGTATATACTCACCCCCATTGACCTCTATGGTCCCCTCCTACTCCTGCTGACCCCCCTTCCGCTCCCCAACTTGCTCCCTTCCTCTTGTCCACCCCCCCCACATAGGTGATGAGCTATCTAAAGGATCATGGAGAGTTACCAGTGTCTACAATACTGAAGACAACTTCATTATCTTCCCCCAGAAACCATTAACGGTCTATAGACCCTCAGGGAGCACTAGGGCCTCATTTGGTCCTCCCCTTTCCATGATGGAATGTTGATGGCCCAATCTAAAATTAAAAATGTTTGTGCTTCCATGGATACCATATCAAGAAATAGATAACTCACAGAGCAGAGGAAAACTGCAAATGTTATGCCATAAGGGATTTAAATCTTGAATACCTAAGGAATTCTTACAACTCAACAATAAGGCAATAACCCAATTAAAATATAGGCAACTTTTTTTTTTTTAAAAACTGTCTCCAGAGAAAATGTTTAAAATGGCCACTAAACTCATGCAAAACTGTCCATTATCATTGCTCGTCAGAAAATTGTAAATTAAAAGCGCAACCAATGACATTTTATACCCGTTAGAAGAAGATGATCAGAAAGACAGACATAACTATAAGTGTTGGGAATGTGAAGAGATCAGTGTCTTCACACATGGCTGAGGAGATGGGAATGGTTATGGCCACTTTGGAAAACAGTCCACCAATCCCTTAAAAGGCTAAGCCTAAATTTAGAATATGAACCAAAAAAAAAAAAAATCTGAAAACATGTGCTCACAAATGAAACTCTATGCATACTGCTGATAGCAGAATTAGTTACAACTGATCACCCATCGGGAGCAACTCAAGTGTCCATCAAATAATGACATAGGATATAGGACAGAATAGCCTTTGGCTTTAAAATGGATTAAATATTGATACAAAGTCAAGGAGGATGATGTTTAAAGTTATTATGTTAATTTAGAAAAGCCAGCCACAAAAATTTTATATATATATATATATATATATATATATATATATATATATATATATAATTCCATTTGTATGAAGTCTGGAATAAGTAAATTATGGAGACAGAAGGCAGCTTGGTAGGCAGCTTTGTATAGAGTGGAGTAACAGGGAGCGATTGCGAATGGGTTCAGGGATACTTTGAGGGATTGAGAACATGTTTCAGAAATGGTTGTTGTGCTGGGCCACAACAGTGTGACACACCTAAAACCACTGGTTTTTATGTCATTAGTTTGGTTTTGCAAAACTGAAGGCTCCTTGTGCTGGGTGAGCATCCTGCCACTAAGCTTTGTCACCAGCCAGGAATCTGCATTTTTTTTAAATGTATGGTGTGGGTGACATGTGATTTACATCCCACCAACCCAGATCTATGTAAGATGTGTGAATACAACTTAAAAAAAATACCTGGTATCAGAGAGACAAAGAGAAAGGATGGAAAGATAGAATTCCTTCGTTCTGGGAACAAACTTCAGAATGTCTGAAAAATAGAACAGAGGTAAATGCTCAAAAACCAAGCTGGAGGCTAAACTCCATTAAAGTGAGCAAAGCAGTCAGGTGTCCATAGTGATCTGAAGGAGTCGGGGCACGGGAGTGGGCCTGTGCCACCCTCCGAATGTTTGCTGCGGGAAGGAAATGGAGCCTGCGCAAACCAGCCTTGTTTCCCTTCCCCAGAAGTGACCACACATCTAATAAGTCAATGAAAAGCACAACAGCTTTTTCCTCGGTTACAAAAACAACAGCCTGGAGGTGATACTAACACAGAGAGAAAGGGGAAATCTCCTATCATCGTCGTCCATGTTGTGACAAGTTCTGCCATTGATAGACAGCGCTCCTAAGCACACTCTCTGTGTGCGTAGGGTCACATTAGACATTCAGTGTTCCGTCTGTATATCGTGTCTTGTATCTACATTCAATATTTTCCACTATTTAAAATTCTCATAAGCATTACTTCAAAACAAGGAACAGACTGTACGTAGCTTACTTAACCATTTTCTCAGTGCAGGTGATTGTTTTAAAGCCTACATCCCAGCAGGGTGGCACCCATCTATAACCCAGCATTGGAGAAGGAGACAAAGGGTTCACGAATTTGAGAGCGACCTAAGCTACATGGCGAGTTCCAGGCAAGCCTGGGAGACTCAGTGAGATGCTGTCTGAAAAAAAAAATACAAAGAAAAACTTAAGCAAAGATTTCTTTTCTGACATATTCAAATTTTTCATAAACGCAAATAATTTATAGTGTGAAACTATTTAATAATCTTCACAGCCCTGATCAAAAAAATATTATATTAGCTTATATGTTAATAGAAATATATGATATTCCCATCTGTCTACACAATATGAAGGTTCTTAAAAATAACTCCAATTCCTTTTCTAAGAGTGAACTCTTGGGAAAGATTTTCACCACGGCATTATTCAAGACAGGAAAACTTGAAGAAAAATGCTCAGCACAAGTGGAAAGCTAAATACCTCATGGTGGTAATTTTTCAGTAAGCTGAGTTGTTTCAAAGAATATGAAACCACAAAGAAAAGTGATTAGTAGTTGGTTGGTTGGTTGGTTTTTAGACAGATTCTCATGTACCCCAGGCTGGCCTTGAATTCTCTATTATTACTGAGGATAACCTTGAGCCTCTCTCTGCTTCCAGCTCCCGAGTGCTGGGATGCAGTTGTGCCCTACCATATCTGTCTATGTGATGCTGGAGACGGAGCCCAGGGCTTTGTATATGCTCGGCAAGTGCTCTGAGCTATACTCTTACCTCAGCTTCACTAATACTTAGGTGAAATGACCTGCATCTTAAACACCAAATTCTTTGTGAAGTCATGTAATACAAAAATGCTGATAAACCTCACTGTGGGGTCACAGGTGGATTTATTCTCTAATCTAAGTATTTTCCAAAGAGCTATATGATTTTAACACTATATGGACACTATATGATTTTTCTGATGTTTATTTATTTATTTATTTATTTATTCATTCATTCATTCATTCATTCATTTTGGTTTTTCCCCACAAGGTTTCTCTGTGTAGCCTTGGCTATCCTGGAACCCACTCTATAGATGAGGCTGACCTTGAATTCAGAGGTCCATCTGCCTCTGCCTCCTGAGTGCTGGGATTTAAGGTGTGCACCACAATCACCTGGCTGATTTTATGAATTTTAAAGTTCACAGACTTAAATAATTAGCCCCAACGTAAAGTGAGTGCTTCGTGGAAAAGACCAGAAAGGAGGAACCCTGTGACTACAGCTGAGATCTGGGCAGTGGAGGATGTAGGTCGTCATAGGCTCCAGCTCCAGCTCCGGCCCTGATGCTTGCTTTCTAAGTTTGCTTTGTGATGAGTGTTGTCACAGGGAAGATTCCACGTGACCTTTGTGCACTGTGTCTGGTTTTCTCCAAGTGTCACCCATCCAGAGGCCTGGGCTGTAGTGACATGGAGAGCACCAACAACGGATGGACAGGAAACCAACATCAAATAAAGATCTAATTCATGGCCAAGCACTGAATGAGGTGAACCTGGAGAAAGCTGGCACTGGGGAACCCCAGCTTCGAGACTCTCGAGGTAGCAAAAATCTTTGGACAGAAAGCAAAATGTATCCAACATCCTTGCCACTACCTCCAGGTCTCCCCATGACTTCTGACTTAGAGGGCAGCCTGCTGGATTTCACACTGACCGAGTCTGAAAATGGGAAGAAAGAAAGCCAAAAAGAACAAGGAAATCAGAAAACTAGAGTCTGAGGCAGTACGGAGCTGCTGCTCTGTAAGCCATTCAGAATAATTCAACCCCTGGTCAGGCAACGACAAGATGCTGAAATACTTTAGGCAACAATGTAAAAATACTCTAGGCAACAATGTAATGGTTGTTTTATGTATTATGATGTCAACAATGTAATCCTTAACTTGGGGAGCTCAACTGATGCCAGTACCTATGAGTAATCAGACGGAAAAAGCTATGTTTGTCCTACATAAAAAATAAGTGGCAGTGACTCCCAAGGATGGAAAGTCAAGTTGGTTAATCAAATGCTTTACCTTCCCAGGTTATTAACATGTCTGTTACTTTTCTCATCCCCAAGAGTCCAGGAACCTATCCCATACTAGCCAGTGAGGGCCCTTTGAAGTTCTGCTTAGCAGACTTAGTCCAGTGTGTTTATGTTCAGTAATGCTGCATAATAACGCTGTTCTAAGACTTAGTGGTTTGCTAAGTATTTGAAAAATGCTCAGAAAATTCAAAGCTACATTGAAACTCCATTTCACCCCAGTCAGAAGGGCTGTTGCCAAGACAACAGGTGACAACAAATGCTGGTGTGAACATGGGAAGGGGGCTCCTTATTCACTCTTGGTGGGTGAAATCAATATGGTGGTTCCCCCAAAACTTAAAAGTAGATTCACCATAAATCCAGCTATACTAACTCAGCATATCAGGAAGATACATACACATCCATATGTGTATTTATTGTCAAGACACAGAACCAACCAGAAGTCAGTAGATGAACAGTGTGGTGGTTTGAATAGGAATGGCTCCCATAGACTCAAGTGTTTGAATGCTTGGTCCATAGGGAGTGATACTACTAGGAGGGGGCGGCCTTGTTGGAGGAAGCTTATGGAGTGGGCTTTGATGTCTTTTATATATGCTCAGTGTAGCACACAGTCTCCTTCTGCTGCCTGTAGATCAAGATGTAGAACTCTTGTCTCCTCCAGCACCGTGTCTATCCACTCACTGACATGCCTCCTGCCATGATGATAATGGCCTAAATCTCTGAAACTATAAGCCAGCCCCAGTTAGATGCTTTCCTTTATGAGAGTTGTCATGGTCATGTTGTCTCTTCACAGCAATAAAATCGTAACTAAGACAGAAGTATAAAAGAAAATGTGGTGTATATATACAATGTTTTATTTGGCTATAAAGAATAAAACTGTATCATTTGCAGGGAAAAACAGATGGAACTGGAGATTATAATATTAAGGAAAATGAGGTGAAATCAGAAAGACAAACACTGCATGTTTTCTCTGATGTAGAGTCTGGTGAATATATGAGACATAAGTAGAAGATGAACTATGAAGGACAAGGAAAGGCTCTGAACAGTGGTTCTCAACTTGTGGATCACAACCTGTTTGGAGTTGAACAATGCTTTCACAGGGGTTGATGAAGGCTATCAGAAAACACAGAGACTTACATTATGGTTCATGGGGTCGAGGATTTAGCTCAGTGGTAGAGCACTTGCCTAGCAAGCGCAAGGCCCTGGGTTCCATCCTCAGCTCTGAAAAAAAAGACAAAATACATTATGGTTCATAACAGTAGCAAAATTTCAGTTATGGAGTAGCAACAAAAATAATTTTATAGTTGGTAATCACAGCAGCATGAGGAACTGTATTAAAGAGCCGCAGCATTAGGAAGGCTGAGAATTACTGGTCTAAAAAGAGAGGAGGGGGACAACAAGAAACAATAATGGGGGAGCGTGGTGGTTTGAATAGGTTTAGCCCCCAGAGTCATGTGTTTCAATGCTTGGCCACAGAGAATAGGACTATTAAGAGGTGTGGCCTTGTTGGAGGAGGTGTGGCCTTGTTGGAGGAGGTGTGGCCTTGTTGGAGGAGGTGTGGCCTTGTTGGAGGAGGTGTGGCCTTGTTGGAAGAAGTACATCACTGGGTAGGCTGGCTTTTAGGTCTCCAATGCTCAAACTCTGCCCAGTGTGGAATCAGAACATCCTCCTGGCTGCCTACAGAAGACAGTCCCCTTCTACCGCTGTGGATCAAGATGTAGAACTCTTGGCTCCTCCAGCACCATGTCTGCCTGCAGGCCTCCATGCTTCCTGCCATGAGGATGATGGACTAAATCTCTGAAACCGTAAGCCAGTCCCAATTAAATGCCTCCCTTTATAAGAGTTGCCGTGGTCATGGTGTCTCTTGACAGCAATGGAAACCCTAACAAAGACAGTGGGGGAAGACAAAACATGTGGAATCTAAATTTAAGTGTGTGTATGTGTGTACATGTGTGCGCAGGCATACATGTGTAATAAAAGCATGAACAATATGAGAAAGGAAGCAGAGAAAGCAAAGAACAGGAGGGAGAGGATAGAGGAGGGTACCTGAGAAAGAAGTTCAGTAATTTATGTGTGTGGAAATGAATGTGACACTTAGTATCGTGTACTAATGGTATTTTGTACTAAGTGTATTAATGGGTTTAACTTGATTTTTTTAAGATGATACAATATAGATAGAAATGTATCAAAACTTCATAAGATACAGAATTAATGTGTAGAGCTTTAATGTTAATATGCATTGGCTAAATTGACTTCATAGCTTGGTGAGGGGGGCTAGAAACTTGGTGACTGAAAACAAAGACTTCTCACACTTGTGAGTCTAACTGGCTTATGGCTGCTGACCCCAGTCCTGGCTCAGCCCTGCTAGGCACAGGCCTCTGCTCAGCCCCAGACTGCAGGAGGCAGGGGCCAGGGAGGGGAGGTGGTTCTGGCATGCATGATCATTCTGGACCCTGGCTGCATGGATGACATGTTCATGACACGTGCCTGAGATTAAAAAAAAAAAAAAGTCAAACTGGAATGCACAGGCTGTTTTCAAGGCCCTGCCATGTTACACCCACTAATCTTCTCTCTGGCCAAACCCTAAATGGCAGGAAGCAGAATGTCAATAGTCACAAGGCCACAGCAAGCACGAGCTGAGTAACTCCTAAACTCTGGGAATAATTGGGGCATAGTGTAGATTCCACCTCCACGTGGCAGCCAGTCTTCCTCCGCTGCCTCTCTTCTCTGGCGATGCTCATGCTCCAGCATTCCTTTCTGAATGCACTGGCCATGTGCCAGGATTTGTCCAGTATTCCAAGGAGACACAATTAAAAGACGTGAGTGGGTATAAAGGCAAAGGATGTAACCCCGGCACAGAGTGCTGACTATACCCGACGCCCTGGATTTGAGCCCCAGGATGAAGACAATGATGACAACGAAAAGAAAACTTGACTGCAAAGAACTTAGAGCAAAATGGAGGGAGCAATGCATTCAGCTCCTTGATCTGGGAAGGGAGTTCAAATAGTTGCAACCAAAACATCTCAAACAAAGAATGCCTTAAATATTTTCATTTTTTTTTTCTATTATCAGAGAGGCTTAGCATAGGGGGGGAAGAGAAGTCACGTGAGCAGAAACTCTGTCTATTATAATATCACTCAAATCTTTGCTACTGTTCAGACATTATCTAGTGTTGATTTGCTTTTTAGACATGTGGTCTTGCTCTGAAATCCAGGCTGGCTTCAAAAGCACAACCTTCCTGCTTCAGCCTCCCAACTCTGGGATGACAGGACTTTGCCACCAGGCCTTGCGCTCAAACCAGTTTTGTTTGTATGTGTCTGTTGGTTTGCTTTGCAATGTTGGGGACAGAACTAGGAGCCTTGTGCATGCTGGGCAGGCACTCTACCATTGAGCCATATCCCAGCCCCCATTTTTTCTATTTATAGTATCTACTATAGGGTAAATGCTATGTAAATAGTATTGAAGAAATAATGACAAAATTTTAAGTAGAAGCTCAGTCACTTCAACCCCTCCCTCTCACTGAACACTTTCCTTTCTGTATTTCGTGTGTTCTGTATCTCAGGCCTCCTTGATGTCCTAAAATCCCTTTTTCCTATCTTACGGGTCTCTTTATGGCTTCCTGGTCTCCCAGACACACACTTTCTTCCACCTAAATACACAGCTAACATTTAGAGTCTGACATCCGTGTATAAGGGGCTATAGACAGTATTTGTCTTTCTAAGTCTGAGTTGGCTTATGTTCCGGTTTTATCCATTTTCATAACACTTTCAAAATTTCATTTTTGGAGGGATAAGGAAAATTTTGTTGTGCATACATACCGTATTTTCATTATCTGTTGGTGGACACCTCAACTGATCGCATTCCCCTTCCTTGTGAAAAAATTAGCAATAATCATGGATGCACAAGTGTCTCTGTAGCAGGATGAGTCTGTCTGCAATGCACCCAGGAGTGGCGTAGCTGGGCCATATAATAGTTGTGGTTTTAGCTTTTTTTAGAAGCCTCCACACTAATCTCCATGAAGGCCATACCAGTTTGCATTCCTACCAATGAGGAAGTCTTCTTCTTTCCCCACAATGTCACTAGCATTTGCTGTTTCCTTGATGACAAGTCTAACTTGGATGAAATAGCAGCCCCAAGGTAGTTTTACTCTACGTATCTCTGATGCTGAGCACTTAAGATATTTATTGATCACTTGTATTTCATCTTTTGAGAACTCTCTGCTTACATTTCTCATATCTCTGTCACACATTGGGTGCCTTAAAGGACCCAGAGAATCCGAGCAGGCTCTGACATGAAAGTTTCCTCCCTGTGGACCAACTTCCATGCTACCAGAAGGCAGATACTAAGCAGGCTTCCAAAGGAGGGGAGCAAACAGTAGCCCTATCCATCTGTGATGTCTCTGAGCCACCAAAGCCACCAGTTTTGCAAAATAACACCAAGGGAACGATAGTGGCGTTCGTATCTTGATGGTAACCAACAGTTCTCTAATTGGATTTACAAGGTCCTCTCAAGAGGAAGAAAATTATACCTGGTCCTGGAAAAACCTAGCCAAGTGCTTGAAGCAAGTGAGGTGATGAATCTTAGAGGAGAATGTGCTGTTGCCATTATACTAAACTGGCATAATTCCTAACTACACTCTAAATATCTAAATATCTAAATATCTACAGATAAGTGCAGTTCTCACCCCTCATCAATGAAACTCTTCTTTGCAACAAACAGACAATTACAGAACACAGAAGAAAAAGTCATCACCGGGTGTCCAGTCCCAAATGATACATTTACAACACAACTCCTGCACCTAAGTCTCAGGGAACACAGAAGAAGACAGTGTCTTAGTTTGGCTTTTTATTGCTGTTGAAGAGACACCGTGACCAAGGCAACTCTCATAAAGGACAACATTTCATTGGGACTGGTTTACAGTTTCAGAGGTTTAATCTATTATCATCATGATGTAAAGCATGGCAGCAACCAGGAAGACGTGGTTCTGGAGGAGCCAAAAGTTCTACATCTTGATCTGAAGGTAGCCAGGAGAAGACTGTCTTCTGTGGGTCGCCAGGAGGAGGGTCTGGATCACACCGGCTGAACATATATTTATGAGACCTCAAAGTCTGCCTCCACAGTGACGCACTTTCTCTAATGAGGCTGTATCTCCTCCAATAAGACCACACCTCCTACTAGTGTACTTTCCATGGTCCAGACATATATACACTGCCTCAATGGGGCAGAAAGATTTTAAGAAACAGAAGACCAGGAAATCTGCTATGAAATTGTCTCCCTGAAATGACAGGACAAGTGTCACCAATGATAGCCCAACAATATGGCTGCCTAACGATACCTGAGCAAGTACAATATCAATAGATATGCTAATATGTATGTGTGTGTGGGGGGGGGGTCTCAAAGATAAAGAACTACAGGCAACTGGGGAATATTGAGAGAAGAAGATACATTCTTTTCCAGGAATGAGTCCCCTAATTTGTTATCCAGTACCAGGTGATCATTCCTGAAATGATTGATTGATAGATCAAATGCTAAATGGATTCAGGTTATATTATATATTTAGATGAGTTGTGTGTGTGTGTGTGTGTGTGTGTGTGTAACAGTAATAAAGAGGCCATCAATTTATGAAGGAGCATAGGGTATAGGAGGGAGGAAAGGAAAGGGGGACAATTGTGTAATTATACCTTAATTTTAATAAGTAAATCAGGTTTTCATAGCTCTGTGCATTAATCTCCATGCCATCTATCATGTCCTGTTGGTCCACATGTCTATTTTTGTGACAGTAGCATTCAGTCTGACTTTTCTTGTGCAATTAAAGAGCATTGAAAATCAAAGGAGACAAAATCAAACTAGGTTGAGCATTAAGGCTCTGGGATCAGACTGTTTAACTCTCAGTGAGGCTCATCTCCACCACTCAAGTGCTTACTGAGTTCTCTCCTACAGACTGTGTTTTATGGTTGTTTTGAGACAAGGTCCCTCTACATCGCCCTAGCTGTCCTGGGATTCTTTTCGTAGACCAGGCTGGCCTCGAACTCACAGAGATCTGCCTACCTCTGCCTCCTGAAAGGCCTGTGCCACCACACCTGGTTTAAGTTTTAAATATCTGTAGCACATACACATACACATTACTTATTTGTACAAGTAGAAGACCATTGATTATGTGCTACTGACAGAAGAGTGATTTTCCTCCTCAGCTAAGATGCAACTACATCATTTTAGATCATACCTCGTATTTCACTTATGAGTTACCATAAATGCTTAAACCAGTGCCCACAGATGGAAGTTTAGGTTATTTCCAATTTTTCAGAATTACTTTCTACGTGCATAATAATTCATGTCACATCATATACAAACGAAAGTATTCTTCTTTTCATTTTCACATCTAAGAAATCTCAGCAGTACCCTGTTGACAATAAATAGAACCAGTCTTTTGGTGATACAGTGTGGGTGAAGGGAGGAGATCTTGTGGCTGGGAGGAGATTAGTCATTTTTGAAAGAGAATGTGTGTGCACGTGTTGACTGCAGTCTACTCACATTCCGTAGATTCAGGTTGATTTCAGCGCGCACCTTATGTTTTGGATCTCAATCTCTTTGGTCTGCCAACTGGGTTGGAGATAAAACTAAGCCAGGCTCCCAGGAGGCAATCCTGCCCTTGGAGTCACCTCTGGAAGGCAAAGGAACCCTGTGGACTCTTGTGTCACTAGGACTGAAATGCCACCCAGTTCCTTAGTCCATCTCCATCACCACAGCAGGAGATGGAAGCCAAGGCACCATTACGTTGGTCAGGCACAGCTCAAAGCCAGTATCCATCTGGCTGATGATAAACTAAGCCAGCATTCAAGGGAAGGTTTGGAAGGCAATAAGCCGACCCAACTGCACCAGAAACCAAGAAATTATTTCTTCTCCAATTCTCCTCCATGAGAGGCATCAAGGTGACACAGCCTAAAGCAGGTGCTGGAACTGGCACTGCTATGCAGCAGTCATGTTGGCATTGGAAGAATGCATTTTCTCCCTTAATCCCTTCCTGCAGCAAACCAAGATTGCCCAACCAGACTTTAGCCACATCCAGAAATGAAAAGGCTGACCTCGTCCGTTAAGACTTCCTTAAAATGTAAGGTTAACACAGTAGATTTCTAGAGTGGTAGTGCCTCTGAGGAATGTAGAGATTTTATCCAATGTCTACACTCTTTACCAGCAACAGGAGGCTCAGTGAAGGTGACAGCCCTCCTCATTGCCACCGGGAGTTGGTGGCAGAGCCTAAGACTCTTGGCCTCCAATTGCTTTGTCCAGACTCCAAGCTGGCCTCCCTGCCACTGCTTTTTGCCTGAGTGCCCTGGGGATGTCATAATGACAAATTACTCTCTACCTGTATAGGTTCTGTGGTCCTTTGACAGCCTTGCCTCAGGCCTGTGTATTTGGCAGGCCCCGTCAGAACTAAAGCCATGGAAGAGGAAGCCACCTTGAGGAGTTACGCAGGGTCAACCCTTACCAATCATTTAAGCTAAAAGTTTATTTCATAGCTCTGAGCTTCACAGGAATGGAAAATGCACTCTGAGGCAGCAAGAACAAAGAGACAGATTAGATACATAGATTCTTCAGAATTTTTAGGACATGTAGGAACAAAAAAATTTTTTTTCTTCAGGGGCAAGGGATTGAAATACATGCAAACTTATTTTTAGTGCCCTTTATAGATATAAAGTCATGCTGTTAGTTTAGGAACAAAAAAATACATTATGTATATCTTGTTTCACTCATAAAATTACCATGTTTTGTATATTGATATATTTAGACATTGGGAGATCTGAAAAAAGAGTTTTTCTGATTTCTTTCCTGGTTATTTTCTTGGGCAAGAGAGAATTTTCTTTTTAAAAAGTCTTCACTGGGCAAACTTTTCAGATTTTTTTTTCCAAAAAAATTAGCAGATTTTAGAGAGACTTTACTTCCATAGTGATGGGAAGTCTTCAGATCTTAAGGCACTGAGCACGTCTGTGTTGAGTCAATGTCCCCTGACCAGAAGAGATTGCTTAGCAGAACCTGGGTTAGTCATGGTGACTTACAGTAGAATGTGAAGAGATTCATTTCAGAAATTCCACAAGCTGAGACTTAGCCTTCCTTCCCAGTTAAGTTGCTTCTGTTCTCCCCACCACCTTGTTACACAAAGCACAACTCTAGTCAGGAACAAGAAGAGACCAAAAGTCATTTTTTTGGCACCTCATGAATACTAACCCTCCATGATGCTGGTCTGTACCTTGCTTCCCTCACATAGTGTAAGACACGGTGGTTACACTTCAGAATACCCATGTACTTACGTGTAGTCATCTGGTTCATATCAGTTTTCCACACTGGGACATCACCTTTCTCTGCAACTGTCCTGTCTTCAGTAGAAATGTACACTCAGTTGCTTCTAAGACAGCACTTACCAGGAGAACTGTCTTCTGTGCCTTCAACATAGGTTACTCTCCCTGGAAACTCTACCTGCTGGCCAGATTCTCTCTCTGGTCCTTTTAGATCAACAAGATAAACCATCAAAGCTATGAAAACTGGGTCACCATCATTTCTTTCTTCTAGGCTAGCTATTATCAGTTTTTATCCACTGTTCCTTAATGATACGATGTGTTGTTGGGAGTCAGGGTGATATGTGAGTGCATGTTTGTGTATGTGTATATATGTGCATGCACATGCATGTGTATTAGTGCACATATACAGACCAGAAGTCAACCTAGAGCATCTTCTCAGTCACGCACAGCCTTATCTTTTAAAGGCAGTCTGTCACTGAACCTGAAGTTCACAAAGTGGCGAAACTGGCTGGCCAGCAAGTACTTGGGATGTGCCTATCTCTGCTGCCCTGTGCTAGGATGACAGGAGTACCCATGTGCCTGCTTACACGTGGATGCTGGGATCTAAACTGAGGCCCCCACGCTTATACAGCAAACATTTAAGCAACTGAGCCAACTCCCCAGCCACAGGCACAATTTCTTGTTTCTTTCTTTACCTGCACACATCACTGCCCTGGTTCTGCAGACTCATCTGGCTAAAGGGAAAGAGGAACAGTTATTGGAATGAAAGATTAAAGGCGCATTACGTTATCTCCCCCCATAATGGCTTCAAAGGTCAGAGACTAACTGGAAATCTGTAATGCCTATCAACAAAATGCCAACTGGTGAGCAAGAATTCAAAAAGTCTCCTAAATATATTTTCCCTTTCCTCTATGGCAGTGGCTCTCAACCTGTGGGTTATGACCCCTTTAAGACAATCAGAAAATACATATATTTGCGTTATGATTCATAATAGTAGAAAAAGTACAGTTATGAAGTAACAACTAAAATAATTTTATGGTGGGGAGGGGGGGTCACCATAGCATGAAGAACTGTATTAAAGGGACCCAGCTTTACAAAAGTTCAGAACCACTGCTCTATGGCAATAGAACCCTCAAGTTTTAGCTGGACTTATAGCTGCCTACAGGAATGACTGTGTCCTCAACCTTTTTTGTAACTAAGTGTAGCCATATGGAGAAGTTACTGTGGTTCTGAGTGCAGGGGGAGTGAGCAGCCATTTAGAATCTTCCTGAGGAAATAGTTGATACAACCACCCCCACCCTTTACCAGCTCCTCTATACCTCTCTTATTCTCTTCCATGGGAATTCCTTGGACCTTGGACCACAAGGCGGAGGCCACACATGGTTGAGCTATTAGGTGGATGGATTCAAGGTCCCTGCCATGGAGGAGTATCCTGAGCTAAGACTAAATGTCTAAATGAAAGAGAAACAAAGTCTTGTTTGTTTTTGAGACAAGGTCTGGCTTAGCTTGTCTGGAACTTGCTAGGCAGACCAGGCTACTGCAAATTCACAGAGATCCACCTGCCTCTGTTTGCTGAGGGCTGGAATTAAAGGTGTAAACCATCACACCCAGGCTGATAAATAAATAATTATTGTGTTTAAACTACTGCTAAGCTTGGGGCATGGTACAAATAGTGGCTTCACTGGAAAAAGTTTCCAAGAGCCAACTTTCTATCCAGTAGAGAGAGCATCTAAAGGAACAGACAAGAGTATGCCAACATAGACGAGGAAAGCACAGCTCACATTTTATAAAAGAAGATATACTATCTCCTCCCTTCATGAAAGTGTTGAAATGTAATAGTTAATTTCAAAATTAATGACTCAAAGCACAGCCTGAGAGAGAGTAGGCCAATCCGTGGATTCTAGAACAGCTATAGTCATGTCCTGGCCACTGGGAAGATAAGTGGTATAAATACTATTATTTTTGCATAGGCACTTGGAAGAGTCTTCCTGAGTGAGAGGCACAGCAGAGTGTGGGATTTCTCTTCAGTCTCTTCTTTTGCTTCCTGCTTTCCCTGACCAGGCTCACAGCCTCAGTGAAGACCTGAGAGGCTCTTGCTTAGATGCCTACTCGCTCTGTAGTTAAAGACAATCTCATCTGTCGTGTTGTTCCAACATGGAAGAACATTTATTAAAAGTTTGACTCGTTCTCTCAGCTCTGTTACTAGCAGATTCTTTCTCTCCTCTCAGCTGACCTGGGACTTGCTGTTTACCTGAGGTTGGCCTTGTACTCATAGACCTGTTTGTGCCTCCTGGTTCAACTAAAGTCATCTCAATGCAGTTTTTAAAAAGACATTTCAAGGCACCGTTAAATCTAGTACTTGTATTACTAACAGTGAGCAGAGCCCAAGCCAAGTAAAGACACTGAAAAAGTCTTGGTGGGAGTTCACGTAACTAAGAGTGGACAACACAGAGTACAACCTGATTGCTTTCTGGCCAACAGTGTTCATGAGGCATCATTGCTTGTAAGGAACGTGCTAAGGGATGTAGCTCGGTGGTAGAGTGCGTGAGGCCCTGGGCTCAATCCTCAGTACTGAGCCAGGGCAGGCTGGAGAGAGCCAACTTCCTCACTCCAGGGGTGAGAAGGGAAAGGCCTTTTAGAACAACTGAATTGTGAGCTGTGAGCTCCCTTTCTGACCAGTAAGCACTACCTAGAGCTTCTCTGTCTGCTGCATCTTGTGAGAAGTCTTATGACTCCATAAAGAGAATCCACCTTCAAGTTTCCTTTGATTTTCTTGTCAGTATTTCAGAGTTCTGTTCTCCAGTGAGGATGTTTTAAAGCAAGGAATGAAATACGTGTAAAAGAAAGGAGATGGAGACCACGAAAATGAAATTACGTATTTCTAGTATTTGTCTAGGAGAGGTATGCCCCCCTGACCCTTTGAGTTTATTATATTTTACAATTTTCTGTTGAAGACAGTATTACTTGAGTAATTTTGAAATGTTTAAAATGTATAAATTTGATGCATAATTTTAAATATCTTTTTTTTATGAGAGAGAATTACAAAGCCAAAATGCAGAGGATGGTTAGGAGATGCTTCTGTAACTCACTGTGACTGATAATCGCGCTCAACAGAAAAGTCACTGAAGAGAGAATTCAAATGACCTACAAGTAGATGAAAAGATACTCACCCAAAACCAACTCAAAGAGATGTCATTTTTCTCACCCCTCATAGTGGCAAATAAAAAAGACGTTTCCCCAATGGAATATCTGGGGTAGGTGTGGTGGCATATGGCTTCATGCAGCACATGGGAGGCAGAGGCAGGCAGATCTCTACAAGTCTGAGACTAACATAGTCTATATAGTAAGTTCCAGGGCAGCCAGGGCTCCCTGGACATTTACTCAAAAGATGCTCCAACATATAACAAGGGCACATGCTCCACTATGTTCATAGCAGCCTTATTTATAATAGCCAGAAGCTGGAAACAATCCACATGTCCTTCAACAGAAGAACGGACACAGAAAATGTGGTACATATACACAGGAGTACTATGCAGCGATTGAAAACAATGACTTCATGAAATTCACAGGCAAATGGATGGAACTAGAAAATATCATCCTGAGTGAGGTAAACCAGAGACAAAAGAACACACATGGTGTGTACTCACTCATAAGTGGATTCTAGCCCCAAAACTCACAATGCCCACAGACCATATGGAGCATAGAAGGAAGGTAGACCAGGGGGTGGATGCTTCGGTCCTGCATTGAGGGGGGAACAGGATGATTGTGGGAGATCAAAGGAGATGGGGACAAGGGAGGGAGAACGAAAGTGGAGGAAATAAGGGTGGCAGTATCAGAATCTGGAGGAGACGTGAGAGAGGTACAGAGGGTCAGGCAATCAAATAAAAATCAGGAACTGGGAATAGCCACTGGAGGGTCCCAGACACCGGAGAAACATGAAGTTCCCAGGACCCAACAAGATTGACTTTAGCTGTAATGAGCAGAGAAGGGGGAGAGAGAACCTGTGAAGACCATCTCCAGTAGATAAGCACAGGCCCTGGTTAACGGATGGGGCCACTCATACATCTCAAAGTCTTTTTACACAAAAATGTTCCTGTCCAAAGGAAGAACAGGAACAAAAAATGGAACAGAGACTGAAGGAAGGGCCAGCTGGGTAACGGCCCCACCTTGGATACGTCATGTCTGCTGACACCAAACCCAACACTGTTGCTGCGGTCAAGAGGCGCTTGTGGACAGAAACCAAGCGTGGCAGCTCCTAGGGAGGTCCGGCCAGCAGCTGACCAATGCAGAGGTGGATGCTTGGAGCCAATCATCAGGCTGAACTCAGGGAACCTGGTGGGGAGCTGGCAGAAGGACCGGAGGAGCAGAGGGAGCTTGCAACACCATTGGAAGAACAACATAGACTGGCCTGACCACCCAATTCTCTGAGAGACTAGACCACCAACCGTGGAGTGTACCTAGAGGGATTCATGGCTCCAGATACATATGTAGCAGAGGATGGCCTTGCCTGACAACAAGAGGAGAGGCCCTTGGTCCCAGGAAGGTTTGATGCCTCAAAGTAGGGGGATGCTGGAGCAGTGGGGCAGGAGAGTGTGGGTGGGTGGGGGAGCACTTTTATACAGGCAAAAGGGGGGGAGGACGGGCAGATGTGGGATGGGGGATGGTGGAGGGGTAACAGGGAAGCGGGGTATCATTTGAGATGTAGATGAATAGGAGGGAAGCATGGGGCAGGATCAGAGAGCAGAGAGATCACTTCAACTGCAAACATAAAGCAGAAGACCACACGGAAATGAAGGAAGGCCATGGACCCTCAAGTACCTGAGCCAATGTGGGACATTCTCATTCAAACCACTTAGTGTCATCTTAACTTTGAAAAAAATCAAATAAAATGTTCTGGATAGCTTGGGGAAAGGTACAAAGAGACACAAAACATGTGATTATCATTGGTTTCCTTTAAAGACCAAGGACAGAGAGATGGAAATGATGAGAAAGATGCCTAATTTTTTTCCCTTTCTCTTTCGCGCTTCTGCCAATTTTAGAGATTTACATTATTTTTTAATTATGTGTATGTGAGTGTCCTTGAGTTCAGGAAAGAGCACTGAATTCCCCCAAAGCTAGAGTTGTAGGAAGCGCTGAGGCACAGGTGCTAGGAACCAAACTCAGCTCCTCAGAAAGACCAGTCAGAGCCATCTTTCCTGCCTCCACGTTGCTAATCTAGAAATGTCGACTCTTAAGATCTTCTTAAACTGGAGATATTTATTCCCTGTGTATTCTCTTCTCTCTGGATCTTCAGACTCAAAATTCTGTCTTCTTCCAGGAAGCTGGATGACTTCATCCTCTGCCTAGGTAATTATGGCCAATATATTACTTCAGATAGCCTGATTTTTTTGATAAATGAATATCTTTACATTTTCATTTCTTTAAGACTGTTACAATGTGATCATCCCCTCCTAAGCCTATCCAGACAGAGCATGTCTGTCTAAATCAAGCTGGGCCATCATTTTATCCAAAAAACTCTAAGAAGGATTTTTAAATGTACAATATTGTAATTTATTTTTAAATAATATGCATAATTTTATTACTTATTTTTATAGATTAGTACTGTGTTTATATCACCCCCATTGTCCTCCATCTAACTCATTCCATGTTCCCTTCACTCCTTCTCAAATGTGTGGCCTCCTATTCTACAATTATTATTGCTACATATGTATACATTTATATATATATATTAATGAACACAACCTGCTGAGGATGACTGCCTGGGACTGGATTACCTCTCAGGGACTCATCTCAAGGGCAGACTCATTCTCCCTCTCAGTGGTCATTAATTGTCCGAAGCTCTTTATATAAGGGTGAGAAGGCCGGCTCTGTAGATCAGACTTGGCAAGAATGAGGGAATGTTTCCAAAAGTAAACACAAAATGGTGATTTGAGGCTCACTTGCTTTATCTTGACACTCCTCTCCAAAATTCAAGCTTGAAAGAGACAAGGTCTCACTATACAGCCTAGGCTGGCCTGGAACTCACTTTGAAATTGAGATGACCTCAAATTCTCCATCTTCCTGTGAAGCCTCTCCCGTGCTGACATTATGATGTGCACCATCACATTTGGCTGTGTTGGAAATTTCTTCTTCAGTGTACAAGTGTTGAGAGATAGGGTTTCAAATATCCTCAAATGAATTAAGGCCACTATCAAGGTGTACATTCTCTCTCTGTCTCTCACTGTCTCTCTGTGTGTGTGTGTCTGTCTCTTTGTCTCTCTGCCCGTTTCTCTCTCTGTCTGTTTCTCTCTCTGCCTCTCTCTCTCTCTCTCTCTCTCTCTCTCTCTCTCTCTCTCTCTCTGTCTGTCTCTCTCTCTCTCATTCCTGCAACAGATGTGGAGACAATGCCAGTAGCATTTAAATTGTACCTATAAGCCTAGGAGCCACCAGATCTAGGCTCTTGTATTCTGAGTCCTCTTTCGTGTCAGGGATGAACTCAGAACTCACTCATAGGAAAGTGTTTGCCTGACTTTCCCAAAGGCTGGTTGTGAGCTAGGTTAAATCCAATCTCCTGCTCCTCTACTCCAGAGTGAGATTTCTGAAGGCAGATTTGTGTGTCCTATTGAAGCATGAGGAGGCATAGCAGCTCAGGGACTTCCTGGCCTCTCAGGCACACAACTGTAGCATTCAAAGGATCCTTGCCTCCATGTGGACATTTGATGGCTCATCAGATGTCCCCATTTTAACATGAGCCCATCCCAAGCCAGTGGAGCTCTCCTCCTTCCCTTTACTTGCAGTCCCCAATGAAGGAAGGCACAAGAGCTCAACATGTCTGATGATATCAACCGGGAGCCTGGCAGTGTCTACACTTCTTGTGGGATAGTAAGAAAACTTTAGGCCATTTGATTTGGTAATTTCTGAAAACTCAGAGACTGACTTTTGCTGTCTATTCCTGGGAAAGGAGCAAATGTAACATCATTATTCACCTGCAGGATGTCATAGTTTTGGAAGAGTTTTGACCACTGTTGAAGATAGTTTCTGTCACATGAAGATTAGGGAGGCAGCCTTCAAACAAAGCTCCTCTTGATTAATTATCTCTTACTTAGAGTCTAATAGCCAAGTCTCCCCTGGTATGGCAGCTGTAAGGCTACTCTCACTATGGCTGTTACCCTGGCACAGGCATATGGCAGATGCTGGGATCTCAGGGAAATCCATGAGACAGCCAGGCTTTCCGTCTCTACCAGTTCTGCAGGTGTTTGGTCCAACTGAGTGACAGTAGTAGCTTATGTAAACAAAGAGAATGAAATTAGAGTAAGAGGAACCAGAAAGATCCTGTAGGAATGGTGTCTTAATTTCCTGGTGGTTTAACAGAATAGTACACACTGGCCAGTTATGAACAAAGTTTATTTGGCTTGTGATTCTGGAGGCTGAGAGCCTAGGGTAGGGAAGCCACATCTGTGAGGGCTTTCTTTTTGTGTGATAATATGGTAGAAAGCATCATCTAATGAAAGACAGAGAGAGAGAGAGAGAGAGAGAGAGAGAGAGAGAGAGAGAGAACGCATTGGCTCATGCAATTACACAATTATGAAGCGGTTACATCCCACCATATGCTGTCTGAAAGCTGAAGAACCAGAAAAGCCAGTGGTGTTATTCACAGTGTTATTCATTCTGAGGCCAAAGAGTGGAGGCTGCTCATAAAAATTCTAGACTAATGAAGGCTTAGGGACTAAGAACTTTAATGTCCAAAGGGAAGAGAAGATGCATGTCCCAGCCGAGAACACAGAGAATGCTCAGTTGGTAGATTGCTTGCCTAGTGTGCGTGAAGAGTTTCCTCTCAGTAAAGGTATAGAGGATGCAGAAGTGTATACCTGTGATTCCCAGATCTCAGGAGGTGGAGGACAGATGATCAGAAATTCAAGGTCATCTGAGACTCTGTATGAGTTTGAAGCCAGCCTGGGAATCATGAGGTCCTGTCAGATAAAAACAATGACAAAATAAGAACACAGTCGATGATCTAGCTTGCTGCCACTGGGATAGACACTTTGCACAAAGCAATCTGGGGAGGAAAGGATGTATGTGGCTTACAAGCTGCAGTTCATCATCACGGGCAGAAACCACACAAACTCAAGACAGGAACCCAGAGGCAGGAACTGTAACTGAGACTGCAGAGGAATGCTGCTTACCAGCTTGCATGCTGGATCATGTTCAGCTACCTTTCTTATACAGCCAGGCCCCATGTGCCCAGGAATAACCCCACCCACATTGGGATGGACCTCTCCCCATCAATTAACAACCAAGAAAATGTCTCCACAGACATGTCTACAGGCCAATCTGATACAGGCAATTCTTTAATTGAGATTCTGTCGTGACAGGTCAACATAGACTGACAAGCAAGAATAGCCAGCACAGTAGCTCTGTCTTCCCTCTGCCTTTGTTCTGTGGACACTTTCAGTGGATTAGAGGATGCTTGCCCACTCTCTGCACTGTGAGAGTAGATCTTGCTCAAATGCTAATCTAGTCCAGAAGTAATGTTCCGTCAGCCTGGAGCTCTGCAGTCCTTATGGCCCGACAGGGAGAGGCTCTGAGCGTCAAGCCAGCATTGAGTCATCATGGAACAACATACATAGAGTTCAATGGTGACAACACCGAGCCAAGTGACCCTCCTGACAGGACTGTCTCATACATATTAAATTTTTTCTGCTTAAGCTATTTGGGGTGCAATTGTTTTTATCACATGCAATAGAGAATCCTGACTAAAACCTGAAATGACAAACAGGTCAAAGAGAGAACCACACCTTGCTCTCTTTCTCTATGTTCAATTCCTAGCACTATGTCTACTGTCTGAGAACGAGGGTTACATCTCACTCGGGGAGAGGCACCTGGCAGACTCTTTAGGTCTTCTGTAGCAGACATCTATCCTGGTGAGAAGTCAATGTGTTCCTGTCATTTTAATTTCTTTCTAATTAATAGTAATCATGATGCATCATCTCTCTGCATGGGGAGATTAAGGGAAGGCTTGTTCTTTCCAGTTGTGGAGGGACTTTCCTATGGACCCTATAATGATGATGGCATGACGTCATTCAAGAATTTACCCTCCCCAATCCTTCTGGGTGTTTTAATTAATTTGGCCACTCTACATGAGTCAAATTTAAAAGAATTATTAAAGGGTTCTAACAAAAGATAGAAAAGCTATCTATCCCTGTACTTTCACAGCCTGAGCAGGGTATTCTCCCAGACTAATATAATGTGCACCCTGCTATTACCCCGTTATCATGGGGAAGCACATCCCAAGATGCCTGAAACCATGAGGAATACTGGATTTAAATACAGGTTTAAAAACCTTTTGCACCTTAAGTACTTCCTGTATACTGTGACCAGAACTTTTCCTATTTCAGGCACAACAGAAAAAATTAGCTTCCTAATTAGCAAATAACTGTGACAATGGGCAAATGAGATCTCAGGAAGCTTAAAAGCTTTGCACAGCAAAGGAATCAATTAACAGAGTAAAGGGACAGTTTACGGAATGAGGTCAAAAGAAATTTTTTTTTGCAAGCTATATATTTGATAGAGGATCAATATCTAGAATATACAAAGAATTCAGAAAATCAAACAGCAAGAAACCAAGCGACACAGTCAATCTATAGACTAATAAAATGAACTGGTAGTTTTTGAAAGATGAAGTGCAGATGACCAACAAGCAGCCACCTAACTATGGGCAATTAGAACCACGGGTGGTCTTTTTTCTAGTTTCATGATCTACACACACACACACACACACACACACACACACACACCATCATCATCATCATCAAAGTTTAATTTTTTCTGATTTGACATCAATGAATAAACATAAAATTTCTACTATATCATGAAAATACGGACATGAATGTGATCAGTTCAACAAATATTTAAGGTGTAAATTTGTAGGAAAGCTGCAAATGCCCTAAAATCTTACAACTCATATACACTTGACAAGACTTGACAAGACTTGCCCAGCCTGATAAGAAAAAATGTTTCCTTTGCTGTACCATTCACTAGCTGTGAAACTAAAAGATGTTTTTTTTTAAATTAACCAACCTAAATAAAAGAGTGAAACTCCCCAAAATTGCTTTTGTATAAAAACACAACCAGTCAAGAATAGTGGTGCATAGCTACAGTCTCAGCACTCAGAGGCAGAGGCAGGAGGCTCTCAAGTTCAAGACCAGGCAGAGCTATACAGCTATACAGCTATAAAGCTATACAGCTATACAGCTATACAGCTATACAGTTATACAGCTATACAGATATACAGTTATACAGCTATACAGATATATAGATATACAAATATACAGTCAAACAACTATACAGCTATACAGTCATACAGATATACAGATGATATACAGATATACAGATGTACAGATGTACAGATGTACAGATATACAGATGTACAGATAAACAGTTTTGCAGCTATTCAGCTATACAGTCAAACAGATATACAGCTATACAGCCATACAGATATACAGATATACAGATATACAGTCATACAGATATACAGATATACAGTCATACAGATATACAATCATACAGATATACAGATATACAGTCATACAGATATACAGATATACAGATATACAGATATACAGATATACAGATATACAGATATACAGCAAGACCTGTCTCAAAAGAAAAAAAAGGAGAAATACACTCAGTGGAGAAAGGTTGACCAATGCATGGCTAAATGAAGTGTTTGTTAAGTCCATTAACATTGTAATTAAGCTACAGGTAGCAAGAAGTCCAGGTGTGCTGCCACATAGTAAAGTGACTGTAAGACAATAATCTACTGTGCTGTGGTAATATACAACAACAGTGTGCTGCTACACATTTCCAGAATGTATTCGTCTCCAAAGACTAGATAGAAGGAAGAAGTCTGGAAATATTCATCGTCGAAATGCTATGCTTGAGGAAACATGTTTAAACTGATTTATATATTATGCAGTGTATGCAGCTATCAAAATGTAGCCTTCATGAATATTGCAATTTGAGGGGGGTTGTGTCTTTTTTTGTTGTTGTTTATCTTTAACCGTGCATCTATGGGATGGGTATGTAAAGTGAGCACAGATGATCGAAGGTGTCACATCCCTGCAGCTGTGGTTGTGGGGCACTAATGTGGGTGATGGGAACCGAACTCACGTCCTTAGGAAAGCGCTTCTTCAGTCCTACAATTGTGTTTTTGAATATTATCAGTTAATGAATAAATTCAAGCCTAACAAGATGGCTCGGCAGATATAAAAGTGCTTGTAGCTCAAGCCTGGAGATCCCAGCTTGATTTCAGAACCTACACAGAAAAGAATGGACTGTACAAAGTTGTCCTCTGACCTCCACCACAGAGGCCATGGTACATATATGTACAAGCACTCACGTGTGCGCACACACACACACACACACACACACACACACACAGAGAGAGAGAGAGAGAGAGCGAGAGAGAGAGAGAGAGAGAGAGCAATTTTTTTCAAAAACGAATGACTTCAAAGGACAAAATCAAAACTTGAGTAGCTAAAGTCATATAAAAAGAGAAGCACCAGCCAGCAATAAATTCCTGCATTATCTGATAATCTGACTGAGAAGTGGGGGGTCGAAAGAGTGCATTAGGAAGAGGGGTTGATTAGGAAGCAGGGTTAGACGTTAGACTAGGGCTCAGCTTTAAAAAAATAGTTGCCAGGCCAGCAGGAGGATTCGAACGTAGATTCCCAGTACCAAAAGTCAGCTGTGGGAGTACACATCTGAAATCCCACATCTGGGAAGATGGAGGAGTTTCTGGAGCTCACTGTGCAGCCCATCTAGCCAAATACGTGAGTTCTGGGCTTGGTAAGAGACACTGTCTCAAAAAGAAAAGTGGAAATAGACTGAGGAAGACTGGGAAAGTCCCGTGAAAGTGCGGGGCACTCAGATTCCAGGAACTACTGTCTCCACTAGATCCCCGGCGAACTCACCCTGACCTTGCTAAGGCGGGAGCTGGATCAAACCTAGTTCATGAAGTTCTTTTGAAATGTTGTGGGTTTTTTTTCCCCCAAATGTAAATATTCGGCTGGCATGGCATAAGTCAGTAGCGTAACACAGGGCTGTCCTTCCTCACATGACGAAGCCACCGCAGGCTGACAGGGCTCACATGTGTGAGACGTTCTGACAGCCTTCTCACAGTAATTTCAAGAGTGCTGTTTGTTCGGACCTTGATCCTCTTTCTAACAAAGGGTTCTCTGTTTCTTGAACAGCGTTTATTGGTCCATAGACAACCTAAGACAGTTTCCACAGAACTTCCACTGAACATCGATGTTCTTTGTTTTGTTGCTGCTGCTGCTGCTGTTGTTCTTTATGTTGTTGGTGTTGTTGTTGTTGTTGTTTGCTCATCCTTGGTCATGGTTTTCCCATGGTCATGTTTCAGGGGCTATCTTTTGTATTTAACCAAGTTTAAAAGGAAAAGCTTTACTGAAATAAGTAATTTTATAGTTACTTCATTGCTGTGTCTTCCACATCAATTCAATTCCACAAACACGGTGGAGAATCTTGCAACATGGCAGCCATGGAGTTGGACTCAGGGAATACAGGGATGGATGTGGAATTTGCATCCTATTATATAGAAGCTGCCAAATGATCAGATCAGAATGCAGAGAGAAACAGAGAACGATTTTTTTCTGTAATAGGTTGGACAGGAAAGATGAGTTCTGACTGCAGGAACTCCACAGAGGGTCCCCTGAGTCGTTCCTGGGATTAGAAGAACAGGAGGAAGGCTCCAGGTCTCTCATGGTTACTTCAAGCAAAGCAGGGCTCCTCCAATGTTTCTTGTTATGTCTACATTTGATTTCTGTGATGGATCTTCTTTCCTGACTGGATTTAGAGTGACCTAGGAGGACACTAACTGGGTATGTTTGTTAGGGACTTCAGAAAGGGTTAACTCAAGAGGTAAGACCTCCCCTGAATTCTGGCGTGGCCTCCTATGGGACAGGGACTGAATGAAAAGAGAGAAAGTAAGTGGAATGCCAGCTTTCATGTCTGCCACCAGACTGGGAACACAATGCGAACAGTACCTTACCCTCCCAGTGCCATGTCTCCTGTTCATGATGGGTGATATCCATTCTGAATCCATGGGTCCAAACAAATCCTTATTCCCTGCAGCTATTTCTGTCTTCAGCAACAGGGAAAGTAACTAGCACAAGTTCTTTGTCAAAAAATTTGTACTATGATATGTTTTGGTCTGGGCTCCCTTCAATATGTTAAGAGTTCCCCAAACTTAGCCTTGTTTGGTGGTGCAATCGTTTAACCCCAGCACTTGGGTGGCGGACTGAGCAGGTGGATCTCTGTTGAATGCAAAGCCAACCTGCTCTACACAGCAAACTCTAGGAAAGCCAGGACTACATAGAGAGACCCTGTCTCAAATGACTCAAAAAAAACAAACAACAAAGAATCCCCCCAGACCTGTGTCTTTAGCCCTAATACCCCTCCTAGCACTGCCCCTCCTCCCGCTCTGCAGTCCACCCCTCTTCTTCACAGCACACGTTTTAGAACCCTTGAAGACTCTTCAATGCCTACTGGGTAAAATTCAGTCTTCAACAACATCCCTCCTAATTTCTCTGAGTATCTCTGACCACTCATTACCCCCACCACCACCACCCATAGTTGCTGTTGGATAACAATTTCCAAAACTGTCCGTCGAGTTTCTCCGCTTCTGCAGAGATGCTGAAAAATGCTGTTCCGGATCTCTTTTCCAAGATGTGTGTGCAGTGAACAACTTTGGAAAGTAAAGGTAACCAGATGAGAAGGAAAGATTTGATTGCTCTCCAGTTTAGTGAGGATAGGAGACAATTGGGCAGGTTTATATGCCATCCATTATAAACAACTGGGGTATCCTAAAGCATGGAGTTCTTCACAAACTCACTGTGTGCGGCATCCATTAGGGCCACTCTACATAACAGGGTTTTGAGGAAGCTCCAGCTGCTTGACTTTCCATGAGCAACTGTTTCTGACTCAGGAAACTCATGTCTTCTACCAAACCCCATGTAAGTGCCACAGGTTAAGGTGTCAGCCTTCATGTGATGTAAAACCTCACACCCTTTGTGGTCAGCAGATCCTTATAGCAGTCAGGACAAACTGAACCATGCCATTATAACAAAATGGCTCCTGATCTCAGTGGCTTGGGACAAAGGGTGCTATCCTGCTCATCCTCCGTGTCCTCCAAAGATCCCAAATCTACACCACCATGCTCTTTCTATGTCACAATCTGATGACATTTCTACCCCTTGAGCATTGTCAGTGGCCAAAAGCAGAAGAGAATATGTCAAAACATGCTGAAATCTTCTGCCTGGAGGTGACAGGCACCCCTTCTGCTTACTGTCACTGCTTACATCTAAACTGAGGTCATCTAAAAGGGACAAAGCCACCACATATTAAGAGAGAGAGAGAGAGAGAGAGAGAGAGAGAGAGAGAGAGAGAGAGACAGAGAGAGACACAGAGAGAGACAGAGAGAGAGAGAGGATATCACTACCAGAGCACATGGTATTCATGCAGTACGTGACACTTTTGCCTCTAGAGCAGATAGGAAGTTCCTCCTTCCCAACATTGACAACCCCTACCTATGTCAAGGTGCATGCATGGACACTGGGTATCCACAGTTCTGGGCCCCAACACTGGCTTCAGCATGCTAGGCATGTGCAGTGTTGCAGAGTTGCCTCTCAGTTCCCAAACCACTTTCCAATACCTAACTCAATCACTGTTTTCTTGAAGCTTACTTTGACTTCTTTGTGCACACACACAAAAATCCTACATCCTTAGACTTTTTCATGACACTGAGTATACAATTTTAACAGTCATATTTGTTTGTGAATCTCTTGTAAGTCAAGATTTCTCAGTGATGAAGGATAAAGAGGATGGGCCCTGGTTTTATTAACCTCATACAAATCTGCCATCATTTTGCATTTTGGTCACAATATTTTCAGCTTGAGGGTAGAGAGACGGCTCAACAGCTAAGGGCACTGGCTGTTCTTCCAGAGCTCCCAAGTTCACCTCCTAGCACCCACATGGCAGTGCACAATTCTCTTTGATTTCAATTCAAGGGAATCCAACATCAACTTCTGGCCTTCCTGGGCATGGCACATACATGACATACATTGCATACATGCAGGCAAGACACACACACCCACAAATATAAATGAAATTTTTAAAATAAAATATTTCAACTAAAATAAAAAAAATTCTTAATACAACCTTCAAAGCACATTGTCTGCCTGTCCCAGCCTCAGTCTCTGACATCCCTTCTGCCATCGAACCCCACTGGCTTCTGTGAGTTTCACAAATCCAGCACCCAACCTTCCATGACATCTGTCCTCTTTCTGAATCTCCTCAACTCTCATCCCTCTTCTAATTAGCCCTTCTTTGTCTTCCACGTCTGCACAAAACCAGCATCTTCTCAAGTGAGTCTTTCTACTGCCAACTTCCAGCCTTGGTCAAATTGTTGAATATTCAGGCCACTCAAGTGTCAGGAAAGGCTTCCCCTGCCTTGGACTCCCTTTGTAAACTTTGTAAACTTTGAAAACTCTCAATGCAGGAAAGTGGTCAGGACTGTCTGAGGAGTGCTAGCAACCAGGCCCCTCCTCCAGAATCCCTGTCATAAGGGTGTCACAAAGGTCATCGCCAGCCCCTCAACAGTACCCTCCCCAGATTATGCAAATTTTAGGTGAAAAGTCTGAACGAAAACCACCAATTCCTGAATAGAAAAATCTACCCATCCCTGAGTTTCTCACAAAAACCCACCAATCCCTGAACAGGAAAACCCACCAATCCCTGAGCTCCCCCAAGTTCAAGACTTGAAATCCCGCCAATCCTCACCATGGAAAGCTCTACCCTAGAGGCCTCCACCCTCCAAGAACCTGTATATAAGCATTGTGCTTTGTTCAATTCCCTGCTGTCTGCGCCCTCCTGGGAGCATAGACAGGCAGTCCTGGATTCACTCCTCCTCTTCCTGGACCCTCCAATAAATCTCTTTTACGAGGTTTACTGACTGGTATGACTCTCATTCAAAGAAGACAAGAAGCAATGAAGAAAAGAAAGGGCAGAAGAGAAGAGAAAGAGCCAGGATAAGGCTCAGTTGGGGATACCCTCCCCTAGGAACTGCACCCTCTCTGCTGAGGAGGCTTCCTCTCAGAGCTGCATGGTTCCTGGGCTCCCGTGTCTCAGGATGCTCTTCCATTGAGACAACTTCTCCCCTCAGAGTTATATAGTTCCTCAGCTTCCGAGTCCCAGGACACCTTCCCATCCGAGCAGGAAGGCTCCCACAAATTCCTGTTGTACAGTGGGCTTTTTCAGCTGGTGTTTCCCTCCACAAAACCAATATTTTACTTTTCTTTATATGACCATTTTAAAGTGTCTCACCTGGTATTTGACCTTGAAACTATACACATAAGAATATATGAAGCTGCTTGGCCGTGGTGGCGCACGCCTTTAATCCCAGCACTTGGGAGGCAGAGGCAGGCGGATTTCTGAGTTCAAGGCCAGCCTGGTCTACAGAGTGAGTTCCAGGACAGCCAGGGCTACACAAAGAAACCCTGGCTCGAAAAACAAAAACAAAAACAAAAACAAAAAAGAGTATATGAACCTTCCATTTTTGCCCACTGTTGGATGATAGCTGTCACACAGTAGAACTCAATAGATTCAGGGTGAGTAAACGAAGGAAGAAAGGAATATTATGATGTCCTTAATACAAATGTGTCCAAGGGGAAAATCCCAAAAGGAAATGACAGCAGGGAAGAAAAGCCGTGCTTTTACATGCTATACAGGAAAAGAAGTATTTTGTAAATAACCAAAGGAGCCCCGAGGCAAACACTAAAATGCACATATCTCCCAGTATTTCATCTGTTTAGAATCTGAATTACAAAGGATCAATGCTGGACTTCCAGGAGAGTCTAGGGACAGAACCTCATTACACTCCAACCTTGTTTCTACATGTCATTCAGACAACAAGTGTACTGCAGTCATTATTTAACATTCATTCATTTATATGGTTTATAACACGTTTTCTCTTATGCTGTTATATTTAGCACTAAGCAGACTATATTAGTATATATATGCTGTGTCAAAACACTTAGCAAAAGTTAAGGAAGACTTTGTTAGGCTTGAAATTTGAAGGTGGCTCCATCATGGTAGGACCCACACGGCAGCATGAACACAAAGCGGCTGGTCACAGTGCATCTTACCAAGGAAGCAGAGCTGTGAGGATGCTGATTCCTGACTTGTCTTTTCCTCTTGACTTAGTCCAGGACCCCACCTATGGGGTAGTGCTGCCCACACTCAGGCTTGGTCTCCTCCCTTTCACTAAAGCCCTCCAGAAAGCCCTTGTAGACATGCCCAGACATTTGTCCCCTAGGTGATTCTAAATCCAGCTAACAACCCATCACACAACTCTAATAGTCCAGATTATGGATGGAGAGGTGGATACGTGGTAGAGCACTAACTGAGGGTATGTGCAGACCCAGATTTCATCCCAGGTACTTCCGAAAATTAAAAATAAATAAATTAGAGGAAAGTAATAGAATCCAAATTTGGCATCTTTGCAGAGTAAGTTCTTAAAATTTTGATGCAATAACACTATGCCAAACAAAGCAGAAAAGAAGCCTCCAAAAGGCCATCAGGTAATAGTGGAGGAGTATGAGAAGACAAAGAATCAAAAACAGGTAACAGGAACAAGGGAAGAATGAGCTATGGTATTTGAAATTAGCCCCAGTGGATTGTGGGAGTGGAAATGCATAGCTGTATGTAATTTAAAAAGTGCATGGGACTCTCCAGATGAGGGAAGTCTGTAGGCAGGAGTGACTTGGGAGTTTATAAGGACTCTACTAGAACCTAAGTTTATTAATAAAAACATAAAGGAGTTAACATGTGTAGGTCACACATGCCTGTAATGACAGTGCTCAGAATGCTAAGGCACGAAGATCATGAGTTCAAATTCAGCCTAGGCTATATAAAGAAACTCTGGCTTGAAGGGTTCAGGGGAGGAAGAGAAAAGAAAAGGAGAGAGAGAGAGAAAGGGGAAGAGAATGAGGAAGAAGAGAAAGGAAGAAGAAAAGGAAGAGGGAGAATTAACAAGGAGGAGAGAAATATTTATTACTTATTATCTTAAGAACCCAACTTGAGGATTTCTTACATGAGTATAGGTAGATAGTAAGATTTTATTTAAATGAGAAAAAATGTATGCAGTAATTGATCACAGAAAGTGACAACTTGCTGTTAGTTTGCCTCGGGACTCTGGGTTGGGCTGAGTGGGCTGAGCTGGGGAAATGGCCTTCTTGAGTGGGAAGCAGCCCTGGAAATCTGAACAGACTGGCAAATGCAAAGAATGCAGCATCCCACCCTCATCTTTCCCCTGAGGCATACATTGTCCCATGACGCTCCCAGGATGACCTCGCTGCCCACAGGACACTTGGACAAACTCTACCGACTGCGAGCTGCCTGCAGATGCTCTCAGGCCTGGGCAGCTTCTAGGACTTGTTTGAACCTCCCGTAATCGAGTCTACTTATTCCCACGTAGAGTCTCAAGTTCAGAGGCTTGGCATCAGCACCGACCCACTGCCCGTGACAAACCTAAAGTCACCCTTACTCCTTCCTTCGCTTTACCCACTACTTCTAACAGGTAAGTTGTGGCTGCTAACACAGTTTGGGAGATAGCAAAGCATGTCCTGACTCCTACCACCCCAATCTCCTCCCTTTACCACAACTCCTTTTCTACTGATTCACCTAGTTAATCTTGAAATCTCATCTGAGATGTTTCCTCCTGCACCAGCTCTTCCTGGGCGGGGCTAAGCGGCTCTACCTCTGTGCATCCATAGCAACCTGTAATTACCAAAATCAGATCATATAATTTTCCCTGTGATAGTGTAGTGTGTGTGTGTGTGTGTGTGTGTGTGTGTGTGTGTGTGTGTTTAACTTATGTGTCTCTTCATTTAAATAGGAGGCTCTCTACACAGACTGTATGCCAACCAATGTGCTTAAGGCCCTTATAAAAATGCTGGGCCTGTGACTCAGCGGGTAAGAGCTCTTTTGCTGCACATGCATGAGGACCTGAGTTCGAATCCTTGGCACCCACATAGAAGTTGGGCATGCATGGCTGCAGCAAGCCTAATACTGCAGGTGAGGGAGATGGGTGTATCACTGGGGCCCTTTGGACACCAGGGTAGCTGAATTGTTCTGAGCTCCAGGTTCAGTGGGATTGCCTTCTTCAAAGGAAACTGGAAAGATGTTCTCCTCTGCCCTCTGCACATACACTGGCATGGGTATACACACATACACACATGAACACACATGCATTTACTCACACATGCACATACGTGTACACACACACACATACACACACATGCATGCACTCACACATGCATGCACTTTCACACATGCACACACATGCATGTACCCATGCACACGTGCATGCAAATGCTTGTGCCGGTTTCTAAGGTAGACCTGGTCATGACTGTTTTCTAAGTTCCCTGCACTGGGCAGCCAGGCATTGGCACCAGTGAGCAGACTGCAGTTTCTTCAGAGATGGAGGGTGCATTTGTGTCCTCCAGCACAGGAAACTGCTCAGTTTTCTCTGTTGTTTGTTCCACTTTGGTGTGACAGGTAAAAACCTCTGTGGGGAGAAGACATGTGCTTAAGAAGCAGCTCACACTAAAGACCCTCAGAATCTTACTCTTGACTCTTAGCTACTTCCAGCACAAAGTCCCACCACCACTGGTGCATAGAGCCTGGGGCACGTGAAACCCGTGCACAACTCTGTCCTTTCAGGAACACGGTGAAGTCACCCATGCCAACCCTCTCATGGAGAAAAGTGCAAATTTGGAAGGACACATTTCCTCTGCAGAGACCGTTAGCTCTCCGGAGCTCCTCAAAGCAGTGTGTCGATAAACAAACAAGGGTTCCAAGAGACCACAAGTAGCGTGCGTCGCCTCAATTCCTTCCCAGAACAAGCTAGAGCTGAAATCCAGAGGTGACTTGACTCACAGGACCAGCTGGCCTCATGGTGAACATCTGCTGACCCTGTGGCACCTACACTTCAATGACAGAGCAGGCCCACCACACCACTGCCTCCTAGTGTTGACAGGGCCAAGAATCCCTGTGGTCAGATTCAAAGGTGGCAAGGAGAGAAAGGTTAGTTTTGTAACCCGGTGACTTTTCTTTTCATAATGGCATATCATGTCATTTCCTGCTAGAAGAAGGGGGAAATTCTCAGAGAAATCCATCACCCTGATAAATATGGGAAGACAGGGATCTTTGCCAACAATGCAGTGTCTGATGCAAACATGCCCTCCAGCAGGGTTCCCACATAAGCTTCCCAGTGTCCTCGGGCCCCACCCACTGGCCTGGGAAGGGAAGTGAGGCCTAAGGCCTCAATTCCTACCTGTTATCTCCAGGACTGGACTTTGGACTTGAGGGTCAACCTGCATGGAGTCCTGGGCTGGGGAATGTGGTAAACGGAGACTCTCCTAGACTCTCACCACCAGAGAACTCAGAGTGTTTGCTATTGTCGCTTCACCCTTGTTTCCAGGGATTTACCTAGAAACTACACTGAGAACCCCTTATTCCTAACACAACAAACAGGGAAGCATCCAATGACGGAGGTTAACTGCTTAGGTAACCAGAATGCATTGGTGCCAGCTGTGGCTTGCCGTGTCCAACATTAGCTTTAAGAGTCATCTTGGCAGGGGTTGATAAGATGACTGCCTTCCTTTGTCGTGGCCAGCAGGACTTTGTTCCAAGTCTCAGCTGGCCAGGTGGCTTCCTGCATTCAGCCACCGCAGGCTGAGTCTGTGGTCCCATGTGCTTGGGACACAGGCATCCCAGTTCATTTCCTTCCTGCCTGTCCCCACATGCAACGGCTCCTGAGAAAGGGGAACCAAGTACCATCGGTTTCACCCCTATCAATAACCAACAAAGTCGTGTTCCCATCCAGAACAGCAAGGCAGTGACTGCCCTCTTGACACCCTGCTGCACCCCAACAGTGAAACAAGCAGGCTGGAGGGAAACACACCACCTATCAGCCCAGCAATCAGGAAAAGAGGCTATGTGCCTTTAAGACGAAGGTGGTGGGCAGCCATCCATCTTCCCTAAACACAGACTTGCCTTGTTCTTCCATTTCTGGATGAGTGATAAAAACGTTAAATGTCACTTCCTGTATCAGTGGTTAACCACTAGATGCTGGATCAGAGATTTACCAGAAGTGCTGAAGTTAAGGAAGAAAAAAAAAAGAAAGAAAAGAAGACCTGCTGTTTTCAATAACCCTTTCTGGTACCCTGTGGGAACTGTTTACCCTTTGGAGGAGAAGCTTGAGGGGTTGCTAAATCTGGCTCTAGGATTTAGATTAGCCAAAGGCTTTCTAGCGCTTCCTATGGGAGGCAAGGAGAGGTGTGCTGGGTACAGGGGTCTATGTAGGGGAAATCCAAGGCGCAGGAACCGGATCACCCACGCGCCTTCTCTGCCTGACTCGATTTCAGGATACAGACAACCATTTGGTTTCAATGACCTGAGGTTTCTTAAGAGAGAAAGCAGCCTTCCCTGAAGCAATGTCAATGTCCTTGGCTTCCTGCCGTGTGCCCTACAATGACAGGAAAGGGGAGAGGGTGCTCCCCAGGAACTTGTGTTTGGAAGTGGCTGTGGTCTGAAGGCTGGAAAGCCCAGACTGACGCTTTGCTGTGTGTTCTTCACTCATTCCTTCACTCAGGTCACTGAGCACTCAAAGTGAAGCAGAGGACCCTGGCTCAGCTCCAGGAGAAGCATCTGTACCTGCTGCAGCCACCACGTTGTTGGGGGGTGGGGGGGCATTGCTCTGCCATGGCTCTGCACTAAAACAAAGGATTTCCCAGGAAAATTTAAATGAGTTTGCCACATTCACAGATACAGTGGTGTGCAACGGCGCATAGACATTCTATGCCAAAACTGTGGCCAGAGGTGTAGAGGAGACCCAGGCAGGCCAGAGTGAAGAGCCTGTGAGCATTCCTTGGGGAGAATGAAGCTCACCACTGCCCTCCATTTATCCTGGATTCATCCTGGTCCTCACCTTGAAGTCATCTGCATCAATAGCTGTCTGTCAGGAAATCTGAAATCAAAGTCAGAACAGGAAAGGAAAGATGTCCTGTTACATCTCTGCAGGCCTCTAAAAAAATAAAGGTAGCTTGGGACTTCCCTCCTTGCAATCTCAAACAATGGCACTGCCAGAAGAGAGAGTGGGAGGAGGGGAAGGGGAGGGGGGAGGAGGGAAGGAGAGAGAGAGAGAGAGAGAGAGAGAGAGAGAGAGAGAGAGAGAGAGAGA
>JANHMN010000008.1:76646098-76668385 GCA_030674055.1 Rhabdomys pumilio | reverse complement strand
TGCTGCTGCTGCTGCTGCTGCTGCTGCTGCTGCTGCTGCTGCTGCTGCTTCCTCCTGTCTGCCTGCCTGCCTGACTGCTGCCCTGCCCTGCCCTGCCCTGCCCTGCCCTGCCCTGCCCTGCCCTGCCCTGCCCTGCCCTGCCCTGCCCTGCCCTGCCCTTGGTCTCAGTCCCACACCATGCTCAAGCAGACGGTCCCCAAAATCCTGTATTTGTCTGGCTCTAGCATTACCAAATTCCAGAACCCAATTTTAGTAACATCAAGGTGAGCAAAGACAGGATTGTGCCACTATCTCTGACTTGCACAGCCCCGTCCTTACTCCCTGCTTGTCCTTCCCTGCTCATCTGTTAAGAGGTTATCTAAGAGACTATGGATCCACCAGGGCCCCTTCCCTTGGGCAGTTTCGCCTTGACAGGAATTCCAGGAATAGAGCCAAGCAGTAATTCATGAAAGACTCCATTATGAGCCTGGATCTCAGACCCAATGATGGAAATACAGAGGAAGCCTTGATGCTGTCTCTTCCTTTTTAGAACATGCTCACCTGGCTGGGACACTCCCACAACCCTTCCAACTTCCCCAACTCCCTTCCTGGGCCACAGATTCAACACTCTTAGAAGTTGTGTTCCTCATCTGTGACACAAAAAAATCTGGCTTTTAAAATAATAAAATTTTATAGAATGATTTGGATATTATACAATATATGATAAATAAAATAAAAGTTTGGATGTTAGATTTTAGGAATATTATGAGCCTAGAGCTCAGAGAGGTTGGGAAATATCTCCTGGATTATATGGTAGGAGATAATTTAAGCATACAAAGCTCATTTCCCTGATGATCAAATTCCCTATGTGATCTGAGTGAGGTTACAATTAGAATCTCCACTTTCCTCTGAGTTTGGTGCGGCTCTGTAGCTGACATCCACATACCTTTGGCTCACCAGTTCAACATTCAGACTCCTTTCAGGCTGGCTTCTGGTCTCAGCTGGGTGACTGTGTTCAACATGGGACAGGAAACAAGGGCCATCCTAAGCAAAGTCCCAGAGCAGGTTCTACATACCCTCTCACCTCTGTCCCTAATTCCACATCCCAGACCTTTGGAACATAGCACACAGCATTATCTTAATACTTTCCAGGCCACTCCAAAAGAAAACACATCAATCAAGACACCTGAGTACTAGTCCCTCCCCATCTCCTCCAATAAAGCCAACCCTGGCACCTATCCTTATACAAAATGGAAAAGAGAGCCCTTCCCGCAATGTGCAGATTTCTTTCCCTCTTTATATACAGCATTCTCTCTCTCTCTCTCTCTCTCTCTCTCTCTCTCTCTCTCTCTTTCTCTCTCTCCACCCTTACTGTTCCAGGGTGAAGTTTTTTCACTTGCCCTGAGTTTTGTCATTATTTTTTATACTCTGCCTTGTCTATTGTGTTGCCCGAGTTCATCCGTGCCCTGCCCTCACACCTACACAAAGAAGGTAAAGACAAGAGGAAGAAACAGAAGAAGAAACAAATGACTATCCTTCACAAAGCGTGCTGTTATAATGATACCTTACAAAACTCCCTATAATTTCCAAGAACCATTCATTAAAATAGGCATTGTTATGCTCATATTTACATATTAGTCTCAAAGACTTTATAGATCCTTCTGGAAAGCAGAAGAGCCAGACTAGGAATCCATGTCCATCTGATCCTGGAGGCAATGGCATGACCAGGGCCCTGCCCAAACAGTCTCATAAGAATCTTTTGGGATGTTTGTATAGCACTCATTGTATTGAAGTCAGAGCCTCAAAACCCAGCTCTCTGGACCACAAATAATATTTGCAGATGCAGCCTGACACAGCCTGATTCATTGGCTTTTGAAATGTGGCAGTCTTTTACTACATCAATTAGGTCTCAGAAACCAGATGAATACAAACAACTGCCAATCCCATAGGTCTTAGACAAGGTGAAGTTCACTCAACTGATCACACTGAATTTCCAGCTTTGATCCAGATACTGTAGGGAATCATATATGGTAAGAGCTTTTCTGAAGCTGTCCCAGTTCTGGGTGTGATACCATGTGGTACAGTTCTCTATAGCTTGAGGCCCATAAGGGACCTTGTTTCAATTCATTATGAATGAACTAAGTACAGATAGGTAGACCTCCCTAGAAATTAGAAGTAGTTCAGACCATCAGAGAAATCTGTCTTCATCTGCCAAAAGGTGTCAGGATAGCATAGGAACTTTCTGGTGACTCTCCTGGGCAGGACAGATGCAATGGCCTTGTTCATAAAGATGTTATGATTCAGCTAATGAGACTAGGTACATTATTAACCATATTGGTAGAAAACAATAGTGGTTGACCATTGTGTAATTTCCTGGGAAGTAACAAAAGTAAGTCAGCAGAAAAGTCTGAGATATTTTCCTACACTCTTTGTATAGAACAAACACCTGCAAAAAGTGAGGCTCAAAAGATCTAGGGAAAGGCTAAATGTTCTTTAAGATCTGCTAAAGAGAAAATGTAGATATACATACTGTAAAAAGTATCCAGTCTTCTAAAAAGGGAAATCCTGCCATTTGCAACACTATGGACAAATCTGGAGGGCACAGCCAGATTCAGAAAAATAACTACCGTATGATCGATATTCAATATGGAGTCTAAAACAGTTTAACTCCCAGAAGCAGAGTAGATAAGTGCTTTTCAGGGTCTGAGGGGAGACAGAAATGAGGAGACATTGCCCAAAGGTACAAAGTTTAATTATGCAAAATGAATTAGTTCAGGAGCTCTATATTATAGTATGTTGACAAGTTAATATTGCATTATATAGTTGAAATTTGCTTTAAAATATAGCATTCTCAGCACACAAAGAAAGAAAGAAAGAAAGAAAGAAAGAAAGAAAGAAAGAAAGAAAGAAAGAAAAAGAAAGGGCACTGTAGTAATCTGAATGAGAAATGTCTCCTACAGGCTCATGTCCCCTGTTCATTGCACTGTCTGGGAATGTTACGGGGACTTTAAGAAGTGCAGCCTTTATGGCAGAAGTATGTCACTGCAGGCAGGTTTTTAGGGTTTATAGCCTTGCCCCAGTTCCTTGTCTTAGTTAGGGTTTTCAATGCAGTGAAGAGACACCATGATCACAGCAACTCTAATAAAGAACAACCTTTAACTGAGGCTGGTTTCAGAGGTTCAGTCCATTATCATCATGGTGGGAAGCATCCAGGCAGACATGGCTCTAGAGAGGGAACTGAGAATTCTTCATCCGGATCCACAGGCAGCAGAAGTGGACTGTATGCCACACTAGGTGAAGCTTGAGCATAAGAAACCTCAAAGTCTACCTCCACAGTGACATACTGTCTCCAACAAGGCAACACCTACTCCAGCAAGTGCCTGTATACTGCCACTTCCCATGAGCCAAGAATTCAAACACATGAGTCCACAGGAGCCATACCTATTCAAACCACCACATGACTTCTGCTTCCTGTGTGTGGATAAAGATGTGATCAGCCAACTCCTCCCATCTTCCTATGTCTTGGACTCTCCCCTAAAACCATAAGCCAAAATAAACCCTGATTCTATAAGTTGCTTTGTGTCAGAGAATTTTATCACACACAACAACAGAAAAGTAACAAACACAATTACTATGTGGAATGGTAAGTATATTAAGTATTTTATTGAGGTGATCACATCTTAAGATTATGTGCCTCTTAGTAGGTCCACTACACTATCATAAATGGCTCCACACTCATGACTATACAGACAGTATAAACTGGATTCAGTGGGTTATTTTAAAAAGTACATGAAGTTTGGAGTGAGTAGTGGTGGATCTGAAAAAGAGTTGGAGGAAGAATAAAGGATGAGAATAATCAAATATATTGTAAAACTTTCAAAAACTTAATAAAACATTATGTTTTTAAAAGCAAATATGAAAAAAGCTTTGTGTCTTTAAAAATGTTATTACAGATGATGATGATGATGATGGTGATGGTGATGGTGATGGTGATGATGGGCTGGGGATATGGTGATGATGATGATGAGCTGGGGAGATGGGGCAGTGAATAGAGGTGCTTTCCACTGATCCTGCTGATGAGTTTGATCCTCAGAACCCACGTGGTGGAAGGAAAGAACCAAATCATACATGTTTTCCTCTGACCTCCACTCACATGCCGTAGCACATGTGCCCACATGCACATGCACATTTACACAAAATAAATAAATAAAATTGTAATCTATAAAAAGAAAGATAGAAGAAGAGAAGGAAAGAAAAGGAAAACCTACAGTTCCTCCATGAGGAGTCTGGAAAACATAAAGCATGCATAGAAATATGCCTCATTTTTCCAAAAATTCAAGAATGGGGTGAGTAAAGCAAGAGGAGAAAGATTTTCAGGCTCTTGGGGATAATAATAAACAGAAGATAAAAGAAAACTGTCCCAACAAACCAGTTAACCCAGAAGGCAAGAACACGAGGCGAAAGGCTTTTGTTGGCACACAAGCCATAGTTAGCTACCAAAATGGAAGCCGAGCCAGGGGCTGACACTTTGTATACAGAAAAGGACAGCGGTTATGACAGAGCAGGAATGACAGTCCCGCTCCTGTTTTTGAAGACAATAGCCAAAAGCCACCTCTTAAAGATGAGAAGTTTGGCAGGGCTAGAAAGCAGGGAGTAAATTCCTGATTGAGCAAGAAGGAGAGCTGAAGGGAGGAAAGGCCTCTGACCCTCACTGGCAAGCAGTGTCTCACAGGTTAGAAGGTGAGAATGAGCTGGAGACTGTGGCCTCTGAAGTGAAGAGCAGAGGCTCTCAAGAAGAAGCACAAAACAGGGCAATCAAGATGGAGAAATTGGACTTAAGTAATGGGATTTAAGCTGAGTTTCTGGCCCATGCCTGTAATACTTAGTACTCAGAAAGTAGATGCAGGTAGAAACCAAAATGGGCAAAAAAATCTTGTCTCAAAATTTAAAAAGGATGAAATAGAAAAAATATGAAAAGTAAAGAATCCCAGAGAAGTGTCCAGCGATGGTTGCATGAAGAAATAAATGAAGCCAGGCATGGTAGTGCACAATGTTAATCCCAGCACTTGGGAGGCAGAGGCAGGTAGATCTCTGTGAGTTCCAGGCCAGGTCTTCATAGTAAGACCCTGTCTCAAAAAAGGAAGGGAGGAAGGAAGGAAGGAAGGAAGGAAGGAAGGAAGGAAGGAAAGGGGAGGGGAGGGGAGGGAAGGGAAGGAAAGGAAAGGAAAGGAAGAAAGAAAGAAAAGGCCAATAAAGATGCCCTAATGACCTGAATTCAATTCCCAAGTCTTACATGGTGGAAGAAAAGACTTGACTTCTGCATGTTGTCCTCTGACCTCTACATGCATGATCTCACACACACATACAAAATGAAAGGAATTTTTTGAAAACAAAGAAAGGTTGAAAACAAAGGAGGAAGACAATGACTGGGTGGTTAAAGGACTTTACCATTTATTCTGCAAGCCCAATGACCTGAATTCAATCCATAGATTCTTTTTTATTTTTTTTATTTTATTTTCAATCCATAGATTCTACATCTTATATCAGTTTCCTCCAAGTTAAAACAGTTCATCTCAAGGGCGGCTCTGAAAAAGGGTCCTTAAGACCCAGAATGTTATAAAGGGAGGGGGCTCCTGAAAACTCAGGAAGTAAATAACTTAATAGCTTCAGGAAGTCCTTGAAACTGACCAAATTCACCAGGCTTTTCCCTCTCTAAGTGTATGAGCAGTAAGGACTGTTGAGCACCATCATCAGACAAGCTGAGGTGCCTGGAAGGAGCATTGGCCAACTTGTAAGCTGCCTGAGAGCTGTGAGGTATGATACAAGTTTCCAGTTTCTGTGGCCATCACCTTTGCTGGAGTGGGCTTTTGGTGACACAGCTGTCTTCAAGTCACTTCTGCTCCTTAACAAACTATTAGCTGTGTTTCTGTAAGTAACCCAAATAAACTCATTGGCTCACCAAGCTAGACTTCGGTGATTGTCTTGCTTTAGCCTGTCATTGATGTCCCATCGGGGGTCAGTAGATATTTGTTCTTCTTGGGAATTGTGTCACACAATGCCACACAAAGGTGGCAAGAGAGAAGGGCTCCACAGAGTTACCATCTGAATCCTGCATGCCTACCGTGGCATGTGCGTGCCCACAAGCACGATGATAATACATTTTTAATTTTATTTTGTTGAAGGAAAAATACAAAGAAATTGGATGCAAAATTCTAGAGTGTGCTAGAAATGTAAAGAGAAAAAAAGAGCAATGCTAAAATTAAATGAGAGGAGTGGACAGATTTATATTGGCATGGTTCAACGGATAATAAAGGGACTTTCGTGAAGTTGTTTCCAGGAGAAACATAGAAGAAGAAAGTTAGTGGGATAGTTCCAGTATGCCAAGAATAATCGAGAGATGCATGAATTATCAGCCAACAGCCCACATCAAGAGAAAGCCTGTCCAAGCTGTGTGTGGAGAAGTGTCCCAGGTTGCTGGGTCCTGCTGCTGATACCTGCAGGCTTTGGCTCCTCCTCTGGCCCCAAGAGTGCCTGCTCTAGAGAGCTGTGGGGAAGATCGTGACAAACTGCGTGAAACGATACTCATTTCCCCTTTGCTTCTGTTAACAAGCATCTCTAAAGATGACTATCTGAAAATCCCATTACCTGATGCAGAGAAAATGCAAGAATAAATAAGGAACCTCACTAGACACTTTGACAAAAACAGAAGCGAGAAAGAGTAGGGTCGATACTGGACATACAGAGCTTGCTGGATAAGACGGAGTATGGGCCAAAGCCTTTAAAAGGAGACAACGTAAATTGGAATAGAATTGTAGCCATGAAGGCGAATGGGAAATTTATGACTATTCCCACCAGGTGTGGTGATAGGCACCTTAATTCCAGTTACTTGGAAGGCTAAGGTAGAGAGAGCTCCAGTTTAAGACATTCCTGGATTACAGAGCAAGTTCAAGGTTAGCCTAGGCAACTTAGCAATATATTGTCCCCAACGAAAAAGTTTAAAAGGGGCTTTGGGGAGGGTGTATGAGATTCGCGATATGGGGTGGGCTAGTGATATAGCCCACTGGCATGTGGGAAGTCCTGGGCTCAATCCTCAGTACCACCACAACTACCGCCATCCACCACCACCACCCCACACACAAACACAGTGTTAATGAATGCTTTCTTTGGACAGGAATGAAAAAGAGAGGAACCCTATTCTGAGTGTCTTTCCGGGTTATGGTGTATTCTTGTGGCATCTACATACTCTGAGCTTCATTGATCTCAGCATAGACAAATGTCTGTCTATGACAAGATAACATCTGATTGTCACCATGACAAAGTAATGGACATCAGGCTCACCCTTCTGACATCAGTAGTCAAAACATATATGTGATATAAGTCTTTTGGGTAGTCTGCCACAGAGGGATGGATGGAGAAAACGCCTTTCAAGAGGAAATCGCTTCGAGATGAAGTCTTCCTCTACTCTCTAACCATGACAGGAGGAGGCAAAGCCCGCACTGGGGATAGAAGAAAGGAGACCAGAGAAGGGATGCTCTCAGGGTTGTGCTGCAGGGCAGGGTGCTAGGAAAAATGGAGCTGCATGGAGCAGACAAAGCTGCACATGTGCAGGTAAAACTTCATGGGACAAGAAGAGAATAGATGCTAGCAGCTGTGTGCTAACCAGAGATTCCAGGGCCACACAGTGGAGAGAGACATTTCTGTTCCTAGTGGCCATAGCAGAGCAAACCCTATGACACTCCAGTATTCTGCAGAGATCCAGGGGCCTCACCTTTAGAACTGGCTCACCTTACCCTTCAAGGAGGGCTGTGCTGGGTCCACCAGAACAGAATCAAAATCAAAGACTCTCTCTCTCCTCTCTCTCTCTCTCTCTCTCTCTCTCTTTCTCTCTCTCTCTCTCTCTCTCTCTCTCTCATATCTAGGTGATCCACTAGACTAACTGCTGACTAAGAAAAATACAATAATCTTTAAAAGAAGACAATAAAACCCATGAGGTTTAGCACATAATAAAAAAAAAATCACTGAACCCCTGACAGCAAAGAAATAAAACAGTAACTAGAAGCATCTTGGAGGACAAGGCCAGGTAAGCATATCAATTCAAAGTCGTGCTCAACTGGATAATGGTTCAGGCCCAACTGGTCTCAAAGAAATGAGTAAAGAGGGGACACTGATTAAATTGGCAGACAATGCTTTAAGGTGACCACAAAAAAAATGTGCTCATGACTTAGAGGGGAAAATACAGACATGAGCAATTAATAAATGGGCGATCTCGGGGCTGGAGAGATGGCTCAGCAGTTAAGAATACCAGAGGATTTCCCGAGCATCAGAGTTTGAATCCCAACACCCACATGGCAGCTAACAACCATTTGTAAGTCCAGTTCTGAGAAATCCAACACCCTCTTCTGAGCTCTGTGGGACACCCATCTTCTATTAAAGATACTGCCTCAACCTGTCTTCTGTTTCTATAACAAGATACTTGAGATCAGGAAACTTAAATAAAGAAATCTGCATGGTGCATATGCAGGCAAAATACACATATACTTAAAATAAAATAGAATGTAAAAACATTACTAAGTCCAAGGACACACCTTCAAGAAACACGCAGTTCCAGCAATGGAAAGAGACATGGAAAGCAATGAAAAAGTAGAGTGGCTTTGCTCCTGGTATCCACACAACTTTAAGCAAATCACTTTTCCTGTCACAACTACCCACAGCATAAGGACATAACAGCTAGTGACAACTACCCACAACAGAAGGACACAACAGCTAATGACAAGATTGCTGTGAGAAGCCTAGGAATAATTTTAGAAGCACCTACCACATAGCCTAGACTATAGAAAGTTCACACTCCTCTACTTAAGACCTAGACACATTAGAACCCAGGTGGCAGATGGGTGTATCTCTACCTCTGTCTCCCTCCCATTCAGGTTCTGATTATCTCCAGGAAAATGTGTCCCACCAGTCCGAAGCCGTAACCATGTGAGTAAGAATCATTGCCGTGTGTCAAGAGAGAAATAACTCTGACATCAGAGATGGGAACTGAGGGGATGTGTCTTGTGTGTGAATCTTAGAGAAAATGTTTGAAAGTGGATGTGTTAAACGTCTCAGCTCGACACTTACGAAGCATCTAGTGTGTGCAAAGGTTATATAAAGCAAGATTAAAATATTTATGCCTTCTGATAAAGATACTCTCTCAACCTCTTTTCTGTTTCTATAACAAAATCGGATAATTTATAAATGATAGAAGTTTATTTGGTGCACGGCCATGCAGACTGCATAGTCAAAGAGAGTGACAGGCCTAGTAAGGACGCTTTGTAACACCATATGCTACATTGTATATCGAATGTATATAACACATACCTGCTGCACTGACACACCGCGTGGGAAATGTAGACACCATCTCTTCTTACAAAGTCACTAACCCCATTGCCAGGGTTCCCACCCCCCAGGATGTCACCTATTCCTAATTAGCAGTGAAGACCTACCTCAAAACACCATCAACATAAATCTGTGGGTTTTCAACACACAAACTTTTGGAGATATATTCAAGCCATACTATGTACGTGTAAAATGTTAAAAGAATATGAAGAGAAGGCGCTCATCCTGGAGGGTCCAGGAAGCTACATTGGCCATGGCTTTTAGGCAGCCAAACAAGAGAGAGAAGAGCACTGGGGGAATAGCAAGATGTTACTCTAGCAATGGCAATGTGTGTACAGGCAATGACAATCCAAGCTTGGATACGGCTTGGGATTGTGTGTGTGGGGAGAGAGACAGATGCGGGTTCTTGAAAGACAAGCCACAGTGTGTACATAATCCTGACTGTAGTTTGTGCCTGGGATGAAGGAACACGTGGAAAGGAGATCCAGGCCTGCAGCCAAGCCCATCTATCCGAGAGTGGCTCCCAGGCTGGTTTTGAACAAGACCCGACCTCCCATATGAAATTCTCCCTTGTCTTCTCAAGTTCCCTCTGAAGTCTGATACACAGGGTACCCACTCATATTGCTGGGCAGAACTGCAGTGAATAGACTTCCTTACCCAGAGTCCCATGCATGCATGCTTAACTGCATGCCCCCCATACAGGATTTATCCCATCACAAAGTATTAAAGCCCCTGAGAGGAGGACCATTGACTGCTAAGCAACGGTATGAATGTCAGTAACTGTAATCTAGTGAAAAAGAGGTGATAACTCAAGTGTGTCCAAAGCGTGCCTAGAGACAGGAAACGCAGCAATTAATTGCAAGGAGTGGGAGGGAGGCAAGTCTCCCGTGAGGAAATATTGGAACTAGATCGTGAAGGATAAACAGGGGTTCACAGTGAGATCACAGATATGATAAATGTGAGAAAGGGGGCGGGGCTGAAGTTGATGGGATGTTTGACAGGCACCCACAAACCCTTGGGCTTCATCCCCAACACCGCATAAACTGGACATGGCGGTGCACATCTGTGAACCCGGCACTCAGGAGGTGCAGGCGGGAGGTTCAATAGCTGAAAGTCATTCTCAGAGTTCAAGACCTGGGCTTTGTAAGACCACGTCTCTAAATAAATAGAAATAAGCAAACAACAAATGGAAAAAATACATGGCCGGTAGGAGCTAGAACTGTAACTTCTCAGCCCAGTCTCAGCTAACCGCCTTGTTCACTTGTGACGCTGTCTTCCTATGTAGTCCAGACTAGGCTCATTCATACCATCCTGCTGCCTCCAGCTTCCGAGTGCTGGGATTTCAGGGGTACCCAGCAAAAGAGTTTTTAAGGCTACCAATGCCCAAACTATACTCTGAAACCATTAAACCAGGCTCTCTGGGAAACCGGAGTCAGCATGTATCCGTTCCACTGCAATGCTAAGTCCAGAGGCACTGGTCTAGAAAGAACGGTTTACAGTACTCTCGGAGGACAGGCACTCCGAAGCAACCTGCACTCCTTGAATGAACAGCCCCCTGAGAAAAAGCGCAGCCAAGCCACTGCCAGCAGCTTATTCCTGCTGCAGATTCTCCCCCCCACCAGCTCTCTGCCCTGAGATCATCAAAGTGTGGTCTCCAGGCCAGCAGCAGCATCCGCATCAGAAACTTCGGGAGTCGGGCCCAGCCACTAATGCTTACCCAGGACTGGCAGCCACAGCAGCCGCCTGGGCCCCGTCACTGCTGGGCATCCGGGTGCCGTGGTCTCTGGCCTACAATCAAAGTGGCAGAGAGCCAGCACTCACTTGTTTCTTGTGGTACCAAGAAAGGGCTCTGGGGATGGAAGCGTGGGGTTTGGGTTTTCTCCTCTTCAGAGTAAATTTGCTAAACAGACCAGAAGATTCAGGATGTGGAGAAGCTCGGGTGTGCCTACACAAGTTTCCTTCGGAGGGATGGATAAGACTAGGTGTTCCAGGGCTCTTCCCCAAAGGAACTATTGGTTCATAGCCTTGTCTAGCCCTCCTTCAAAAACTCCAGACTGTCCCTGGAAGGAAAATAGTCAATAAATGAGACAAGTACAGAAGGAAATAAGCTTCCTGATTAGAAATGGAAATTGCCTGTCTCCCTAAGACATAAGGTGGAAACAGGATCCACACAAGTGACCTGCCAACCCTGGAGCCCGGAGTTTGAGCCTGGAATGTCAGCGCTTTCCTGTGCTGGACTCCTGATTCTCCACTTGCTAAAGGATTATCTGCTACACAACTAGACAGCACAAGTTCTTTGGGGGGTTTCCTACTTACTTTCACCTCTACTATTCTGCACCAAAGTTCAGGACCTGAGGAGTTTTTAATATGCGCTTGTGCACCCGTGAACACACACACACACACACACACACACACACACACACACACACACACACCCCTCTGCTTTGGTAAATATCCCTAAGGACAAGAAAATTAGACTTGACAGCGTGTGTATAGCGCCACCTGGTGACAGAACAGCACAGTTTCCTTCTTTGTCCTGTTTATGGAAGGCTCCAGACAGGTACAAATAGCTCCCTTCTCCCACGTGGTCTACTGTCTCCTGAGAACTCAACCACTTTGATACAATGACTGAAAAAAAATCCTTTTCTTTCCACAAAGAAAAACTCTTGTCTTTTCACAAGCGTAAAGCACAAAGCACAAATATATAAGCAAATATATAAGCACTTTGTTCAAATCAGCAAGTATTTAACATCTTCTGAATCCATGTTTCTCTAATTGACAAACAGCAGCAGGGAAGAACTTTCTGCCCTGTAAATCATGGCGGATGGTACCCCCTCCCTCACCATGAGTCCTCTGGTCCTCATGAACAGAAGGCTTAGAGTGTCCTTGACACGCATCCTGGGTTCCATAGCCATGAAACACAGCAGTGGTGAGCAGTACCTAGCAGGACACCCTGATGCTGGCCAAAAATGTGTTTTGTCCTTGATGTCCAGTGTGACCTTGGGTGAGTTGCTTTCTGGACTCCATGTTCCAGGCTTATTAACAACTCTGATCTATTGTCCTCATAAACCCCACTTTTTCAAAACATGTCGCCTGTCAGTATTCATCTCTAAAGCAGTAACTTGTGAGTTCGGTTTCACAACCAAATTTATGAATGTCAGAGAAGTCAGAAAGTCATATGTCCAGCAAAAACAATCCTTCTGGAATTAAGATGAAATCATAAGAGTGTCAGATGAAAGAAGATGAAGAAAAGCTCTCTCCAGCAAGACAGCCCTAAAAGAATGAACAAACTTCTCCATGGGAGAGGAAGATAGAGACTTGGAAGATTATGAAGCAAGAAAATTGGTATCTGGGGGGCAAAACTGAGGGTGCGTGGGGTAGAGGCACCTTCTTTGCTTGAGTTCCTAAACTGTGTTTAGTAGTCGAAGTGACCAAGTCAGTTCAGTCAGCCAACAGGGAGGGAGAGAGGACTGAAAAGAAAAAGACAATCAAACATCATAGCATGACTCCAACCAGTGCTGAAGCTGAAGCAGGTTTAACTTTTCCAGTCCGCTTTTATATCAGTCTAGTCACACACAAAGAGTACGGTCAGGCCTGGGGCATAAACAGAGTAGTTAGGGAACAAACAAGGCATAAACAAAGGTTCATGGTCACTGTATTCAGTAACCCATCAAGTAACCCATCATCTTAGCAAGACCCATCAAGATACAAAGAACACATTCCTCAGCTGTATTCATCTTGAGCCTACTTTCTGTCCTAGCCCAATGTCAAATTCCTGCCAAATTCCTAGAGTGGCCCCCAAAGCTCTCCACACTGAAGGAAGATTGAGAACACTGTCTGATGCCATACTCAATGTGTATAAAGGAATTATTTCATAATTATACTATAAACAGAAGAAGCCATTTATACATCACTATCAGGGGAAAAGCTCTCTAAACATCATTCAAACTGGCAAATAATGACACCAGATGATTGTGGTATATATATATATATATATATATATATATATATATATATATATATATATTACATTATACATATACATAATATAGATTTGATAAATGATATAAATAGAGGCAAAGACAGAAATAGATAAATACAGATATATTATATAGATAGATGGTACAAATTAGATGATATAGATAGGGATATAAAGGATATGTAGAGATAGATATAAATAGATATGTTATAGATATATGATGCAGATATAGTAGATAGAGATGATATAGATATGTATGTATAAGACCTAGGGCCTCCACAGAACCGACAAACACATGAACTCACAGAGCTGAGGCAGCCTGCTCGGGGCCTGCATGGGTCTGCACTAGATGGGGCCATAGAGCAGAAAGGAGTGGACACAGGAACCCATCCTTAACCAGCATTTATCTCCAATTAATAACACTTGCTAATAAAAACTTGTTTTTCTCCAAGGGAGTCTCGCCGGGGGAACAAACTGCTCTTGGGAGCTGGTGAACTCGGCAGCGTGTCTGGAGGTTCTAATGTCCTGTCAGGGCTTTTTCTCTCCTTTAAAATTTATCTTTTTCCTTTTTAATTTTTAAATTGTTTCTCTCTTTCCTTCCCTACTCCCACCACTGCCCTGCAGGTCCTTTGTGTATATATTGTGGCTTTTCGTTTAGTGTTTTTATAGGGTTCCTGAGTGGGAACAAGTGGGTCTCTGTATCAGTTTCTTGTGGCTTTTCTTAAGCATGTTTCCTCTGGTTGGTTGGTTGGTCCTCTTCCGATGTGTTTGTTTTTGTTTCATCTTATTAAATTTTGTTTTATTTTGTTACTATCCCTTGGAGGCCTGTCTATTTTCTAACCAGAGACAGAAAGAAGGTGGATCTGCCTGGGAAGGTGCAGAGGAGTGGAGAGAGGAAAAACCACAGTCAGGATAGAATGTATGAAAAAAACATTCTGTGTGTGTGTGTGTGTGTGTGTGTGTGTGTGTGTGTGTGTGTGTGGTGGCGCACGCCTTTAATGCCAGCCCTTGGGAGGCAGAAAAAAAACATTCTACTTTCAATAAATGGAAAAGTGGGGGGGGGGGAATCGGGCGAGACTTGTACAGGACATTCAGAGAGAGAAAAAAACAAATGATTTCACAAAGGCCCTTAAACATATGAAATTCACTCATAATAAAAGAAATGCAAGTCAAAAAGGAAACTAGAACTCGTTCCCAGGAGATGGAAGAGCTTGGGAAATCCACAAGACAAGCGATGGGACATCTGGGGATGGGGGAGGGGGAGGGGGGAGGGGGAGGGGGGAGGGGGAGGGGGGAGGGGGGACAAGCCCACAGCCCTCACAAGAATGAAATCCCGGTGTGGGCTTTGGGCTTTGCTCAGACACTGATTTTATTTAGCAGGACAGGTTATCAGTAGAGAGGGGTGTGTCCAGCTACCATCTTGAGAGGGAATCTATTGTTTAAATGAAGCTACATTCACCAGTTCAGAAGTCTGGATTCCGCCTGTCACAGGCTCAGGCGGGCTGGAGAACAGCTGTGAAAAGCAGGGGAACCAGGCACCTATAAAGCTAAAAGTTCAGGCAGAAGATGCTTAGTCCAGGTAGTGAAGCACACAGGAAAAGGTAGAACGAGACTCTGGGTACCTGGAGAGCAACCTCACCAATTGAGAGTAACACTAGAGTTTGATGCCCTGGAACCTGAGGTCAGCAGGTGGATGCAGAGTCAGATACCTGCCCTGAGGTCCTCTGCTATAGAGTTGAGAATTCCAAAGCTCCCGTGGATAGTGTGATGTCCACAGCTGCGTCCTTCCTGCAGTGTGATTGAAGCTTAGTGGATAATGCTGTGGTCACTTCCCCCCCCCCTCACTAACAGCCTCCTTGAGAGACACTCCCCAGGTAGAACATTAGCCACCCCAGGGGGTAAAAACTAGGCATTGTCAGGAAGAATATGAATATAAGGAACCCTGCCCAGCCCACAGACTGCAAATCTAGGTGTGGCCAGCAGAGTCCCCTGGTGCACAAAAGGAAGGCACTCTGAGCATCTCCAGAAAACACCAGACACCTAATACAGGACTGTCTGACAACAGCATACACCTTAGAAAGCCTAGAGTTCACAACTTCCACTGGCCCTGGACCCTGCACATAACAGGAAGCCACCAACATCCAAGACTCGTAAAGAAATGTCCCCAACACTTCACTGCCTTCCTTCTTTCTCTTCTGCCCTTGGGGTTTCTCTTGTTTTCTTCTTACTGCGCAGCTAGTACTGTTTTTTACTGTATAATCTCTTTTAGTTTTTGTGTTTTACTTTATTGCCTTTATTTTAGGTACTTTTCTATTGCTGTGATGAGACACCATGACCAAAACAACTTATACCAGAAAGAGTTTATTGGGGGCTTACCATTCCATTAGTTCATGACCATCATGGCAGGGAGCGTGACACCAGACAGGCAAGCATGGTGCGGAAGCAGTAGCTAGGAACTCTTGTCTGATCTGCAAACACAAGTGACAGAGAAGGAACTAACTGGGCATGTCATGGACAAAGCCCACCCCCAGTGACACACCTTCTCCAACAAGGCCACACCTACTATTTTTTCCCAAACATCTCTACCACCTAGGAGCCATGTATTCAAATCCACGAGTCTATGAGGACCATTCTCACCCAGACCACCACAATCCTGCACACAGTCACCTAGCTTTGTTTAATATCTTTTCATTATTGAGTAACTCTATCCATTTATCTTCTTTTGAAATCCCCAGTGTTGTAGTTAAATCAATTCTATTCTACTTCCACAATATTTTGACTTTATAGTATTTTTAAAGATATTATTATGCTTTTGTTTTCTAATCCCTCTTTTTACAATTTCTAATTTTTAAAAAAAAAAATTCTCATGATTGGGAAATCTTTTTTAGTTTTGCTTTCTAATCTCTTGTTCTCTCTTCCTCTTTGTTTTTCTTTTCTCATCGTTGGAAAGTCCTTTTTAGTTTCATATTTAATCTCTTGGCCTTTCTTCCTTTGTTTCTCTCCACTCGTCTTCCTCTTTTCCCTTTCGTTTATCCAACATACTTCTCTGTCTCTCTCCATTTCCCCACCCTTTCCATCCACCTCAATTTAATTTCTCTACATTTACCTTAAATGATCTTTAACGTCACAGACACTCTACCTTGGTTTTTGCCATGTGCTGCTTATAGGAACAGACGGTAGATCAGCACCCACTCATTGTTTCTGATTATTTCCAGAACAATTTGGAGCTGTTGCTACTATCACAGTTTGAGTAGTACTGGGGATCCAGCCCTCAAGGGTGGCCGGGTCTGACCACTAAGAAGATACTCAGATAAAACTGGAGAGATATCCAAATAAAGAGATGTTCACACAGAAACATAAGAAACACAAAAAAGTACAGCAACATGGCCCTTTAAAACACTAATTCCTTGACTACAGATTCAAGGACACTGAAGTCAGTAAAATATCTGATGAATGTAACGCTAAGCAGCTTGGTAGAATCTAGACTTACTTGGGAGTCGGACCTTAAGGCAGACTTATGAGGGATTGTCTAGTCTAAGGTTAGACTCTATGTCTGTGAGGGATTGCCTAGTCTAAGGTTAGACTCTATGTGAGGGACTGTCTAGTCTGAGGTTAGACTCTATGTGAGGGACTGTCTAGTCTGAGGTTAGCCTCTGTATGTCTGGGAGAGATTTTCTTTCTTACATCAACTGATTTGGAAAGAGCCTTTTTAATTGTGGATAGGACAAATACCGGACTGCATGATATGGAAAGATGGACAGAGCCCTGGCATATGGGTGTTCATTTTTTACTGATTATAGATTCAATATGAGCATCTGCTTCAAGTGCCCGTTGCTTTGACTTCCAAGCAAGCACATGGATGAAGTAAGGGAGCCACTAGAGGAACGCTAACAACACAGAAGAGAAAGTTGTCAAAATGGACGAGACATCAGCAATGTGAATGGCAAAGGTCAGCAAAATGGGAAAGAAATCCAATAACAGAATTCGAATTTTGTAAAAAGAAAGATGTTGGGAACAAAAAACTGAAATCAATGAGATAAAAGATATCCTGATCACTGTCATCCGTAGAGTTGGCAGAGCAAGAGAGTGACCAACAGGGAGGACACACAAGGTGGAGATGGATTACATCCAAAGACAGTCTTAAGAACAGAATCCACAGGCTTTAAAAATGGAGCTGAGATACTGATAAATCAGTAACATAGAGAGTCTACTAAGTGAAATTAGAACAGAAATTCCTTATTCTCCGCATGGTAACCATTGTGAGTTTCTATGCTAACCACCATCTACAGCCGAGAGAAGCTTCTTTGATGAGGGTTGCTGATGCCCTGATTTATGGGTATGACAATAAGTCTTTAGGAGTCTGTTTAATGCTACGTCTATTTAGGTGAGTAACAGCAGGAGGCTCCTTCCTAGGGCCTATGACCTCTAGCTACAGGTTCTTAGCCCTATAATCGTCCCAGGTATGGATTCCAACTTATGGATTAGGCCTTAATTCCAATTAGAAAGTGGTGGGTTATTCCTATGACACTCAAATCGCTGATAGCAGTTTTCACTGCCCTATCTGAAGTGGGCGTCCAGCTCCCACTTCGCTGCATTGACGGAAAAGACATAAGATGTGACGACTTGTCACTGCTTGGTGTATAGTAGTCCTTCAAAAAAGACTGTAGTGTGTTTTAAATGTAATATGGGGGACGGATGCTCAGACTCCCTGCAGGCATTTAAGGGAATACACGCATTCCAATGCAGAACCCAGAAAATGTTTTCCCATGGAAACACTGTGTTCTACCGAACTGTTACAGTCTTTAAGATTCTAAGGGTTTCACACTTTAGCTTAATCCTACTAGTTAAATGGTCTCTCCTGGCCTAACCTGACAAAACTAACCACCATGAAGAACACCGGCACAAGGGGAAATGTGAGTTCTAAACAAGTCACTTAGAATGTAGCTTTAGAATACAATCAACTCTTAAACTTAGTATTTCCTAGACATTTGTGCTATAAGGGACAATGGAAAATTTACCAGGTTTCCTGAGCAAAACCCTAAGGAAAGAGACCAAGATGGTCAAGACACTTAGGCCAAGGGTGGGAAGGAAGTGATGTCGTAAAGAGAACTAACAATGCAGATTTGAGGTGAGGTACCCTCCAGGGGGTCATCATTTACACCCTACTATGGAGAGGCTGAGAGGAAACTTCCAAGAGCTTCAGACCAAGGAAACACCCCGTCCTAAAAGGAATGTTGATGGGCTGAAAAATAACTTTTTAATCAAAAACTTAACCGTGGGCCCTGTGTCTGTAGAGTGGTCTTAATCATGGCTTCAACCAAATGTTGAGCAAAATGATTCAGGGAGAAAAAAAAATGTATCTGCACTGAAAATGTACAGAATTTTCTTCCTAACATGTCTAAAATGTACTAGTTGCTTTTTGGTCACTCTGACAGGATACATGAAGCAATGAGTGAAGCAGGATTCGACTCCGTTTATGGTTTCTAAGGTTACTTGGTTACGGTTTCTAAGGCTAGGGTTACTTGGTGTAGTGCTCCTAGGTCAGTAGTAAGATACAGTGTCAGTCCAGGAGAGTGTGTGACAAAGGAAGTTCACCTCAAAGCAGACAGGAAGTAGAGAAAAGGAGACATCAAGGAATCTCTTAAGGATCTACCTCCAGGGACCTTCCTTCAGGTGGCCTAAACATCTAAAGGTTCTAAAATCTCCAAAAGTAGCATCATCAACCGAGGATCAAGTCCTCCACATGAGCCTTTGGGGGCTGGGGGTTCATATCTAAATAGCAACACCAAACAATCCAGTATAACAACTATTCGTACACCATGTGCATTGTATTAGTGTTATAAGTGATTTAAGAATAATTTAGTACACAGGAGGCCATGTGTCTGTCATTTGCAAATACTTGAACATCTGAGGATTCAGTTATGCAGGAGAGTCCTGAAACCAGTTCCTTGCAGGGACTGTTAGCCAGCTGTCCATCTGGGATGCAAGGAGTAAAAGAGGAGCTGGATCTGAAATTTGTAAATGTAATGAAATTACAGGGGAGAAAAGCACAAAGATCAAGTGCCTCAAAAAGAGAAGCCCAGGGCTTGTTCTGTGGAAGTGCTCATTATAGATTCTGAACAGCATGATTAACCAAAGCTAAGTTGAGAGGTTTTCGTGAGATGTCCCAGATACTTTTAGATGAAACTATGACTTTGGGGTGTCTTATGGTTTGAATGAGGATGACCCCCATAGACTCATATATTTGAATATTTGGTCTCCAATAGATGAAACTGCTTGGGAAGGATGTGGAGGTGTGGCCTTGTCAGAGAAGGTGGAGAGGGCAAGCTCAGAGGTTCCAAAAGGCCCCAACCATTCCCAGTTAGCTCTGATCGCTCTCTCTGCCTTGTGACTGTGTCTCAAGATGTAAGCTCTCAGCTACTACCCCAATGCCATGCCTGCTTGCCTGTCTGCCTGTCACCATGCTCCCTGCCATAATGGTCATGTACTCTAACCCTCTGGAACCAAGACCTCAAATATATGTTTTATTTCATAAGTTGCCTTAGTCACAGTGTCTCATCACAGCAATAGAAAACTAACTAAGACAGGGTGTGAAATTCAACATGAGGTTGATTTGGGGGGCTCACCAAGAAGCAGTGAGCAGGAAAGGTTGGGGTAGGGTGGAGGTAATGCATGACATAGAGGCCAAGGGGAAGGGAGTTGGCTTTCATCATAGAATAGTCTATGTACACTGGAGTAGTGAGAGAATGAAATCCAGGTTCACCTGGACATAGCTGGTCCCTTCTCAGCCTCACTGGGTTGACACGCGGCCATCCCATTCATCTCCCATGACGATGACCACATGTAAGCACTAAAAGGTCACCAGAATCTTTCATGATGTTGGAAACCCAGTTTATAAACAAGAAGTCTCAAGGACTTGTCCTGACTCCCCTCCACTCACTCCTGATGGTGGTCATAGTGCCTTCCACTGTTCACGAAGAGCCCCACTCATTAAATGACTGTCACTGTGAGGAGTTCTCACCACACAGATCAAGTCTGGCCCTCATTCTGTTCTCTGTAGCAGAATGACTTAACTCTGATTCTTCATCCAGGAAATTCATTTCTCCTAAAGCTCTCTTCTGGCAGAAGCAGTAAGAAGCAGCACCTTCTTTTCACAATGGCCTGTGGGCAAAAGTGTGTGCTGAGAAGAATCCTGAGGTGAGTCACGTCTCCTTGCTCTTTAGGCAAACAGGGTGAAGGCAGGGACCAAGTCAGTGGACTCTAATGCAGAAGGCCAGTAAGTACTGAAAGATGCATTCCAAACCTACGATGGGACAATGTGTGGAAGAGTGAACCAGCCTACCTTGACGGGCCTGTCGACGCTTCTGAAGGAGGTGAGATTCAAAGCTGAGTTGAGATTCAAAGCTGAGTTGCAAAGACTTTCCCAGAAGCTGTGGAGAGAGAGGCAGAACAAGTCTGAGGGTCTGTGCTTGCTTCCTGCTTCCCTCTTTTTTCTGTTTCTTTGTTTTGTTATTTGTTTTGGGAGGTTTTGTTTTGTCTTGGTTTTGGTTTTGGTCTTGTTTTGTTTTTAGGACCAGGGCCTTATAGTGTTGGACAAGCTCTCTCACTGAGCTGTGTCTCCAGTCCCAGATTTTTTAAAGAGGATTTTACTTACTAGCTTTGAAGTAATACAGAAGCTCCAGCTAGTCTTGACTTAAGCCTCTTGGGTAGCTGGGATTTCAGACCTGTGCCAAGAAGCCCAGCTTCAGTTCTTGTGTTTTTCCACTGACAAGTAATGGTTGCATATATCTATGGGCTACAATGAAATGGTTTATTGTTGTTTCCATTTTTTAAGACAGGATCTTGTTATATAGCCCAGGCTGGCCTTGAATTTGTGATCCTCCTGCCTCTGCTCCTAAACTCTGGGATTATAGACATGCATCATCATGTCAGGCCAAGGTAATGTTTTGATATGTATCTGTAATGTATATTGATTAAATCAGGCTACTTAACAAGTTAATCACCTCTTTTATTTTTGTGTAGTAAAAATACTCAAAATCTATAGTCACCTGTTTTGAAATGTACAAGGAATTAGTTATTGCAATGACCACCAATCTTTACAGTCATCACTTTTATACTGAACAGTTGTGTCTTTAACCAAGTGTCTCCTCCCCCCAGCTACTGTCTAACGACCAGTCAACTCTAAGCCAATGGGAAGTGGTTGGGTAGCATTTCTTTCCCCGTGCTGACCTAGATCACTTAACACAGTGCACACCAAGCTCATCCACGCTATCACAGTTTACAAGATTTCTCCCTTTTTTGAGACTGAATGCTGGATATATATCACAATTTCTCTGTCTGTTCAACTGCCAGCGGATAATTAGCGTGATTCATACTTCCTGGCTACTGTGGAATGTATGGAAATGAACATGAGTGCAGTATGTCTTGTGGGAAGCTGGTCATTGCAAGGAGTGTTTGGGCAGAGCTAGGGGAGCCACCAAAAGGGATCACGGACCCACACTCTCCCTGTGACTCTAGTGTAGCATGGATCACCATTCCAGTCTCTTTGTGCCTCTGACGATCTTCTAAGGCTGGTGATGGCAGTACCACATGAGGCTGGTGAGGGTGATAGCACAGCCCCTCATCAGCACCACCACCACCTGCAATTACAGCAGCTGCTACTGTGAGCCACACTCCTCTGGGAGCGCCTCACCTGCTCATGTGTCCGTCTACTGGATCCCGTATCAGCATTATTGAACAGATACAGTTTTTAGTGTTTCATGTTGTAGATGAAAACCAGGGCATCAAAGAAGTTTAAGGTAGAAGCAAAGGTGGAAGAGATTTGCTAACCAGAAAATACAGGTAAATTAGAAGCTAAGCAAGTAATTCCATCAAGAGGAAAGAGGACTGGGTGCTGTGTGTATGAGTGTGTGTGTGTGTGTGTGTGTGTGTGTGTGTGTGTGTGTGTGTGTGTG
>JANHMN010000008.1:76593737-76646088 GCA_030674055.1 Rhabdomys pumilio | reverse complement strand
GTGTGTGTGTGTGTGTGTGTGTGTGTGTGTGTGTGTGTGTGTGTGTGAGAGAGAGAGAGGGAGAGAGAGAGAGAGAGACAGAAAGAGACAGAGAGAGACAGAGAGAGAGACAGAGAGAGAGGATGGGGGGCAACTGTGAAAGAAGTAACTTTTTAGGTAGTTTTCTGTTAGCTCTGTTAACTACCCAAGTTGTTATAGGTGAATTTAGGTTGGTGCTGAGAGTCTGGTTATACGTTAAGTTACAAATGATTGGTTGCTAGAGGCAATCTCTAGTAACAAGAGGGCTGTCACCAGGGAGTCATCTACAGTCATAAACCTTTCCCAAAAGACAGCAGAAGTCCCAAGGCTGGAAGTGACTGCATTCTTGCAACAGTTTCCAAACAGCGTTCTTTGTCTGGAAGGTAAAGACTAAGAAACCTGTGTCCTCGATGTAAACCTCACTATCTACCAAAACAATTGCACTGGCTCCGAGAAGTTATGGGTTCCAAGAAGTTCTGCTCTCTCTTGGCCTAACTGCAACCATCTCACTCTTCGTTTCCTCCCAAGTTTGCGGCACAGGTAAGTTAACCAACTTGTCCAGGCTCCTAGAGCTGATCTAAAGAGAAAGCTGAATTTGTATTTGGGCAGTCTGGCTACCTGCTTTATTCTTCAATAAAAAAGATACAAGAGTCAGTTTGGGAAGCAGGCCTTTTGACTCCTGCCTGTAATCCCAGAGGCTGAAGCAATAAGACTGCAGTGAGTTCTACATCAGTCTGAGCCTCCCCAACAAGTACCAGGCTAGCCTGGGCTACATAGAAAGACCTGGTCTGAAGAAAATAAGAGTCAAGCCAGAGCTGTAACTTGCTGGTAAAATGCTTACCTCCTGTGCACAAGGCCCTGGATTCGACATAATTCTATAAAGTTGTAAGAACAGGGCTGAACTCACTTTTGCAGGTGTGGTTTTCCCTCCAAGGGTACTGCATGCCACGATGTCTTTTGCACTCCTATTAACTCATCTTAAAACAATATCACTTTCTTTAATTTTTTTAATTACATTTATTTACTGTGTATGGGGGCTCTCGTCACAGTAGCATGTGTGTGGGGTCAAAGGACAACTTGGAATTGTTCTCTCCTTCTACCCAGTGCATCTCAGGGATCAAATTCACCTCATCTGGCTTGGCTACAAGCACCTTTAACCACCGAGCCATCTTGTTGGCCCACCATCACTTTTTGGGAAGGTGTCTCACACTGTTTCAAATGAAGCAGACACTCATCCATAATGCATTTTGACACGAGCCCCTCCTAAGTGAGATTTCTTTTATTCTTTTGGCATATGACTGATTAGTTGATCCTAAGTATTCCAAATCTCAGCACAAGCTTGTCCCTACAATAATTTTGGGATCTCACATATACTACCTACTTTTCACCTTCCCAGAGTTATGATCATATGCCAACAACAGCTGGCAGTTTTTGAAACACCAGCTTTGTACCCGACACCTGCCAAGCACTTCCGACGAAAACCTTGGTCATTTGGTCTTTACACAAAGTCAGATCTTTCTGTCTTCTCTCAATAGATTAGGAAATCGAGGAATATGTAGTAAAGACCGTTCATAAGCTATCTAGGGATCTAGAAGTATGGCTCAGAGGCCACAGTGCTTGCTTTGCTGTGCAACCATGAGTCTGTACAGACTTCAGTTTGGATGCCCAGAAAAAGCTAGGTATGGTGGACCACTTCTGTAACCCAGTGCAGGGGACAGAAGAGGGCAGAACTTGGGGGCTTGCTGGATAGCCAACTGAAGCACCATGTCCCAGGCTTAATGAGAGACTGCCACAAAAATAGTAAGGTGGGAAAACAATGAGGAAGAAAGAGGAGAGAGAGGGAGAAGGGGAGAGGGAGGGGAAGGAGACGGAGAGCATCCAGTTGGGAAATGACAGACCTGAGGCTCACATCTAGAACTCTCACCTGATTCCATGGTCCATATCCTTCCTCCTCCTCTTCCCATCATCTGTAAACTCATCACTACCCAAGTCAATCCTAAAAAAATGTCAGGCAGATTCAAGGACAGAGCTCAAAGGTGAATTTCATCCCTCCCGTTGTACATTTGCTGGTCACTCACAGTCAGAGATGAGGTATTTTTCACAGAATGTTGGAGGCCAGAAATGTTGGACACGTTGCCCACACTCAGACACCTAAGCCAGAGCAAACCGGAAGGGCCAAGTTTTTCATTCCATCCACACACACTTTACACTTTGGGTAGCAATGAGAAGCCACCCAAGGAGTTTTGCATCTATACCTGTTTTGTAATTGTTCAGCTCATTCCCATGCACATCCTGAGACCTTTGACCCCTAGTTATGGAACACGTGATTCAAATGTTCTTCACTAAATTTGGGTTTTTGTTCTTTGGGTGGTGTAAGAATTGAACTCGATGCATCAGACACGCAAGACAGGCACTCTGCCGCTGAGCTAGTTCCAGCCCTTCTCACAGAGTCTTTCAGAACACATGAAACTAACTCATCCTCCATGTAACTATCTCCTAATAACTCAGGGTTTTTTAGGGCATTCCCAAAAGTCTGAGGCTTCTGAACTACAAACTCCCCAAGACCGTGAGGGTCAGCCTGCTCCTCCAACACCCCTCAGCAGTGACTAGTTCTTAGGTTTTCTCCTGTGGCTGCAACAAAGGCAGCATGACCAAAAGCAGCCTAGAGAAGAAAGGGTTAATTTGACTTACCATGCTCTGATCTGTGAAGAAAGCCAAAGAAAGAATCTGGAGGGCAGAAACTGAAGCAAAAATCTGAGAAACTGAAGTTGAAGAAAGAGGCTTTTTGCCTTGTTCCCCACACCTTGCTCAGCTTGCTCTTTCCTGAAACAGAGGATCACCTCTCCAGCTTGTCACGTGGCTTGTCCACATCTTCACAGATCAGGAAACAGAAAGCTCCTGTAGGAAATAAGAGGACCAAGGCCCAACCTGAATCTAAGGCTTTCTTAACCTTCACAAACAGCGCCACCTGCTGGGAACAAAAGTTCAAGCACATGAACCGCTGGGGACACCAAGCCTCACACTCAAGTCTTCATATCCTGCATCCAGTCAGAGGCAGACTGAGTAACAGAAATGTCTCCAATGCATTCAAATGTGCCTCAATCAATCAAGTGCATAGTCCAAGATGAAGATACGGTGGGCCTAAAAGCCAAAGAATTTAAACGATTTAACTAAGGGGTGGGGGGAGGGGTAGGAAGGCATGAGACTAAGAAGGGGATTAACTATCTGGGAAAAAGGCAGCAGAAGCAAGAGGGAGGGTAATGGGGGGGGGGACTATGACTACAATATATTGTACACTCACGTGAACATCTAAAAATAAAAATAAATGTATTAGGCTTAACTAACACATTTTAAAAAAAAAAGGGGGCTTATTTCAAATGCCTCCTGTAACATGTAACCGAAACCAATACAATATTCTATCTGGCTCAAAGGAGACCTTCAAACACTAAGCATTTATAGTCAGATAAGGAATGGTGAGGAGAATCTACAAACAGGACAAACTGGAAATGCTGGCTGTTCTCTGCAGGACAATAAAGGAGCACATTCTGCAGGAACCAGTTCTCCTTTTCAGGGGAGGTATTATGTTTACGTTACTCTCATTTTTCCTACACATTAACTTGCATCTCTGTAGAATTGTGGACTAATCTAGAGCACACAAGGGGCAGGCCTCTAGACACCAGATGGTTTCCAAACTCCCAACTACCTGCTGAGGAGATATCATCAGTCTTTTGCCTGTTTCAAACCTTGTGTTATTTCTCTACTGCAGAGTCAAGTGGCAACAATCACGGTTCTAGAAAAGAGGACAAAGAGTTAATAAGAGCCATCTAAATAGTGACAGGAAAGAGGGTTGGGGTATCCATCTAAATAGTGACAGGAAAGAGGGTTGGGGTATGGACTGTAAAGACAGACAGCCTGGGCTCCCTTCAACCTCAGCTTTGCCACATACATCACCTTGAGCAATTCTGTGCCTCAGTTTCCTTATCTGTAAACTGGGCATAACTATAAACACTCTCTACACAGCTGAGTTGAAAAAGCAGCAGTGACTCCGTCACTAGATATTTGTAACTACACCTCTCCACAGCCCGAGACTATGAAAACAGGCTTCCGTTTATTTTTAAAGTTGATGGCTGATTAGGTGGAGAAATCTCTTCTGATGATCATAAATTCAACAAAACAGGTGTTCATTTTCTCCAAGTTTCTCATTGCCTCTCCTAGAGTAAACACTACCTCATTATTAGTCAAATCTGGACCAACATTTGCCCTCCTGGCTTCCTGTAGAGGAAGAGGCATTGTTAGCATCAAGTCCGAGATGTTCTTGATTGTGGAGTCCTCAACGGAAGTTGGGATAGCTAGATCCACCACAATTCTGTCCAGCCTCTGTGCCAGGACAGCCCTGATGGAAACACAATGTTTCTTGCTCTGGCCTTGCCTCTGGCTACACCAACTACGCCATCGCTGCACAGCCTTCCGTATTTTGTCTCCACCCAAACACAATTTTGGATTTACTGTCAAGTATTGGGGGGGAGGGTTATTCCTCCCACATTTTCTTTCTGGGTTCTTCCATATTAAAAGACATTTAACTAACCAAAGAAAAACTAGTTTAGAGAGCCATGCACCACACAGACTACAGGAAAATTGAGTAAAAAATAAGTAAATAAATAAGTAAATAAATAAATGATAAACTCTGTGTCTGAGCCAGATTTGTGGATGTACATCAGGAAACAGAAGCAGAAAGATCACAAGTTCAAAGCCAGCTGAGCTACACAGCAAAACCTTATCTCAAAAAACTAAAAGAATCTGGGTGTGGTGGCACCTACCTTTATCCCAGCACTCTCGAGGCAGATGCATCTCTGTGAGTTCAAGGCCAGCCTGGTCGAACAGAGAGAGTTCCAGGTCAGCCAAGGCTACATACACAGAGAAACCCTTTATCAGAGACAAAACAACAATAAAAAAAACCAAACAAACAAAAAAAGATAAAATAAGTAAATAAAGTAAATAAGTAAATAAAAGGAAGAAAAGAAGAAAAAGAAAAACAACATAAACCCACAAGAGTCAAGAGCTTACATCATATCTTGACAACAAAAATAAAACCTATCAATTTAGAGGGATGCAGCGAGGCGAAGGAGAAGGCTCTAGAATTTTAAGGGCAGCTGACAGTGGAAAAGCATGGAGGTAAGAACAGAGTGTGTGTCAGCAGGTCCTGGTGTCCTCCTGTTACCACTCTAGATCAGGCCCCAGTGAGAACCTTCCTGCCCTTCCTCACAGAGTGGGGAGGGAGAAGAGCCCGCCTGTGCTTGTTTTGTCAACTCAAAATGCCCTGTGTCAGAGTGAAGTGCTGTGGGGTGGTATCTTCTAAGCCCTTCAGGGACAGCAGTACAAAATATGGAACACAATCTGGACTAGCTACCGAGATAACAGGAAGAATGAAATCACAGCATTGTAACAATATTTGCTGTGGAATGAATGAATGAATGAATGAATGAATGCTCATACGCATCTTTACTTTATTATGTGTCCTTTTTAGGTTTTACATGTTTTCTACAGAAATATGTATACTTTTAGGACTGAGAGGAAAGTAGTTTTCGTATCAGGTTAATACAAAATGTGTTGAGTCTGGCACTGTGATGTGCCAGCTTCTGAGGTGGGGGGGGTAGGGGGTGGAAGTGGGGGTAGGAAGGGGCCCCGAGTGTGTCTGTAGACAGACTCTGTCCTTGGTGAGCTCACGTCGTTTCTTAGTTTCCTTTCCAACACCTTTTCTTTGTGGAATTGTTCCTCTTTTGTGACAAAGTCTCATGTAACCCAGCATCCTCAGACTTGCTATCTGACCACAGACGGTTTCCTTCTCCTCATGACTTGACCGACAAATTGCTGGGATAACAGATGACCACTGGGATATTTTTTTTTTTTTGGACAAGGTTTCTCCGTGCAGTCCTGGTTGTCCTGGAATTCAGTTTGTAGAGCAGGCTGGCCTCGAACTAACAGAGACCTGCCTGCCTCTGCCTCTCAAGTGATGGGATCAAAGGTGTGCGCCACCACTGCCCTGCCCATTAGGAAGAAAACTCATTCCTAATATTTCTTTAATAGCCTCTCAACTGACCAAACGCCTGCACACTGTGTTCGTTTGCTGGTGGGAGTTTACTTTCCGACCCCAAGAGTCAGAATTTCCCGTGCTCAGGTCATTCGTGCACCTTGTCTGGATCCATTAACCTAAGAGCTAAATGACCAGTCTGCCCCCCCTCCCCAGTTTAATGGGAATAGTCTTAACTCCCCTTTCACCATTTCCAGTTTCTTCATCTATACTTAACTAGCTGTGCTCAAAGTCTCAGGATCATAAGAGTACAAATGTCTTTGTCAATTAAGAATCTGGATGGAGACTAAAACCATATATAACTATTTCTTATTTCATACACATAGGGAGTTTAATACATAAAGTAGTAGCACACTATATCTAAAATCAAATTTCCTGGCTTTTATGACAGCTGGGGTGAAATTCTTGTTTATAAGCTTTTCTACTGGCCCTATCTGAAAATGATGTTTTGGGGTCACTAGAAAGATAACGAGATTTGACATGAAGCCAAAAGGATCACAATTTGGATCTCAATCAACTGAGGAGAACCCTAACCCCTCTAAACCTGTCACCTCCTCTGGGAAACAGGAATTCTGACCCCTGCCCTCAGCACCGTTAGGTTTACCTCTGTGAACATAGGCTCCGACTGCTAGAGGCTCCATAGTGTAAACTGGAAGAAGGTGAATAAGAGCTATCAGTGGAGGTGAGTGAGGGCTGAAGGCATCAGCTTCATGGCAAGTAAAATAGGAAACTTTATAAGACAGAGCAGAGGGGAGGGCGGAGCCCAGAATCTATATAGGAGGGATTGGCAGGTCTGGAGAGAGAAAGCAGACAGAGCCACTGGGTGATGTTCATGCTCTCTCTCGGTGTATCAGAAAACCATCTCGGCGCTCTCAACTCAATAGCAGCCGTTTTAGAGAAGCAAGCGGAAGAGAAGAGGAAGGAGGTAGAAGTTATAAACAGAAGACAACTGGAAAAACCTGCTTTCCTCGGCGCTTGCCCAGCATTCAAGAGTCAGCTTCAGATGGGCCGCCATTTTTAAGAGACTCCTGCTGAGCCGGAGGCTTTGGCAGCCCCTGATTCCCTAAGAACCACACTCTCCGGGAACCCAGAATAAGTGTCATGGGACTGTACAATGAACCCTGGCCAGCACATTTCCTCTAGACCTTGGGGGAAATAGCTTCCTGTCGGAACTGTACAGTATTCAGCCAGGTGGAAACCTGGTTGGAGCCAGAATCTGCAGGGGAAAAAAAACTGACACAGATCTAAGCAGTATGCCTGACACCGGGAAATACAAGCCAGGGATGCAACAAGCATTCATGCTTGAACTCCTGAAGGACCCACCCAGAGGTGACCAGCATCTGTGATCTGATTCATGGAAGACCACCCACTGTTGGGGCCAGTCACCGTGACCCAAACTCTCAAAAGTCCACTCAAGGGCAAAAATGGCATTTGTAACCCAACCCAGGAGGAACTGTCCACTGGTAAGACAAGCAGTTGTAACCTAACATCACTAAAGACTACCCCAGGTGTCTGACATGCATCTGGAAGCCCAGGAGGTAACTAACATCAAGAGAATGAAGACTGGAACCAGCAAGCAAACAAGCAGGGTTATTGAGGACCAATCTCAGTACCCCAAACACCAGGTTAGCAAAAAAAAAAAAAAAAAAAAAAAAAAAAGGACACCTCAACATTATTGCAATTTAATCCTTCTTGAATATTTCAAATACCTCCACTGAAATAATAACAGTGATTTTGAAAGAAAATAATAAATTGAACAACAACAATTTCATATAAGTCCTAATGAAAAAATACAAGAACTATGGACCAACAAGGCATCATAACTCTCCAAATTTTATTTATTCCCCAGCAATGGCATCTGATGAGAAGGAATAGATGAAACTCCAGAGAAAGGACTCAAAACAAATAAGTGTAAGTGTGATCAAAGAAGTCAAAAAGGATACACACTCAGGAGCTAACTCCCAAAACAACTCATGCACATACGTGGACTAAGAAAGTCGGGCCAGTAGGTAAAAGAAAAAGGAATGCTGAAAAGAAATAACTTAAACATAAGAAAGGGAACTTTCAATAAATAACCATCTCTGTAGAAAGATGCATCAATAGGAAAGACTAAAGGGAAGACATAAGTTAAAACTGAAAGACAGCAAGGAAAAGTTAGGGAATTCAGTCAATGGTAAAGAAAAAATAATAAAATATGAACACAGCAGTTGAGATCAATAGGACACTGTGAAAAGACAAAATCTATGAATCAAGCATAGAAAAAAGAATTTCATGCTAAAAGAATAGAAAACATTAACAGTAAGAACATAATTTAAAAAAAAAAGAAATATCTGATACAAGTATTTAAAAAAAACTAGACAAGACCATAAAAGAAATTTCTCATATCATAATTTAGTAAAGCCGGGCAGTGGTGGCGCACGCCTTTAATCCCAGCACTTGGGAGGCAGAGGCAGGCAGGTTTCTGAGTTCGAGGCCAGCCTGGTCTACAGAGTGAGTTCCAGGACAGCCAGGGCTACACAGAGAAACCCTGTCTCGAAAAACCAAAAAAAAAAAAAATAATAATAATAATTTAGTAAAAACACTAAAATACAAAAAGTGTATTGATATGTGAAGAAAGAAACACTAAGTCACAAAGGCAGTTTTGTCAGAATAATGTTAGATTTCTCAACAGTAACTTTAAAAGCCAGGAGACCTTAGAATTATGTGTTTAAAGCCCTGACAGACAGCAACAGCAACCCAGAATGTTACCCCAGCAAAACTGTCATAATTAAAGGAGAAAAAAAGTTTTGTGATTAAAAATAGACTAAAGAAATAAAAAAATCTCAAATTCACAGAGATCTGCCTGCCTCTGCCTCCAGAGCACTGGGACTAAATGTGTGTGCCACCACCACTCAACAGAAAAGGCACTTTAAGCAAACACAACTAGGAAGAGAGTAGGTTTTGCTGTTCTAACATCTGCCAGGATAGAGTTCAATGCAACATTAGACAAAGGGGGCCATCGAAGTTTGTAAAAACACTTGCCACACAAGCCAAATGATCTGAGTCTAATTTTTAGAACTGATAAAAAGCCTGATGTCAAGGGGCACATCTGTGATCCCAACACTCCTACAGTGAAATGGAAGGCAGAGACATGAGAATCATCCAGAAGTTCATAGGCCAGCTACTGGAATTTTCCAAAGTGGCAGAAATATCAAGAGTCCCCAACCCCCAACCTCAGTAGAGGGAGAGGACTAAAAGAAAGAATCAACTCTTGAGAGTTGTTCTCTGACCTCCAGGTGTGTAGTGGGGCATGTTCCTATCCCTACTCACACAAAAACACAATCATGATATGATTAATAGTCAAAGTCACATACTGAATACAGAAACAACCCAGCAAGAAGGAATTCAGCTTTAAATATATATGCACTAACATGGGTGTACCCAATTTCATAAAGCACATACTAATAAATGTAAAGACACACATTAATTCCCACACAGTAACAATGGGTAACTTCAATATGTAGATCAATGGACAGAGCTCACTAGTACACAAGCCATACTGACAAAAACTAACTAAGAAACATGAATTTAATGCGTTCTTCCCAGCTTTTGTGGAGCTTTTCCTAGACTAGGCCATATGTTAGGGCACGAAACAAGTCTTAATGAATAGGAGAACGTTGAAATAATCTATTGTATTTTATGTGGCCTCAATGAAATAAAACTAGAAATCAATCGCAAGAAAGACCATGGGACCTATACAAATTACAGAAGTTAAGCAGTAGCACTTCTGGATGGTGAGTGGGTCTTCAAGGAACTCAAGAGTGAAGTAAGAAGATCCCTATCACTGAAAGAACATGAGAAGACAACGTACTCAAATCTATGTTCCGTATTTTAAAATACGGAACACCCCGCCCTACAGATTTCAAATAACAACTCACGTGGGGGCCTTAGAAAAACAAGAATAAGTCAAAGAAAAACAAGAATAAATTCTAAATAAGTAGATGGAAAAAATAATTAAGATCGGGACAGAAACTGAGGAACTATAAACTAACAACAACTTGATACAAAGAATCAATGAAACAAAAGACAATATTAGAGAGAGGGGGAGGGAGAGGAAGAGGGAGGAAGAGGGGAGCAGGGGAGAGAGAGAGAGAGAGAGAGAGAGAGAGAGAGAGCTCAAAGTAATAAAAGTAGAGATGAAAGGAAAACATTACAACAGATAACAATGAAAAGCAAAAACTCATTGAGAGGATATAACTTAAAAACTAAACTGAAAAAATCTAAAATATATGGATAAATTTCTAAACTCATATGGCATACCAAAATTAAATCAATATGACATAAACTAAACAGATTTTATAACAAGCAATGAGATTGAGGCAGTAATAAAATTGAAAAACAAAACAAAAAGCTCTTAACTAAAAATATTAACAACCCAAGACCAGATGGATTCACTGCTGAGTTTCGACAGAACCTTAAAGAACTAACGCCAAGCTTCCCAAACTAGTCTGTAACATAGAAAAGGAAAGGATGCTATCAAATTCTTTTTATGAAGCCAGTGTTGTCCTTGTACACACTGATGACATCACCGTTCCGAGGTGTGGTGGAAAAGGTAGATATGAGGAAGAGGAGAGCCCAGGCATCTGGGAGAGTCTAGAGCAGGAGAGAAAGTAGACTAAGCATGGCCAGCGGACTGGACACGGCCGTGAGAGGTTAGAGATGAGGAAGGAGGGAGAGGAGGAAAAGAGAATGCAGGAAAGGAGACGAGAGGGAACAAGAAGGAGAAGACAAGAGAAGAGTACATGGCCAAAACGGTAGAGTTATGTGGGAATGAGAAGCTGAGGGAGGGAAGTGATGAATAGAGGGTGGGCATGAGAAGAGCTGAGAGGAGCCACAGGTACTGAGGCAGCCTGGAGCCCAGCATGTGCTTTGGTGTGTTCATAAGCACCACAGAGAGCCATTTGTCCAGTTACTTATGGACTTGACAGTCCTTACACCAAACCACACAAAGACACAACAGCGACGACAAAAGAAACTTATAGACCAATCTCTCTGTTAAACTTAGGTGAAAAAAAATCTCAGTAAAATATTTGCAAACAATAATTTAAAAGTAAATAAATAATATTGTTTGCATGATCAAGTTGGCCTTATTCCAGAGATGCGGGGGTGATTCAACGTAAGCAAATCCATAGATGTAATGCATCCCAAAAAGTGGACTCAGGAACAGAGATCACATGATGTTCTTGATAGATATAGAAGGGGTGTTTAAAAAAAACCCAACATCCCTTTATGATAAAAGCTCCAGAGTAAAAATAGAGGGAACACATCACAACATAACTAAGGCTCTATATTTCACATAGATAGCCAACATTATACTAAATAGGAAAAAAATTAAAGTGTTTCCACTAAAATCCAAAATAACATGTGGATATCCACTTCCTCCTCTTATTTAAAAAATTTAAAGACATTAGCTGTAAGACAAGAGAAGAAGGGCTGGAGAGATGGCTCAGTGGTTAAGAGCACTGACTGCTCTTCCAGAGGTCCTGAATTCAATTCCCAGCAACCACAAAGTGGCTCACAACCATCAATAATGGGATCTGATGCCCTCTTCTGGTGTGTCTGAAGACAGCTACTGTATATATATAAATATATATATATATTTATATATATATATATCTTTTTTTAAAAAGACAAGAGAAGGAAATGTAATAGATACAAATAGAAAAGCAAGAAGTCAAAGTTCTCATTTGCAGGTAAGCGTCTATACATAAACCCTAGAGATTCCACCAAGAGACTTCTAGATTGCATAAACATTTTCAGTAAAGTGACAGGATATGAAATTATCACTCATAAATCAGCAGCCTTCCTGTACACCAATAAAAATGCTGAGAAAGAAATCAGAAAAAAAATATCCCATTAGAAATTACTTCAAATCATCATCATCCTAACCAACCAAGACTTCCAACAATTAAAGCTTTAAAACATTCAAAAGAAAAAAATTAGCGGGGCGGTGGTGGCGCATGCCTTTAATCCCAGAACTTGGGAGGCAGAGGCAGGCGGATTTCTGAGTTCGAGGCCAGCCTGGTCTACCGAGTGAGTTCCAGGACAGCCAGGGCTACACAGAGAAACCCTGTCTCGAAAAAAACAAAAAAAAAAAAAAAAAAGAAAAGAAAAAGAAAAAGAAAAAAATTAAAAAATACTAGGAGACAGAAAGAGCCTCATACTCATGAATTAGAAAATTAATATTGTGAAAATGGCTATATTGCCATAAAAACCTTCTAATTTAATATATTCTCCATCAAAATCCTAGTATCATTCTCACGAATAGGGAAAAAAGTCTTAAGATGCACATGGAAGTACAGACACCCAGATAGCTAAAGAAATCTGGATCAAAAGAAATCTGGAGGTATTGATACGCCTGATTTCAAATTATAAAATCCTAACACAGAACCAGTGTACAGATCAGACAAATGGAGTAGGGGATGCAGACACAGGTCCACCCATCTACCGACATCTGCTTTTTTACAAAGATGCCAAAAATACTCACTGAAGAAAAGATAGCATCTTCAACAAATAGTGCTAAGAAAACTGGCTTTTCCACATGTGGAAGAATGAAACCGGATCCTTATCTCAGTCTGTGAAAAACCCAGCTCCAAAGGAATCCAAATCACTAATGTGAGTCATGAAACTGTTAGAAGAAAAAGCAGGAGAAGCATCTAGAGAGAAGACCTTTCGGAACAGGACTCTTGTTGCTCAGAAAACAATGTCAACAATTGACAGATAGGACATCATGAAATGACAAAGCTTCTATACAATAAAGAAACAGTTAATTGATTCGGCAGATGGCATACAGAATGAGAAAAAAAATCTTTGTCAGCAATACAGAGGATTGATATCTAATATATAGAGAAATTACATACCACAATAAGTAGAATAACCAAATTAATAACTTTCAAAAGACTAAATACAAATGGCCAGTAAACATATACATTGTTTCTCACTGGAGTCAGAAGGATAGTCATTAAGAAAACAAATAACACCCATATATGGAAAATGAAAATAAACAAAATCTCCCAATGTTTTTTAAAGAAAAGAGAACATAACAGGTGCTGGCTAGTCTGAACAAAAGGGAACTCTTATGCCCTGCTGATAGGAATATTATACTAGTCACCCACTGTGGAAGTCAGCATGAAGGTACCCAGCCAGTATGGAGTCAGCAAGGAGGTTTCCTAAAAGGCTAAAGGCTAAAGTGGACCAACCAGGTGACTCAGCTGTCGCTCACCCCGGCACTTACTCGAATGACTCTCAAAGTCAACACACCACAGAATCACTTTCCCTTTGATGCTCACAGTAGCTAACGATGGAGCCAACCTCGGCGAGCACCAACAGAGGAATGGACAGATAAACACGGTGTGTACATATAGCAGATTTTTTTTCCACCGTAACGATGAACATGTGACATGAAAGTAGAAGTAAAACCATCCAGAGGAACAAAAGGGACTAACAGGAGGGGGAAGAAGGCTGGAGAGAAAGGACAGTCAGACCATATTGCATGTGATTTTATGAAAATGCCGGAACGTAACAGTGCACCATTTATAAGGAATAGGAGAAATGGACATTTTGTTTTTTCAAATATGTACCTGCCACGGATTGGCAGGTCGGAAAACATAGATAAAATGCAAAGCAGGGAACCTTCAAGACAGCTCCACCTGTTTGGTGAAGGCTATCTAAGTGCTTTTAGAGTCAAATTACTTGAGCAAAGGGCAGCCTCTCCTTCAGTTAAAGAGCTAGAGGCGGGGCTTAATGAGGAAGTGGCTTCCTTCCTTAAGCCTCTCTCAGTCTTGGTCCCAAACCTTAAGAGCCTGTGCCTGGGAGCTTCCAGTCACTGAGCTGTGTCGTGAGAAGCCAAGACCTGCGGAAGGTTTCCTCTCAGTTGCACATTCAGAGACACTGGTGTACAAATAGTCACCTGAGACCTGACCTGAAGCCAGAGGAAACCGGCTGAAAGCCTGCAGATCAGGTAACAACAGCAGGGGACAGCAGTCTCTGTCTCTACTCCCTCTGGAGCTGGCATCCAGGTTGCATTGACCAATGGAGGCCATCTTACTCAGTAACTATGGGCTCCAGCTAACAAACATTCTGCTCATGTGAGCCAAGCTAGTTCACTAGGGTTTCCAGAAAAGAGCAAGATAGATTATGAGGGAAATTCTCTCCCCCTTCCTCTCCCTCTTTTTCTTTCTCCCCTTCTCCCTCTCCCCTTCTCCCTTCCTCTCCTTTTCTTTCCTCTCTGATTTTTTATTTGTTTTGTTTTTGCTTTTGTTTGAGACAGGGTTTCTTTCTCTTATGTAGTCCTGGCTGTCCTGAAACTTGCTCTGTAGACCAGGTTGGCCTTGAACTCAGAGATCTCCCTGCCTCTGCCTCTAGCAGAGTTGGGATTAAAGGGGCGTGTACCACCTCACCCAACAAAAGCTTCTCTTTCCATTTCTCCACATCCAGCAAAGGCTTCTCTTTCTATTTCTCTTTATACAGAGGTATTTAGATGGTAAAGAATCCATGGCTGACTGGTCTTTTTAAATGCGGTCTTCTCTCTCAATGGGAATATGACAAGGTGTATAATGTCGTGAGGGCATGGTTGGGGTTCAGGATGGGACCTCGTCAGCTGAACCTGAAAACATGAGCACTGTGTAGAAACTTGGGTGCTCAGCCAAGTCCTAGTAGAGCCCTAAAAAGAAAAACTCTTTTCTCCCTTAGATCTCTGTCCCCATTTCCTCAGTCAGAGTTTCCATCTTCTGTGTGAGCCCCAGGCCCAAGGCTTTATCTGTGTGTTTAGCTTCTGTTGTGAGAAATTAAGATGTTTTGTGTCATCTTCTTCTCACCTTCAGAACTGAAGAATTGTCTTATCCTTGGACAAGAGACACATAGAGGTCTGGAGAAAGCAAGAAAGGGAGATGTATAGACAGAGTACTCCTGCCAAAAGGGACCCAGGATGCTGAAAGTTCAGCTCAAAGTGGCCAGGTGTAATGGAGCTTTGTGGCTGAGTCTAGGGACCCCCCTAAGAGGAGCTGTCAGTGCACTTACACCCCCTGGCTCTCACCTCCAAGGTGAGCAGAGGTGTGGCAAGCCAAGTGAGGTTCCAAGTGCTGCTGAACCCAGACTCTGGTGGCCTCTCACGGAATTGTGAACTTTCACTGTTACTTTATCTAAGTGCTCACCCACCTGCCTGTGGGAGGGAAGTGAAATCTCACCTCCTCCAGCACGGACTGAGAGTCTACAGACTAGAAAACTTCTCAGTGTGACGGCCACTCAGCAGGCTCTGGGTGGCCCCTGCAGTCTGGTCTTCCCAGAACAACACAACACACCAAGCAGCTGCCTTTCAGAGGATGCTTTCAGGGAACCCTCTGGAAGGGAAAAGAGGCCAATGAAGCTGCTGTGTTCACCTTTGAGAGTGTGGGATATGACCTGGAAGAAAAATGTAGAGGGGTGAGAGAGACATTGGGTCCCTGAGTCCCCAAATTATCATTAAGACCTCTGAAGAATCCCTTGGGACTGCCGCCAACATAAAGTTTACCATTTATACTTCTATGGTCCAGAAATTGGGGCACCTTCTGTTGCAGTGGCTCTCAATCTTCCCAGTGCTTCGATCCTTTAGTACAGTTCCTCATGTTGTGATGACCCCCCAACCATAAAACTATTTTCACTGCTACTTCGTAACTGCAATTTTGCTGCTGTTAAGAACCGTAATGTCAACAACTGTGCTTCCCTGTGGTCTTAGGCGACCCTTGTGAAAGAGTCTGTCAATCCCCCAAAGGGCTCACGACGCACAAGCTGAGAATCACTATTCTGTTAAGTATAAAGGTTACTAGGAATCCCTGAGGTCAGACAGCATCGAAAGTGATAAATTCTGGAGAGCTGGCTCAGCGGTTAAGAGCACTGACTGCTCTTCCAGAGGTCCTGAGTTCAATTCCCAGCAACCATTTGGTGACTCAATGCCATCTGGTGCCCCCTTCTGGTGTGTCTGAAGATAGCTACAGTGTAGTCATATACATAACATAATAAATAAATATCTAAATCTTTTTTTAAATGTGATAAATTCTCTTGCTGCTTTCAAATCAGACCAAGCTTTCAGCTTTGAGATAGTTCTCCCTTAATGAAGGTCTAATGTTGAGGGAAACCTTTCCAAATCTTTAAATAAAAACATTTTATCTATTCTTTGAGGATTCCATGTATTTATACAGTGTATTCATATTCACATACTCTCTCAATATTTTTCCTTCCCTATAGTGCAGGATAGCCTCAAACTACCTGTCCTGCCTCTGCCTCTCGAGTGTTGGCATTACAGGCGTGGACCACCACATCCAGCTGCTGAGGGCATTCACTCTCACATTTTTCTGTCTCCATTTGCCCACGTGAGTTTAGAGCTCCTGCCACAGAGCCCTGTCTTCCATCTGTCTGTCTGCAGCCATGTTCCCTGACAATCACCTTTCTTCTGCTTTAACCTCTCCAATCATTGATCTAAGCCCCCAGGGCCTACCTTTTACAAAGTGAAAGGACATCGGGCTCTCTCTTCAGCTCGGTGGTTTCTCCATCTCTGACAAGGCTCCTGAATCAGCCGTTTAAGGCACCTGTTTCTTGGAGAAGCCAGATCTTTCCTCTCCCTGGCAGCACATATGTGCACAGCTGCAGTTGGAAAGCCTGCACACTCTCTCTATGTTGCACTGAGGTATTTGGGTTTTGTGAACATCCACGAACATCTCTCATGGAGGCACGGGCTCCAAACTTTGTCCTTCGATAAATCGATTGTGGGACAAGAGTGTCCCCCCACTCTCTGTCCTGAGCTGCCCAGTTTGTTTTTTTATTAACAGTTTTAGATGGGACAGGGGGAAGTATCTCTATGAGACCAAACAGGCCTTGAACTCTGAGATCTACCTGCCCCTGCTTCTGTCTCCTGAGTGTTGGGATTGACTGTGTGACCTGATCCCAAACTGCCCAATTTAAAAGAAAGCTTCCAGAACCCTTCTCTGAGGAATCTGAGCTCAATCTCACCTGAGTCTCAGTCTCATTTACTGTGACAGAAGACCTTGCTGCCCATACTTTCTGACTGATTCTTTTGCTTGTCTCAGCTTCCTCGGCCCCAACCTTTCAGCCATTAGGTCTCAGGACTTCTCAGCGGCATCTTTTGTTCACCATGTTGTCAGATTTAGCAAATACAATTGCATTTGAATTTTAGATAAAAAAAATTTAATTTGTAATTTTTGGGACATAGATATAGTAACACTTATTTATAATCTGTCAAAAAAAACTGCTCAAATTCATAATCCACCAGATGCCTTGGGTTTCATCTGGCATTCATTCATTCATCCATTCATTCATTCACTTGTATTTGGTGTGCACCTGCAAACTGTCAGGCACTATTTTAGGTGCTTGGAAAACTCCACTCTCCGTTTCTGTGTCAGTCACCCTTGTTGCCATGACAATGTACTTGACAGAAGCAACTTACAGAAGGGAGTTTATTTGGACTCATACTTAGGGAAGGCTTGGCAGTGACAGTAGCTGTGACTGTAGTGTCAGGAGCTTCCAATGGCTGGCCACACAGGGGTTCCTGTTGGGAAGCAGTGAGAGATGAATGCCAGGGCTAGCTCGCTCTCTTCCCTTTCCCAGTCCATGGGATGCTGCCACTCACATTCAGGTCGAGTGTCCCTTCCTCCATTAAAGCTCTCCAGAAAAGCCCTCACAGCCCTGCCCAGATGTGTGTCTCCTAGGTGATTCTAAATCCAGTCAGGTGACAATGAAGATTAGCTGTCCTATCCTTCCGCTGTGTAAACCCTTACTGTATTTGCACAGAAGGGAGTTTATTTGGACTCATACTTAGGGAAGGACTCATACTTAGCAAATACATGTAGAGATACACGTCAATGCCGGGAAAAGCACGGGTCACATTCAGACCTTCCTTACCTTCTCAAAGCATCTGCATCTTATAAGGTGAGTGGCTTTGAATTCAGATCTAAAGCACCCATTGCCTGGGAGGAATGTGTTTATGTGTCTTCTAGTCTGTAATATTCTCTTTCCTTAGTATGTGTTTGTATGTGCGTATGATCTCCATCTGAGAAGAAAAATGGCCCATTGCCTCATTCTTTCTTTTTGAGACCAAGTCTTACTATGTAGCCATGCTTGGCCTCAAACTTGCAATTCCCCTGCCTCAGCCCCCTGAGTAGGTGGAATCACTGGCTCATCTGCATTTATCTTGCTCCACTAGCCACACCCTGAGGTTAGAAGACTGCATCTTCATCGTCATTAGGCTGTTCCTCTGCCTCCTATAAAATGGTGCCAGATCCAGAGACTTGATCAGATTAAAATTTACTAAAGCTTTTCTCCTCATGTGTGTGCATGTGAACTTATAAGTTTATGTGCACCACATATAAACAGGAGGCCGTAGGATGTGATAGAGAGCATTAGATCCTTTTTAACTAGCAGTACAGAGGGTTGAAAACCACCAGGTGGAACCCAGGTCCTCTACAAGAGCAATAAGTTCTTTAAGTAGAGCTACAGCTCTGATTTTTTAAATCGCATCGTAGGTTTTCACCTTTTTAGTCACAACAAATGACACACACAGAATGCTCATCTCAGCTTTGGTGATGGGCGATTGGTCACTGAGTACAGGAGCTATTGATATGATTTAGGTGTTAAGTCATACTCTGGGGGTGAGTTTGGGGTACACATGCCTCTGCAACACAAGTATGGGGGGCAGAGAACAACTTTGAGGAGTTCCCTCCTTTCATCTTGTTTTGTTGTTGTTGTTGTTTTGTTTTGTTTTTTGAGTTTTTTGTTTGTTTGGTTTTGGTTTTGGTTTTGGTTTTGGTTTTTCGAGACAGGGTTTCTCTGTGTTAGCCCTGGCTGTCCTGGAACTCACTCTGTAGACCAGGCTGGCCTCGAACTCAGAAATCTGCCTGCCTCTGCCTCTCAAGTGCTGGGATTAAAGGTGTGTGCTACCACCGCCTGGCTTTTTTTTTTCTTTAAACAATATTTATTTATTTATTTATTTATTTATTTATTTATATAATGTATGTGAGTACACTGTCTTCAGACATACCAGAGAGGGCATCAGATCCCATTACAGATGATTGTGAGCTATCATGTGGTTGCTGGGAATTGAACTCTGGACCTCTGGAAGAGCAGTCAGTGCTCTTAACCACTGGGCCATCTCTCCAGCCCCACTTCCATCTTATTTTGAGGCAGGATCCCTCTTATATTGTCCTGCCACTCTGACTACTCCAGGCCATTTGACCCACGAGCCACTGCACTGGCTTGTTTTATGTCAACTTGACACCAGCTAGAGTCATCAGAGAGGAGGGAAGTCTCCATTGAGAAAATGCCTTCAAAAGACTGGGCTGTAGGCAAGCCTGTAGGGCATTTTTAAATTAGTGATTAATAGGGGGAGGGCCCAATCCATTGTGGGTGGTGCCATCCTGGGCTGGCAGTCCTGGATTCTATAAAGCAAGCTGAGCAAGCCATGAGGTGCAAGTAAGCAGCACGTATTCGTGGTCTCTGCATTAGCTTCTGCCGCTAGGTTCCGGGGCTGCTTGAGTTTCTGTCCTGACTTCCTTTGATGATTAACTGTGATGTGGAAGTGTAAGCCGAATAAGCCTTTTCCTCCCCAGGTTGCTTTGGCTCTGGTGTTTCATCACAGCAACAGCAACCCTAAGACAGCATCTTTCCGGTGATTCTCCAATCTCTACCTCTTATCTCGTCACAGCGCACACATGTATGCCAAGTCGGGCCTTTCTGTGGGTTCTGGGGATCAAGCTCACGTTGTTAAGCTTGTACAGATAGCACTTCTGTGACTGAGCCCATCTAAACAGGCCCTAAGATGTCCATTCTTAAGTTATCATCTGGCTACTGGGTGGAGCCTGGGTTGGAGAGAGGAGAAGATCTCAGTGTAATCCAAGTGAGATGTGTTCTGAGGCGAACAAAGGAGCTGAAGCAGCAGCGGACGGCATAAAGAGGGGATGGAGGAGAGAGACAGGCTGGGTGAGTGGGAGGAGCTAGTGACCTGTGAGAAGGCCTGTGTGGGAAACACTGGGCAGATAGGCTTGATAGGCAAAGGAAATTTCAATAAGAAATTTCAATAAGAAAGCAGGAAGAAGTGTGTCCTCCAGACAGCTTAGTGGCTCCCAATAGCATCCTAGACAGCAGGCATAATGAGTATGCAATTGGAGCAGCTAAGGAAAAACAAAATGCCAAAAGCATAGGAATTGGCCCAGAATATGAAGAAACAGAAAGAAAGAGAAGATGCTGGCCAGGGCGCCCTTCACCCTGTGCTCCCTGAGTGCGTGTTCACACCCACTTATCTGTGTATAAATACGACTGTGTGTGTAGCAGGTGAGTTTTACAGGACTGCCCGTTGCTGCCCTGGGGAAGCCCCTTCTTGCTCTTCAATCTCCACTTTACTTTTCGCCCGACCACCCTGTAGCTCCCAGCTGCCTTCCACTAGAATCTGCCTAGCTCAGCCCTGGACATGGCCATGAAGCTGTTCCTCGGAGTCTCCAGCCTCTTCTAAATAAAGCAGGGATACCACAGAGGATCAGGAAGCACTCACCCTGAGAAGACGCTGGGGCTCTATCCCTTCTTCAAACGTCCAAGCCAAGGGAGGGGAGTTAGAGAACGTTCTCAGTCTAGACAAGAAGAGGTTGGTTTATTTTCTTATGGTGTGTGTTAGGGAAGTGTACTGTCACTAGATCCCTTGACATGTGAACCTCAGTCTATATGGAAAACAAGGAGCAAAGAGATTGAATCGCCCAGTGGTAACGTGAGTTTGGAGCTGTCAGACCATGGTCGTGAGTCCCAGGCTGTCTGTCTGAACCATGTCCTCCTGCTCCAGTCCCTGTCTGCAGATGCTATCCTGTTCTTGTATAGATTGATCCTGATGTGAGAGAGCATAGTGGGAGGAAAAGGAGGGACGTTTCAGTGGATTCCACTAAGATCGCTATAGCTCGATTATGATATCAGTCTCTTCAGCTTTCGGGACAAAATCCCCACAGGACCAGCAACAGAAGGAAGCTAAGAGTCCCACCAAGGACAGAGGCAGGGAAAGTTACACAGTTCCACACTACACAGAAATGTCTTGGTCAGCAATGGCCAAATACAAGACGTAAGGCTCGTCCCTTGAAGTTGTATCAGCAACTGGTATGATAACCGTCCTAGCATGCATCAATATACAGTTTGCACTATGTCGCCTAATGACCCGTTTCCAAGACATGTCGTTGTCAGCAATTGATGTGCACCTGACAAAAAGAAGAATAAAATAGTAGCCAGCCTAAATTGGAGATCTTTCTGTCTCAGCTTCCTAGTGTTGAGCACAAGCTATCATGCCTGATATAGCTTCCATGTAGACGCATACATACGTACTTATATATTCACACACATTATTGTATTGTATAACTTGTATGTGCACACACATGCCACCATGCATTGTCTTCTACACTCTCAATATGTGACACATCTTTAGACCACCAGGCCAAGGGGTCTCTACTCCTGCAGATCCTTTCAAAAGAACCTGAGGCTGTGACAGGAGCAACTCCGGTGGTAAAAAAAAAAAAAAAAAAAAAAAAAATATATATATATATATATATATACACACACACACACACACACACACACACACACACACACACACACAGCCTTTCCCTTTGCCTTTATGAGATACCTTCTGCCTCAGCTTGTGTGGTTTGTTTCCTGTAACTGGCTCTCTAGATAAGCTGTCACTGGGTAAGAGTCCCCGTTATTTATTTATTTTACGAAATTGAAAGTCAGTAACATGAGGAGCTTTCCCATGTTCCTATGGGAGAGGACATGGTCACATGCTTCCTTTAGAAATAACACCCCAAGCCCGGAAATGGGTGGAAGTGGTTTGACCGTCTTCATTTCCTCCAAATAACTACATGGACAGAGGAAATGGACACTGCACCATTTTCTTTGTTGAAGTTGTCATAGAATTATCCCTTTCTGATTTTCTGCTAGTGAACCTTTGCCTTGGCAGAGAGAGAAAGAGAGTGACAGAGAGAGAGAGAGAGAGAGAGAGAGAGAGAGAGAGAATATATCTGGATACAACTGCCTTTTCACTTATTTTCCCTGAGTGATTCTGGTTTAGTTTGGGGCCAGCCTGATCTACATGATACAAGCCTTGGTCATCAGATAAATTTCAAATTTATCTGATAAATTGGCCTCAGCAAATTTCAAACATGTCTCCATACATCTGTTTTCTACCCATGCAGTTTTGTGGGTTGGTTGGTTGGTTGGTTGGTTGGTTGGTTGGTTGGTTGGTTTGATTTTTGGCTTTTGTTTGCTTGTTTGTTTGATTGAGTTCTGTTTTTCCAGGACAAAGTTTCTCTTTGCAGCCTTGGCTGCCCTAGAACTAGCTCTGTAGACCAGACTGTCCTTGAACTCACAGAGATCCACCTGCCTCTGCCTCTTGAGTGATGGGATTAAAGGCGTGCACCACCACCTCCAGGCAGCTGCCCATGAAGCTTTAAAGGCTAATGCACATCCCCTTCTTTCTGCGGCCTTCACTTGCTCCTCCATCTGAAGCAGACCTGTCCCTGCCTCCCTACACCCAGCTATCTCCCCCTCCGTTAGAGCTCATATTCTGTCATTGCCTGGCATTGTTTATGCTTCTGTCTCCTCCTGTCCCAGTAACACAGTGGCTTTTCTGACACTGGTTACTCCTGCCTATCCTAGCAATGTGAGATCAGGACCAAAGATGCTTTCTCAATTCTTCCCCATGCTTTCTCTCATCATGCAAAGCAAATGCCCCCATACATAGAGCATCTTTGCCCTTTGTCATTCCAGACCCAACATGTGCAGCACCAGTGTGTATGAGCTGGAGGACATCCCCCTGGAGGATGATGACCCAAACAGCATAGAGTTCAAAATCCTAGCCTTCTATGCTCGCCACCATGTCTTCAAGAGCACCCCGGCCGTCTTCTCCCCTAAGCTCTCCAGAACAAGAAGTTTGTCCCAGAAAGCACTGGGGACTTGGTCAACTGATTCCTGGACACAGGTCTCGTTGCCTTGTAGAGGTTCCCCCTCCAGTGAAAAGTACATAAACTTGGGCAAGAAGAAGTCTTCTTGGAGATCACTCTTCAGAGTGACCGAAAAGGAGGAAGGCACGCCAAGCTCCCCAAAGGAGATCCGTGCTCAGGGTGCTCGAGTTGCTCAGGGTGCTCAGGGCCCCTTCTCGGTAGAGCGGCAGAGTGGCTTCCACAGCCAGCATTGGACCAGGTCCCTGTCCAGTGTGGAGCAGCGTCTGGAGAGTGAAGGTAGGCTTGTGGCTTTGGCTAACACCCATCTCCCTCCTTGTGTGTGCTAAGTGGTTGGCCTTCTCCTACCTGCAGAAGATAGGGGCCTGGGCTTCTTTAATCTTCCACCATAACCACCCCCTTTCCCCAGGAAAGGAAGATGGTGGGAGTGGATGGTGGCTGCAGAGGTTCTCTGGGTCGTGATAGTAAATACGCTTGCATTGAGAGGGAAGCATGACAGAAGGCACCTTAGCCAGGGCAGAGGCTTTGCCTCCTCCTGGGCCAGTTCACCCCTGAGGACCCTGGGTACTGTGTTTACACCTGTATATTGGGAGTCACACCATCTCCTACTTCTTCCGATTGATGGAAAGACCAAGGAGAAGACCCTGTTATTCCAGCATTCAGACAATGAAGTCAGGACTTTCAAGTATTTGTGACCAGCCTTGGCTGTATAGTGAGATGAATGCCAACCTGGGCTACATTAGACCCTGTCTTCAACAACATACAAACAAAGGAGAGAAGGAGAAAGAGAAAGGAAGGGAAGGGAGAGAGAGGGGGGAGTGGGAGGGGCATGAAAGGAGTGACAGGGTTGAAGGGGAAGAAGGAGAGAGGGAGAAAAGGAGGGAAGGAAGGAAAGAGTGAAGAAAGAAAGGAAGGAAAGAGGGCAGTCAAAGAGATAAGCAAATAGGTTTTCAGTTGAGTGCGCTGGCTCATACCTGCAGTCCTCAGTATTCAGGAAGAAAAGCATGGCCAGTTCTGGGCTAGCCTAGAGTACATAGCAAGTTGGAAGCCAGCTTAGGATTATACTGTAAGACTGACTTGAAAAACTAAAAAGAAACAAAATACTTTTCAGAACATAAACCACTGGGCTGGAGAGAAGGCTCAGCAGTTAAGAGCACCATTGCTCTTCCAGAGGTCCTGAGTTCAATTCCCAGCACCCATGAGTCTATAACTGTAGTCCCATAGGATTCAAAACCCTCTTCTGGTGTGCATGCAGACAAAACACCCATATATTTAAAAGTACATAAATTAAATCTTTTAAAAAGAGGTTTTCCAAAAAAAAAAAAAAAATGTAAACTATTCTTTAAAAAAAAAACTGATAAAGTCTTCCCTTGTTAGGAAAAAACAAAAAACAATTGTACTATTCCTGAGGGCTTTACTTCCACCCACTTTACCTCCACTGAGGTACACTTACCTCAGCAGAAGCTTCTCCCATCATCCCACCCACTCCTACCTCAGCAGAACCCCTTCCTGCCAGGTTTGGTGGGCCTAGGAAACTTGTCCATAATTAGTCAACAGATGGCAGTAATGACTCAGTTTTAAAGTGTTGTGATCATTCTAAGTTGGCGTTAGCCCTACATGTGGATGCCTCCAAACCAGTCTGTGACCAAGGTTGGACAGTGAGGATTCAGGCTCCAGAGAATACACAGTACCCATCACTCAAAGAGGCAGTGAGACTTTGTGGAGGACCATTGCTTCAGAATATACAGCCTGGACCACATGGAGGCCATCCTCCCAGATTTGTTTAACTCTGAGAGCAAATTGAGGCATCTGCTCCTTAAATGCAAAGGTGACTGAGGCCACAGGATGAATGGCTCTGTCCTCCTCTCCTGCCCCACGCTTCCCACACGTGCAGCCGCTACTGTGGATCAGAGCTGGGAGCTTGGAGGCCCCAGTGATCCGGCTTTAGGGGGATCACTGTGGCCTGTGAAGGGAGACAGGAAGTTTCCACAGCCTTCCTTCCCCATTTCCTAGAGTAAATGACAAAAGTATCGCTTGGCTTTCCCACCTAAATTTTCAAAAGAAACCACTCACATCATCCTCTCCCCTTTTAGAAAGAAGAAGAAAAATTTTCAGGTGAGATTAAGAATAAAAATTAAATTCAGCTAAACACTGAGAGAGTGGGTTTATTGGCCAAATTGTATCTTAGGCTGACTAACCATATATTACAGTGAACACAACCATAATACATACGGCTTTTTTTTCTGAGATTTATTTACTTTATGTATATGAGTACACTGTCGCTATCTTCAGACACACCAGAAGAGGGCATCAGATCTCATTACAGATGCTTGTGAGCCACCATGTGGTTGCTGGGAATTGAACTCAGGACCTCTGGAAGAGCAGCCAGTGCTCTTAACCACTGAGCCATTTCCCCAGCTCCCATAATACAGTTTTATGCATGTCTAATTATATGTCTCATGTTCCAAAGAACATATTCTATCATGGCTCTGGGGATTCTAGATATCATATCTTCATTTCAAGCAGGAAGGAAAAAAGAAAGGCAGAGATGGTTTCCTTTCTAGATTACTTGCCTCTCTTTATGTATATATTTGTGGGATTATTTACTTACTTATTTGAGAAAGAACCTCGCTGTTTTGCCCAGGCTAACGCCTACCTCTTGACCCACCTCCATCACTAATTACTGTGAGTGAACGATCTTCTCCAAGTTCAGTAGGATTAGACTCAGCTGCTCCACTTGACACCAAACAAAGAACCACCCCAAGTTTCTACAGTGAGCTGATTGATGGGACACCAGTGACTCCCCAACAAGTCAGCCACGTACTGCCTGCTCTACCCTGCTTTCCCCAAGTGGATACAAAGCTGCATTGTCTCTGAGTGGCTATAACTTGAGTCTATGCCATGTAAGTCTTCCTGCCTGAGTGGAAACACGGTATGCACCACTTCCTGGCTTACAAACTCAAGAAAGATGAGTTGTACGTTATGCCCTTACTCTTCTGAGATATTTGTAGTCTGTGCTGACCTGAAACTCATGACCTTGCAGCCCTGGCCTCCTGAGTGCTGAGATGACAGATGTGGTTGTGTCTATGTAGCCTTGTTGGGTTTTTTTTGTTGTTGTTTTTTGTTTTTTTGTTTTTTGTTTTTTGGTTTTTTTTTTGAGACAGGGTTTCTCTGTGTAGTCCTGGCTGTCCTGGAACTCACTCGGTAGACCAGGCTGGCCTCGAACTCAGAAATCCGCCTGCCTCTGCCTCCCAAGTGCTGGGATTAAAGATGTGCGCCACCACCGCCCGGCCTATGTAGACTTGTTTACCTGTTAGCATTACTTGAATGTTTTCTATTAAACTTAAAGGGAAAATTTGTGACTATAAAAACAAGGAGTGTCCGACTATTGAACACTTTCCTGAGAACTGAGAGGAACTTTATACTCTCCAATGTATAAAGGGTATCCCCAAACATAATTACACTTGATAAAAATAAAAGCACCATGAACATTCTTTCGAGCAATGTTAGCTCCTCCGCCCCTACCCCGTTGGGTTCCTTCCTTTGCAAGGAAGAAAAGATGGGGGTGTGGAAGGGCAGCTGTATACTGCCCCTCATCCCAGCCTGCTGGGGAACTGCTAGTCCCTTCTGAAGAATGTCCTGCCTCCGACACAAACTCCTGGACACAGTCCTCTTACCCGAGGCTGGCCTCTTCATCCTAGACAACTGGAAGTCCATGCTGCAGCCCTGGTTCTGGGGATACCCTCTGAGCAGTTCTTTCTCATTTCAGCTGTGGATTCCAAAGTTGCTTGTATTGCTAACAGAGTGGCTGAAATCGTGTACTCCTGGCCACCACCAGATGACAGCCACAGCCAGGGAGGAGGCAAGTTCAAAGCGAGTGCCCCCAAAATTCTGTACTTCCAGTTTCAAGGCCCTCAGTCTAGAGCTTGTGACTCTAAGAAAGGTAAGCCTTCCTTGCTGAGTGTGTGGGTTGAGCATGTGTCAGACAGCAGTGTATGAGTACGTTTGTGTGTACACAGCTCGGGGCTCTGCAGATTGGGATTCTCAGCCCACGTCAAGGCAGTATGGTGGAGACCATGAGCTCTGGCTTAAGACATCAGCTCATAACACAGGGATGCCATTAGCCCATTGACCAACATGTCAGCTCACGCCTAAGTCAGAAGAAAAGTCTCCCGTGGAGGGAGAAGAGGAAATGTCAGCTCTAATCATGTTTGTACATAGAGTTAGAGCATCAACCAACCCAGGACTCCTGTGAAACACCCAGCATTGTCAGACTCCCAGGGTAGGTTGCTATTTATTTTTCTTGCCATTGTGAGAAAAAAATGCCTACCAGAAGCAATGGAGAGGAGAAAAAAATTATTTTGGCTTTATGATCTCAGAGGGTTGCATCCATGGTTGTTGGCCACATACATTTAGGCAGAAGAACATGGCTGCAGATGGCAGTTGTCTATTCTATAGTCAACCAGGAAGCAAAGAAAGCAGGACATGGCCAGTCATAATATATCTCCACAGGCCTGCCCTCAGTGTCCCACTGTTCAGCCAGGCCCCACCTCCTGAATCTCCACAACCTTTCAAAATAGAGCCAACCATTGAGGACAGGCATTCAAAGCATGAGCCTGTGGGGGGGGAAATCATATTTGATTCGGCAACATCAGGTCTGATTCAGAAGGTGTTGAAAAAAGGGAGAATTTGGGACCAGATCAGACCAGTCACTGCCTACACTGTAGCAATGGCTGGGACTACTACAGACTAGAAGGCTTGTGGAAACCCCGGGTTCAGAGGGAAGACTTGAAAGAGCTGGGTTTGCCTTTCCTTCATTGTTGACCTTTGCTCTTTCCTCAGCCCCTAGAAGGGGGTATGACGATGGTGACAAAGTGACTCCGGGGTCTGTAGTGTAAAGGATAGAGCAGCCGTCTCTCCACGAAGGCATCGTTTATCTCAGACTCTGAGACAGAGTATGGATTTTTTCCACTGTCTGCTGTCTATCGGAAACCAAAAAATGCCACAGAGGCTCTGAGTGGGGAGCCCTGCAAGCATGCTAACAAGAAAGAGCTGAGGCTTTACTGCCATCCCAAGTGTGCCTGGGAGGTAGAAACTGATATCCTCAGGCAAGCTTAAGCCAAGGCACTCCTCCCTGTGTGCAGGAGGAATCCAAGACTCCAGCACTGCATCTTTCCCAGGGAGACAGAAGCAGACAGGGCTGTGGAGATTTACAGGCCTGTTTTTCTCTCAGGGTTGTGAGTCCAGGTTATCACCCTCTTCTCCTCCCTACACCTTCTTGGGCCTGGCTACATTAATACCCTGGCCTCCCTTGCCTCTAGCCAAGACAAACCTGCGGGTCCTGTAGCTTCAAGTGGCCGGCCCATAAGTCAGAAACTCGACTCCCTCGGTTTCTGGCCAGTCTGTTTGGATTCTGCTCTGCAGTGATGATCATGTTCACCGGCGTGTTTACTGAGTAGCAAGCTGTGAAAGGAAAACCCTCATAGCCCATGCCAATGGCAGCCACGTTTTAATCCAACTACCATTTCAGCCTGGGGACCTCAGGAATTTGTTCATTTCATTCCCATCTTGTAGAGACACGGAGTAACAGAGCATAAATTTTAGTCACATAAAGGTCAACCAAGTTTAAAAGTAACGTAAAAAAAGAAAAGAAAACCACATGGGGGGAATAAAATAGGTTTAAGAAGGAGATTAGTCCCCAAAGTATTCCCCCCCCCCAAAAAAAATTTTACTCCTCATTTGGGTTGTAAGTTTGGCTCCATTCTTTCTGACAATGGTAGAAATATAATCCAATGTGGAATTTATGGGCCTGAAAAGTTGGTTCAACTGGTAAGGTGTTCTCTGTACCCAGAGCCTGAGTTCAGAACCGCAGCTCACATATGAAGCCGTGCACAGGGGCATGTACTGTGTGTCCAGCACAAGACCCATCTAGCCAGTCAGTCCAGCTCAGCACCAGTTCAGTAAGAGCTCCTGTCTCAAAAACTAAGGTAGAAAAACTTCCAATGTTGACCCTTGGTCTCCACATGCACGTGACGCGCGCGCGCGCGCACACACACACACACACACACACGGGATTTCTATTTCATATAAGATATAAGTACCATCTGCTGAAGAATGGCCTGAAAACAGGAAGGAGGGAGGGGGAGGTGGCTCAGTAATGGAGCTTTGGCCTAGAAAGCAGGAGGCCCTGGTTTTGACCCCTACCTGGTGAGGTAGGAATGGGCTGTAGCTATAACCTAGTGGAAAAATAAAAAATTAAACATAAATAAGAGGGAAATGTCTCCTATGTATCTTCATGGACAGGATTATGTGTTGTGGAACTGATGTCTTTAACAGCATTCATACAGTAAATATAGTGGTAAGTTTCTCGGGGAAGGAAAGGATGGACCAGGTAAAGAAAACAAGGGATGGGACTGGAGAAGTCGTGAATGGTGGGATTTATCAGCTAAAGACGTGAATATTTGCTCCTCTCTTCATCCCTAACCAAGACACAAGCACTGCCACTGGAAAGAAACGTTTATTATTTTGAAAGAAATAACTGGAATTTTTATCGTCCCCAACAGATGGAGAAGACCAAACAATAAGCAAGATTGTTGAGCTGCTGAAATACTCGGGGGATCAGTTGGAAAGAGAGGTACGGAGGTCCTTGAGCTGACAATCCCTGTCTGCGCCTACGCACTAGGGCAAGACAATGGAATTGGGAGCGGGGCTCTAACCTTTGTCCTCTCCAGAGTCCTGGCTTCTACTTAGTCCTAAATTTTATTTCCCTTGGAGTCCACATCTTCATGCTGGCAGCATCTCAAGAATGAATCACTTTGGAAAGCATAAGTAAATCTTCTGGAGCCTCCTTGGAATTTCTGGAAACTAGAAATTCAACTGTTATTGTAAGAAGAGACATTGGAAAATGAAAATTCTCTGCATGAGTTTCATCAACCTCTTTCCCTATGTAACTGAATCTCAGGGGACTCTGGGTGTCTGCAACTGCCCAGCAGCCTGGATGTGTGTCTCATAGCTGCTCAAAGGCTGGGTCCTCTCAGAAATTCTCCCATACAGTTGCTGGACTGTGCCTGCCTAAAGTCTGTCTAAGCAGTTCACTTAGGGAGTCAGTATAGTGCAACTTAGGGAACCCATTGAGGTAGAGAAGTGGAGGCCCACCCTCTTCATTAGTGAGACAGCTGTCCTCAGGTGACACTGAAGAGCAAACTCATAGTGTGGTCAGAGGACATCTGCGTCTTGTGCCCATAGACAATCACCCATCTCTCGGGTCTGTCAGTCAGGATGTAGCTTATTCTAGATTCCTTTTGTACACAGTCAGGATTTTTCTTTTGTGGTCAAGACCTGTTGGGAGGAAGTCAGATCCAGAGACAATGTGTGTGGGCTTCTGCAGAAGGGAAAAGCAGAATTAAATGGCAGTAGTCTCAGAGTGATCACAGATCTTCTCCCAAAAGCCTTGACAGACAGATCATAAAAAAAAAAGGGGGGGTGACAAAGGACCTAGGGAAGGTGTGGAGTAAAAACTGAGGATGCTGGGCTAAAGAAAATAGAGCAGAGAGGGTGAGCTTTGACTTCACTGGCAGGGGGAGGATGGGCCTCAGAGGAAACGGGAACCTGATAGCATCATGGATACAGATGGAACTCAAGCAGCAGTTCAGAGCCCCTTGGCATGAGACTCAACTCTCTGGCACTCATGGTCACCCATCAGGTCAGGGATTACCTTGTGAAGGAATGGCTTCATCTGTAGAGTTGCCATTAAATATCAACAACCAGAGAAAAAAAATTAATGTGGTACTAGGCATGGTAGCGGAGTTCAAGCCAGCCAGAGCTACAGAGTTAAGAGCCTGTCTCAAAAAAAAAGCAAGAGAAGCATAGCAATCCAAAGGAAATGAACAACAGATAGGAAGAAGCTGGGGCTGAAATCAATTGGGTTGAATAATGGAGAAGGAATCTAGATTTTTTTTTTTGTATATTTATTTATCTCCTATGGAGGTGAGGTGGGGGTGTACATGTGCCATGAAACACACATGTATATCAGAGGGCCTGCAGGAGTCTGTGTTCTCCTTCTACCATGGATCCTAGGGACCTAACTCGGGATTGGCAGCAAGTACACACTGAGCAATCGCCCCAGCCCCCCTCCTTTTATGTTTAGTGAACAAATGCTCTTGGAGAGTCTTCCCTGCCTCCACTGTGCCCCCGGGTCTCCTCCTCCTTGTCTACCACTGTGCTATCATTGTTAGTACAGAGATGAAATCAATAGATATGACAAATGAGATTGTACTGAGAGGATACGGCAGAGTGTACACCCTAAGACATTCCTAAGTCTCAGATCTCATCCATCACCCTGCCTCTAGAAAAGCACACGACACTATTTTGTCATTCCCACTAGACTGTAGGCCCTGTGGGTGAGTCTTGATCAACCATGACACTTGCCCATCTCTGGTGCTTGGGAAGGACCTGAGTATTGAGTAAAAATTTCAGTTTTGTCCTTATTTGTACCCATGAAACAGATTAACAGAGCAGGTTCATGGCTCCACTTGGCTCTGTGGGATGTAGTGCCAGGTTGACACTGCAGTCCAAGGTCTCTCTACTGGTGCTTTGGGGTGCAGAAATGACCTTTCCCATGCCTCCTGATTGCTTTTTGTCTTATACACAGATAAAGAAAGACAAGGCTTTGATGAGCAGCTTCCAAGATGGGCTATCCTACTCCACGTTCAAGACCATCACAAACCTATTCCTGAGAAACGTGGACACCAGAGGAGAATCAGAGGTCAAAGCTCAGAGCTTCAAGGCTGCCCTCGCAATAGATGCCATAGGCAAGCTCACGGCCATCGACAACCACCCAATGAATAGGATGCTGGGCTTTGGGACCAAGTACCTAAGAGAGTACTTCTCCCCCTGGGTGCAGCAGAACGGTGGATGGGTAAGTGCAACCCGCTAAGAAAATGAATCCTTTCAGCAAGGCACTGTGGCTCATATGAGCACTTGGGAAGCCCAGGCAGGAAGAATGTGAGTTTGGGAGCAGCCTGGACTACACAGTGAGACATCAACACACACAGCTTCTCTAATAAGGGATGGATGATAAGATTTTTATCACCACAGAGGGACCACATCTGTGAAGCAGTTCTTGAGTGGCAAGAGACAAGTCCCATCCATCGGAACGTATTTTTAGCAATGGTCTTCTTTGTCCACAAATATTTACTGAGCTCCCAGAGTATATGTCAGGGGAGGGGGCAAAGGGTCAGAGGAAGCAGGAAATGAGCTGGTGAGACATGTTCCAATGGATGCCATTTCTTTTTTCACTAATTCTGCAGCAGCAGAATTCTGCTGGTCAGATGAGGACAGGGCATACTTGTTCACACTCCTTGATGCTACAGGATGTAGGCTGATCTTCCCACGGGGATTCAGGCTTACAGCTGAGATCTGGCATTGCTGTTGAGATCTCAACAGGGACATAGGGACACAAACTGAAGAGTGAACGACTGGACTCGCATCTATTTTTGATGAGCTGAGAGCAATGACAGCTTCCTTCCCTCTGTGCCTCAGCCTCAGCCTCAGCCCTTCCTCCATCATGGATCTCTGTTCCCTGAGATCCCCCCACAAACCATCATGTTCAAGACTGACATAAGGACTGACCAACTTGGAAAAGATGGTCTCTCCAGAGCTTTCATTCCCAAGTGGTCAAGGTTGGTCTTAGGAGGAAGAGCCCTCACTCATTCCCCTTGGGCTTCTTTTATACTGTGTTTCGGGGGCCAGCAGAACCCTTGAGTCGAGTTTAGGTATGGCCAGGGTGTCCCTGGGTCTTCCTCATAGGCTGAGAAGTGTGGCATACATTCCCACTGATCTGAAAAGCCTGCCACTGTCCTCAGTGGCACCCCACTTAGCCCAGCCTTCTACCCCTTGCTGTTTCCCACTTTCACAGCAGGTTTGAGAACTGGGCAGTGTGTTAACCTCACCCAACTTCAAGCTGCCTGACTAATTCTGAAAGTATTAGATCCCTCAACAGTATTTCAGTTCCCCCTTCTTCTTCTCAAGGGACCTTTGAGTTCCTATGCTACCTTCCTTTCCTGACCACTGTGAGGGGGTGGGGAGTGAGAAGAGGAATGACCAGGGATGCAGCTCAGTGGTGCAGTGTGTGTTTGACAAGTATGAGGCCCTGGGTTCGATCCCCAGTACGGAGTGGGGAGGGGAGAGGAGGGGAAGGGAGAGAAAATTAGAGAGGAGGAGGAAACAAGGATAGGGATTGAAGAGGAAAACAGATTGGAGGAGAGAGAGAAGGGAGAGGGGAGGAAAGAAGGAAGGAAGGAAGGAAGGAAGGAAGGAAGGAAGGAAGGAAGGAAGGAAGGAAGGAAAGGAAGGAAGGAAGAAGGAGAGGGAGAGAGGGAGGGAGGGAGGGAGGGAGGGAGGGAGGGAGGGAGGGAGGAAAGGAGGGAGGGAAGGAGGGAAGAAGGGAGGGAGGGAGGAGAACAAAATGAACTCAAATCAAACAGACTGATAAATAGTGTTAAGTTGGGGAGACAGACACACAGAATAGGGGCTACTTTTACAAGTCATATATTGAAATAAATGATTTACATTCCAAAGATGCAATGGACTCTTACAATTCCATGATAAAAAGGACAAGTAACTTAATTTTTTTTAATGGTCAATAGATTTCTCTTGGGAAGCTATAGAAACAGTCAGTAAGCAAAAGAGAAGACACTTGCATGCTCATTTCAGTCGTGGGGAGATGGAAGCCAAAAAGTTGAAGAACTCTCCCCCTCTGGGATGCTTGTGGCAAGGATTATCTGTGAAGCTGTGGGAACTGGAATCCCCCTGATTACATCACTGGTTGGATTGCAGAGCCGTGCAGCCCCTTAGGGGAACAGTCTGGCATTTAGCAAATTGTTGAGTAGAGTCACCAGGAGTTGGGTGTGTAGCAGCTCAGCGGTAGAATACATATTTAGCAGGTGAAGGCAGTGAGTTTGATCTCAAGCACCACAAAAAGTAAAACAAAGCTACCATCTGCACACCTCAGAAACTGAAAACATATTTTCACCCAAAATATGTACATAAGTGTTCACGGCAGTATTCGTTATTTGCAATAGCTATGAAGCAGAAACAACTTCAGTAGCCATCAATTAATAATGGCAGTTAGCAAAAGGGAACACACACACACACACACACACACACACACAAACACACAAACACGCGCGCGCGCGCACACACACACACACATACACACACTGGAGCCACAAAAGGAAATAAAGCCTGGTTAACCTTATGAAACCTTATGCTGGGCTGGAGTGATGGCTCAAGGGTTAAGAGCCCTTGCTGCCGTTTCAGAGGATCCAAGTTTGATTCCCATCATCCATGTTGAGCCGCTCATGACTACCTGTAATGCCAGATCCCAGGGTTCCAATGCCTTCTTCTGGCCTCTATAGCCCCTCCACCCCACCACCACTTATGTGCCCACACTTGCAGACACGCATGCATATACATGATTGAAAAATAAAACAGAAAAAAAAAAACGCATTATGCTAAGAAGCCAGATAAGAATGCCCCTTGTTATATGGTTCTATTCATGTAAAATGTCCAAAATAAGTACATTCACGAAAACAGCCGACAGTTTGAGGGACTGGGTTTTCTTAGTAAGGGACACTAATAGGCATAGGGCTTCTTTTGGGTGTGGTGGACGGGTTCTCGGGTCATGGGTGATAGCTGTACAGTTCTGAAGAGGAAGAGCCATTAAGCTATGCACTTTAGCAGGGAGAATTTTATGGTATAATTATATTTTTGGTAAATAATTTTTTAAATGGCTCCAATTCCAGTAATCAGACAAAAGAAGACGTGAAGGCAAATATTCTAACTATTTAACTTGGCTGCTCACTAGAGAGAAAAGAAGAGTCAGTCAGAGGAAGCAGATGAGTCCTTCTGGAGGAATTTAGAGGGGGCTTTTCAGAGATTAGAAATTCATGCAGCTGCTGAAGGGTGTGTGTATATGTGTGAGTGCTTGTGTGTCTGTATGTTTGTATATGTGTGTTTGTGTGTGTATCAGTGTGTATGCGTGTGTATGTGTGTGTATACATGTGTCTGTGTGTGTGCATGTGTGTATGTGTGTATGTCTCTGTGTGTATGTGTTTGTGTGTGTATATCTTTGTGTGTGCATGTGTGTATGTGTATATGTGTGTGTGTGCATGTGTGTGTCTGTGAGTGTATATATATGTGTCTCTGTGTATATGTGTGTTTGTATGTGTGTCTGTGTGTATATGTGTTTGCATGTGCGTCTGTGTGTATATATGTGTATATTCATGTACGTATGTGTATATGTGTGTGCATGTGTGTCTCTGTGTGTCTGTTTATGAGTATGTCTGTGTAAGTGTGTGTGTGTAATTTTTGCATATGTATGTGTGTATATCTCTGTGTGTGTATATGTATGCACGCATGTATGTATGTGTGTGTATTCAGTCTCTCTGTGTCTGTGTTTGTGTGCATTTATGTGTGTCTGTGTGTATGTATGTATGTATGTATGTATGTGTGTGTGTGCGTCTGATTGTGTGTATGTCTGTGTTTGTGTGTCTGTGATTGTGTGTGTGTATGTATGTGTGTATATATGTATGTGTGTGTGTGTGTTTGTGTCTGTACACATGTCTTTCTAGGGGTTGAATCCAGAACCTCACATGCACATGTTGTTCTGTGCTCCACTGCTAAGGTGCTCCCAGTACCTATTTATTTGATTGTTTTTGTTTCTTCCATTCTTTTTGTTTATATATTTTTTGCTTTTGTTTTTTGAAACAGAATCTCATGTAGCTCAAGATATCTTTGACTTCCTGGACTTCCTCCCTCTATCTCCTAAATGGTAGGATTTAGGTACTTCCTTCTTTATTTCTGCCTGTTCTGGAACTCAAACCCAGACTTTGAGAGTGCAAGGCAAGCAGTCTCCCCATGTACTACATCCACCCGCTCTTTGCTCTGTGCTTCCCCTGCATATTTGGCTACCGGGTTGTGATGAACCTCAATCTTAACTCTTGGCCTTAGGTAGGTTTAATTTGGAGAGTGTCAATTAGAAGAGAGAAGAAGTGATGCTGAGAACTGACTTTGCCAAAGTGCCAGGAAAGCATTGAAAAACTAAGGGCTATTGATAAAGGGATATTTGTGAACAAACATAAATTGATACCACCTAGGGAAGTGTGAGCCAGGCATGGTGATACATGAATAATCCTAGCTCTCAGGAGGCTGAGATAGGATGATAGCTGTGAAACTGAGGCTAGCCTAGGCTACAGAGTGAGACCTAAAGAAGGAAAGGAGGGGGAGTAGAGAAAGAGAGAAAGAAAGAGAGACACAGAATCACACAGAGAGAGACAAGGAGGGAGGGTAGAGGAGGAGGAGGAGGAAGGAGTAGGGAAGGGAGGAAGCCCTGGGCTCTTGTCTCCATATTGCAGGTTTCCTGGGCTTGCAATTAACCTTCCTCACTCAACTTCAGTTTGCCTAGGACAATATGATGGATGCGTGTCTTAGTCAGGGTTTCTATTCCCACACAAAACATCATGACCAAGAAGCAAGTTGGGGAGGAAAGGGTTTATTCAGCTTACACTTCCACATTGCTGTTTATCACCAGAAGAAGTCAGGACTGGAACTCAAGCAGGTCAGGAAGCAGGAGCGGATGCAGAGGCCATGGAGGGATGTTATTTACTGTCTTGCTTCCTCTGGCTTGCTCAGCTTGCTTTCTTATAGAACCCAGGACTACCAGCCCAGGGAAGGCACCACCCACAATGGGCTATCTCTCCCCACTCGATCACGAATTGAGAAGATGCCTTCTTCAAGAAGAATTCTTCTCAATTCTTCTTCAAGAAGAAGCTGGATCTCATGGAGGCATTTCCTCAAGGGAGGCTCCTTTCTCTGTGATAACTCCAGCTTGGGTCAAGTTGACACACAAAACCAGCCAGTACAATGTACCTCTTGTCCCTCACTGCTCCTGTACACTAAGGACGCTGAGCCAATACTTGTACAGTAGGGGCTTGATCAGTCACAGAAGGAGAGGCAGCTCCATCTCCAAGTCCTGCCCCATTAGCTACTTTTCTCAGAGCTGAGCAGGAAGTGACCTAAGAGGGGAAGGGTGATTCTGTCTCATGGTTTGAAGGGGAGACAGAGCCATGGAGGGGAAGGCGGCTCCATGGTGGTGGGAGTGTGAAGCTGAGACATCTTGGGCAAACAGGCAGTGGAGTCAGGCTCTAAAACTTCAAGGACCACTCTCTGATCTGCTTCCTCCAGTAATGCTCCACCTTTTAAAGGTTCCACCAACCTGACAAAACAGAGTCGCCAGCGTGGCTAAGTGTTCAACGCCAGAGTCTACAGGAGTGACCTTCATACCCAAAGCTTCTTTGTTGCTGAGGGAGATGTGTGTTCACACCAGCACGTGAACTCCTGTGACCTTCGCCTTCCATAAAACCAGTTTCCAGCCTCTGTCACATCAACCAATGCTTCTTTACTTACCTTTGGGACTCTTAAAGGGTCTCAAAGCCTTTGTGTATTTCATACATCTGCCTGTCAGCCCCGATGTGTAACAGAGGGCCTTGGCCGTGCCTTCTCTGCAGGCACCCTAAGGATGCCAAGTCACCTTTCCACACCCTCCCCAACCCCAGCCTGTGTTTTCACCTCAGCAGTGAATCAAACTTGGAATTCTAAGGATTTTTTTCCCTTCCTTCCTCTAGGAAAAAGTACTTGGGATATCACATGAAGAAGTAGACTGAGATAGCCAAAGACCTGTCACCTGGAATGTTCCTTGTACAACAGCAGTCCTGTGCCCGCTGTTCTCATCATAAACTTCAGGAGAAAATGAAAACATACACAGCAGTTGGAGACAAATGTCTAGAGAACCAGCCTTCCTTTGATTCAAGAGGCATCAGGAGAGGCCTTGCTCTCTCCAGCTCATAGCATGCATTAGAGGGTATTCGAGTCCTCTGCTGAATGGGTGAGGGAGTCCACACAGATAAGCGATCATTTTACCTTTAAATGTTCAGAGCAGAAACCATCCTGTTAGCTACACTAGAGGAAGCGCTCGGCGTGTGTCTGTCAGTCTCATGGAGGTGAAGCGATAAACTGTGTGTGCTTACCTTTTAGTCTCTGGCACTATTTGTTCCTTACATTGCGTCTGGGATACCCTGATAAATGCCTCATCTCAAGCTTGCCTTCAGGAAGACGTCCCTATTCATGTCAGAGAGGAACCTGAATTTGCTGTTATGTCTGGCTGGGTTAAGTCTTGCTGAACCCATTCTCTCAAAAAAGACCATGGTACTTTCACAAACTCCACGTGGTACAAAACTATCTTCCCAGATTTCTTTGTGTGGCACACCTGCACCCCACCACGTCAATGGAATTGAGGGTGAGGGCACATAGGTACCACAAGAACATACAGAGGTCAAGGGTCAACCTCAAGCGTTAGTCTTCATCTCCCTGTTTGTTTGAAGTGGGGGGGGGGGGCTGTGCATTGCTTCTTACGCAGGTTAGATTGCTCATGGGCTTCTGGGATTCTCCAGTCTCCGCCTCCTGTCTTACAGCCAAAGCTCTAGGGTCACAGGTGTGCACGGTGACATCCTGCAGTTTAGGTCTCGGATTCAAATACAGGTCCTCACACCTTTGTGACTAACACTTTACCACAGAGCTATCTCTCCAGCCTGAGCTCTGGGATATTAGAATTCCTTGGAAGTAGCATAATGGTGGGTAATTAGTAAAATAAATACATTGAAAGATTGCTGGAAAAAAAAAGAGTTGCCTGTCATCCAAGCTTTCAGGGGCTGAGGTGGGAGGGCTGCAAGACTGGGGCCAACCAGACATAACATAATGAGCTCAAGACTTTGTCTCGACACTCCCCTTCAAAAAATGTTTTTTATTAGAATAGTAAGTTACCGTAGTAGGGCTTCCGTGAAGACTACATGTGCTAACCTACGTAAAGTGCTCAGACTAGTTCTTGGGACCTAACTAGTGTGAACTATTGCACTGTTTTCCTACTGTGAGCTGCCCACAGCTCAGCACAGAGGACCCCACTCTCTTGAAGCAATTATTGGTTGCTCTTTTGCTATAGATAATATGACTGGAAAAGAAGAAAAGAAGAAGAAGAAGAAGAAGAAGAAGAAGAAGAAGAAGAAGAAGAAGAAGAAGAAGAAAAGAAGAAGAAGAAGAAGAAGAAGAAGAAGAAGAAGAAGAAGAAGAAGAAGAAGAAGAAGAAGAAGAAGAAGAAGAAGAAGAAGAAGAAGAAGAAGAAAGAAGAAGAAGAAAGAAGAAGAAGAGGAAGAAGAGGAAGAAGAAGAAAGAAGAAAACACTTAGGCAGAGATGGTAGTACACATCTGAGTTTCCAGCACTCGAGAGGCTGAGGCAGGAGGATTTCAAATTCCAAGCTAATTTGATCTACAGAGTAAGACCCTGTCTCAAACAAAAAATTAAATAAAATCACAGGATCTTACATTTTTGGATTGCTGGCCCCTAGAATGTAGCCTAAACAGACAGATGAACAAGGAAGGAGCCCGTCTGTTATCAAAGGCATCATGAATCTGCAGAGTATGAGGAGTCAGTTCCTCCTTTGTTTTCTCCTCTGGGTCTCTAAGATGGAGCCACGGAAGGCCTCTCCCTGTTCTGTCTTTTGTCCAGTCATTCCAAACGATCCCGTTTCCCAGACGTGTCACGCGTCTCTGCACCTTGGGTCCTGAACAACATCCTCTCCACTTGGAATGTGCTTGCCTGCCAGCCTCCTTCCCCCAGTCCTCCTAATCCAAATTTACTCCTTCATTTCTCCCCCCACCCCCTCACTTCACCCCCCACCATGCGCCATTTACTGACTCTCTGTTGGCTGCCACGGGGCTGAATCTGAATGTCTTTTCTCAAGGGTGATCCGAAGCATTCCCTCTGCAGACGTGGGATTTAGTGCACTGCGCCCTGTGAAAGGCTCAGCCAGTCTTTCTCGGTGGCTCAGGAGCTTTTTTGTACAGATGCAGTTTGACTTCACACATCTGACACCAGGCATCTCCTTGGCACATGGTTGCAAGCCAGACCCCAGCCTCTCTGCCACAGCTTGTAAATCAGTACGACTGGAGTGTGGCCCAAGATACACAGAGTCATAACAAACTCTGCAAGTGATTCCAGAATCATACGCAGCTTCTAGTCGGGATAGTGAGACAGTAACCAGATCTGATCTCCTGCTTGAGGCTTTACTTTAATTGCAGACAAAATAAACGAAACAGGGATGGTAGTAGAGACCTGTATGCTGACAGATGAGAAGCTACACGAGTCCATGATTGCTTTAGAATGTGGCATGGAAAACATTCTCTGGCTTTACTCCAACAGGGGAACCACCCAGAATCTCTGAGCAGGAGTCCAGGATGGTGGAGGGGGCTTCAGCGTACAGGGTACGTGGGGAGGAGAATAGCAAGCTACAGACAGCCCCAAGCCTTCAGATGAGCACAGATCAACATGTACATAAGGAAAGACGACTCAAGGCTTTAGACCCACACCCAGAGCTACTGAAAAGAGCACTCTCCAGAGCTCACAGGGCCAGGAGGAATGCCAGTTTGAAGAATAGGTGGAACATTCAAACTTTCTCCTCAGGAAATGCTTGCTGCACCATGCCCATTGCCCGTGTAGTAGGCAGATGTGGGGGTACACACTGGTAACCTCAGAGATGGAGAAGTAGAGACATGAAGGCAGGGTTTGCAAGACTAGTCAATCTAGCTGAGTCAGTAAACTCTGAGGGCAGAGAAAGACCCTATCTTGTAATATATGGTTCGAGGCCAGATATTGTTCAATATCTGGCCTTCACACACACACATGTACATATACACACAAACATATACATGCATAGGTTTCAAAGGCAAAAGAGAACATTTATTTATATGTTAATAAATTTTGAGTGTTTGGGCTGGGAAGATGACTAAGTCAACTTGCTTGGCACACAAGCCCGAGGACCCCGGTTCAAATCTCTAGAACCTACATAAAATTCTGACATGTAGCACGAGCACCTGTAATCCCAGTACTCCAGTGGGGAGATGAAGGACAGAGTCAAGACAATCTCCAGACCCCTTCAGGCCAGCGAGCAGAACTGGAAACAAAGACTTGAACAGCTAACTTCCAGCACGTATGTGGAGGTCAGAGATCGTCTTTTAGAAGTCAGTTCATTGCTCTACAAGGGATCCAGGGATTGAAGCCAGGTGGTCAGGCTGGGGCAGCAGGTACTCTTACTGGCTCAACCATCTTGCTTGACCATAGCAAGCGCCAGAGACTTTATTTTTGCAAGTATATGTGTGGTGTGCGTATGTGTGTGTGTGTGTGGAGTGCACACGCGTGGATGCACACACAAGTTCATGCTTATGTATAGAGGCCAGAGGCTGACATGGAGTCTTCTCTCTTTACACTGAGACAGGGTCTAACAGTTAATCTTATAGCTCATCAATAATTTGTCTGACTAGCAAGCCTGCTGTGAGAATTCCCTCATCTGCCTTCTGAGCACTGGAATTGTAAGTGAGTCACCAGGCCCATCCAGCATTTATGTGGGTTCTGAGGATCCAAACTCTGCTCCTCAGGCTTGAGTGGTGCTGAACTCTGCATGGCTTCGGGGACTGACCTAATCAGGGCAATGAGGGAACGAAGAAAGGACACACACAGACACATGTACAGAAAAGCTGAGACTGGGTATGCTTAGATCATTATAATGGAGGCCACCTAATGCAGCTCAGAACCTCAGCGTGTTTATCTTATACATCCAAACCAAGGAGGTGGGTTTGTGGCTTACAGCTGAACAAGGAAGCAGGATTAGTTAATTTCACTAAGAGTTCTCTATAGAGAAACAGTCCCAGGCCGCAGTCATTCTGGAGAAGAAATATGTGGTTGATAGTTTCTACGTACACAGCATTCACAGTGGGACCAGAGGATGGCTTTGCCATCCCTTTGAGCCTCACCTTGGAAGGCTTTGTCACCCACGGGGTCTGAGGCATCAGAGTCCTTGACATGGCTGTGCTCCTGTCAACAACAGTCATTCAAGACTTCTACTCTCAACAGCAAGGCCAGGGGCTTTGCCACTGAATCATCTCTCCAGTCCTTGAACAGATATTTTAAAACTAACGTTCACAGCAACGTTATTCCACAACAGCTAAAAAGCTCAAGCAATCCAATTGCCCTCCACGAAATGGCTGGATAAACAAAAATTTGGTACATTTAAAATATTATTTGGCCTTAAAAAAGGAAGAAAATTTTAATATCTTACACCACACCACTAAGTGACATGGGTGAGTGGCTGAGAGGCCACTATCCCATCATTCACTTGAAGGGCTACTTAAAGTAGATCCTATCACACAAGGAAGTTGAATGGAGGCATCCAGGCACGGCAGGAAGAAGGTGGGGGGGGTTATTTTGATGAGCAGATTATTTTTTATTATTATTTGTATTGTCATAGCCATTTTTGTCATTTGTTTTTGTTTATTTTGGTGACAGGATCTCTCACTACAGTCCAGGTTGATCTTGAACTCGCCATGCCTCGATTCTGTGTCTCATACTCCTGAGTACTGGCCTTATAGGTAAACCTACCACATCAGCTCAGTTTTGTATGATGAATAAAGTTATGGAAATGAATGGAAATAATTATGAATGTTTAATACCACTGAAATGTACACTTAGAATTGGTGATAAGGCTTGTCACTGACACAGGGTATCTCACAGCTCACGCTAACCTCCAACTTGCTCCATAGCTGGGGGTGACCTTGAATTCCTGATCTTGCTTCTACCTCCCAAGTGCTGGGATTACAGGTATGTGCAGCTATTTGGCTGATGGTACTTTTTGCCGCGTCTAATCAACTTTAAAGGTCAGGAGGGGTGGAGAGGACAAACGGTAAGAAGGAAAAAGGAAATGTTTGTTCTGAGGTTCAAGAGCATGTGCAAACAGGTCTAACTTGCTTCCAGGTAGACTACAGCAGTCAGGAAGCAAGCGCCATACACCACAAAGCAGTACCCTTGGTGGCAGCTGGAAGGACAGTGTGGGACATACAATTGTACTCATAGCCAATTCAAAAGAAGCCAAAGAGAGAAGGAAGTTAAGCCGGACACGGTGGCACACACTTGTACTCTTAGTCATGAATGAGAAGCAGGAAGACTGAGTTCAAAGGGAGCCTGGATGCTGTAGTTACAGCCTAAATCACAGAGTAAGGCTCTGTTCCTGAAGAGAGGAGGGAATAGAGAGGACGGAGGAGAGAGGGAGGGAAAGGGTGAGTAGACGGTCACAACAATGACACCTGCTTGAGAGAAAGAGCCAAACATTTTCACTAAAGGGATGAGACGGGCAGATAAGAATAAAGTCCTACTAATCTCAACTCTTAGGGTGTGGGAGGCAGATCCTCTGAGTTAGGCCAGCTTAGTCTACATAGCAAGCTCGAGGCCAGCAAAGGCTGTCTTAAAACACACGAAACAAACAAAAGAATTAAAACTTCACTAAAACCTGTGGAGCTAACATTTTTACTTAACATTTATTTAACAGGAATGGTCGTGACCACTATGCACCACTAAGCTGGTCTGACTCAGTTACTTAGGCTGGGCAACAAGTGAGCCTCTAGCTTCTGAGCCACCTCGGTGGCTGTTTATTTTTTCTAAATTGTTTAATCTATACACAAAAGAAAGGAAATAAAAGGATAGAAAAGCATATACAGGAGTAGTAAGAAGGTGTGTGCTGGGTCTATTACTGTCAGAAAAGTAGACTTCAAGGAACACATGGACAGACAAGCCATGCACTATGCTATAGGGGGAACAGTTTTGAGAATGTAACAATTCTTTTAGGTGCAGGCAAAAATTTACAAAAAAGATAAAACATGCAGAGGCACAGGGATGTTTGGTGATTTCAACACTTTTTGGTAACAGTAGACGACAGAAAATCCATCAGGACACTGAAAAGACATGAGCTATCCCACTGACTTTTAGAGAGCTAGACCCACCAATCAGCAGAGTACACATTCTCAAGAGCTCAAGAAACATGCACTGTCATCACCACAGTCTGGCCCATAAAACAAGTCTCAAAAAAATTTAAAACCTAAATCTGACCTTTATGGAACTGAATTTTAAAATAACAAAACAATGGAAATCCCCCAAATATTTAGAAATTAAGCATACTTTTGTGTGACGCATCACTCAAAGAATAAAAAAAAATAATCAGAAAGTTATAAACTGAATAACGAACACAGAGCAGGCATGCTGGTAAAGGCCTGATGGTACTCACCTTTAATCCAGTACTCAGGAGGCAGATACAGGCAGATCTCTGAGTTCAAGGTCAGCCTGATTTATGAACCCATCAAGACAAATGAAGAACAAGCCCCCTCCAAACCCCCCAAAAAATCAAAATGAAGAAAATCTAAAAATAGTAAGTGTGTGCAGACACAATCTAACAATTGTGGTTTGAGTGAGAATGACCCCCAGAGGCTTATATATTTGAACATTTGGTCCCCAGCTGGTGGAACTGTTTGGGAAGAATAGGCGTAACCTTGTTGGAAGAGGTGTATCAGCAGGAGCCGGCTATGAGATTTCAAGAGTCCCAGGCACTTCCAGTGTGGTGTGCTTGTGGATCAAGACATAAACCATCAGCCACTGCTCCAGGACCAGGCCTACCTGCCTGAGGACCATGGAGCCACACTCTGGAACTGCAAGCTCCAATAAACTCTTCTGTAAGTTTGCCTTGGTCATGGTGTCTTACCACAGCAGTAGAGAAGTGCCAACAACCCATCACAACACAACAGAGCACAGTCTGGGTCAGTCTTATCTTTCTCTGCACAGACAACCTGTTTTTGATCGAAACTGACTAGAGACGTTCATCTTCCAGCAGGCATTTCCTACCAAGTCTGGCCATCAATCAGTTGATTACTTTTGAATGTGCTAAAAGGAGAACTCAGTATAATGTCTGCTGCACAGGAAATGCTTGCCAGATTTTTAGTAAAATTATCCCATTATTTTAGCCTTTTTATAGGGAAAGGTCAATTTTCTACTTCGACTGAATCTGAATTCACAAAAGCAAGACTCAAACAGAAAGCTTCCATAATGAGCCCAACGTGTAGACGCCATATTGGTATACATGACCGAGTACTAGACACACTAATTCATCAGGAGTTAAATTTATAGAAACAAAACAAGCTGTATACCCAAGGCAATGAATGCAAAAATCAAAGGACTGTTACCTATGTTACCAAAAGCCTACTTGGCAAGAGGAGGCCCCAGATATATGTGGCTTCTCACCATCCTTGAGACCACATTAGGTTCAAGTAAAGATTCAGCTTTTCCTGTAACTGGAAATAGCATGACCTTTATAGTAGGCCTTTCCTACTTCCTCAGAAGGGAAAAGTGGAAATAACAAGACTTCTCTCAGGAGGAATCAGGAGCACCTGTTAAGACCCATTAGAATCTGGCTTCCATTTTAAACTGCCGCTTTCCATCAAACCAGCAGTGTGAGACTCAGTGGGACCTGCTATTGGCGTTCTCATTGGTTTAGCTCCACAAATCTTACATGGCGGTGTCATACTGAGCTCCTCACCAGAAAAAGCAACACCACTTTATGGTTAATTTGAGAGGCGGAAAGGGCACTGCTCCTACAACTCCATCGACGAGAACACAGCAGTACCCAGGAAGCCTGTGGTTCTTACTAGGCACAGGTGCTTGGGCCCCAAACCAGCCGACGACCCTTTTCAGTTCTTCATGCAAACCTCAAAGCAGCATTTGTTGTGTGTGAAAGGCAGCACTGTTAATCACACAAAGCACAGCCATTTTCATTATTTCTTATTGTAATTAAAAAAAAAATGACACTTCCATTTTTTCCACTGATTTTTCCAATGTTTTATTATAAAAATCAACATTTCATTTGTTACAATTCAGCTTTTTGTAATAATCAAAAAGGGGGTTTATACAAGGTATTTATACAGTTCATAATTAAAGCACTTATTTTACAAAAGGGGGACGTGAATAAGTGGACAAGGGCTGACCAAATGTTGGCCATTATAATATAAATACATCCTTGCAAAGCACCATCGTACCAAAGTCGATGTACAAGAAACACCAGCTGACTTTAAGACAATGATAAAGATTAAAGCTTAAGAAAAGTTTAGACTCATAAAGGACAAACATCGAAAGCAGCACCAGATCCTTCACTTGCAACAAGGCCAGTCAAGTCCCGCCTCCTGTATCCTCTTTCCCTCTCACCAGACTGACTGAAGCAGTCTCCTTGCTTTTCTCTCCTCTTAATACTCATATTTAGGCATCGATAGATACCCAGCCACATGGATACACAGCTATACCACGGCCTCCACTTTCCTATATTTGATGGAAAAAACAAAGCAAGCCCCTAATGGACAGTTAGGCACAAGCATGCTGTCTAAAACCCATGACGGAAGAAATACCCAATGATTAGTGTGCTGGGCCATAGTCTGCTTCTGAGTACAAGAAATCAAAAATTCCCTAGGAATAAAATCAGGAATGCATTTTAAATGCCTTGTGACAATGTGAAAACAATGTTAAAAATCACCTTGAGGGCGGAGTCGGAAGCTTGGCGCTAAGTCATTAAGGTAAACCCGAGCATCTGCCTCTCCTCTCCTCAGGCGTGAGTGAGTTCAGGGAGCTGTTCAGTCAGAGAAAGACAAGGACAATATGGATCCAAAAGGCATGGTACTTAGGTTACAAATCTGTAGTCTTGTATTTGAGGCCCAAAGTCCTTGCTTTAAAAACCTAAGAGTTTCAAAAGCCAAATCTTGCCACTACTACAAAGCAATGTCTCCCAGACGTCCTGAAAGCACACCTTGTCTCACGGCCTGTTTTTGGCCTGGGATAAGGAAACCCTAAGATTAAAAGGGATTCTGACATTTTAACTAATGCCTGATGATAAACTTGTTTAGGCTCAGTCCACACCAGCACTTGTACATGGCTCTCATTTGTGAATTATTAAAATATTGCCAGCCAACTGATACCCAAACTCCAGTTTATAGTCTAATTTTGATAAGACATCAGTTTGTAATTCTTTCCATAAAGTTACAAAGGCGGCTACACTAAGCACTGCACAGTCACTAAAAGCAGGACATATCAGGGCTGAACAAAACAAGACTTGTTTCTGTGTCTTGTGGGGAAGCAGGCTTCCCTGCAGAAAGCCTTCTTCATCTCTGGGCACATCTCAATTAACTAATGAGGTAATTAACACAGCTATGAACTCAAATGTGTTCATTGATGGGCCTTTACGACAAGACAAAAAGATGTTCCCTCAAAAAAAAAAAAACCAGTTACCTAAAATAGATGGCTATTTTTACAACTTAGTATACACTTCAAGAAAGATTGTAAAATTTAAAAACAGAAGAAAAATACTAGCATTCTGGCCACCAACTCCAGGTTAAACCTCTCCGTCCACTGCCTTCTATCTGACCTAACCAAGAACTCTTGGGCCTTGGTTAGAAGACTTGTGCTCCAAATGAATCAAGTCTAAGTCTGAGTTATAAAAGACTGCAGTGCAGAAAAGCTTACTGCAGTGTACAAGAGCAAGCTGGACAAAAGCTCACCTCATACACTCTCCCATCAGTAAGCAAGCCTACTTTAAGATGTACGTTCAAAATAAATACCCATGCAACTATGAAACCTAATCAAATTTTACTCATGTTCCCCCTTAAGTAATGAATCTAGATGCAACCTAATTTAAACTATCTTTTCCCTTTCCCCAATTGTGTTCTCGTAAGTTTATTTTTCCTCATCTTTCTATGTTCAGTAATTGAGACACAGTTTACTTAAACTTAACTGTCCATGTAACTTGAGTATCATTATCATCTCTCCCAAACGTAATGACCCTCAGCAAAAAGTACTCCCAGAAGTCTTCACTGCAGCTGAGCTGCCCCAGAAAGAGGATACTGAGACTAACCTGGACCGCCTTCAAATCATTTCAACAAATTGGCACACAAATTAGTATTTTGCAAGAAGAGGCCACTGCTACCCCAGCACAAGCACTTGGACTGAGATGAAGCAAGGCACGCCCTTCCCAGCGCACTACGGTGCAAGTCTCTACATGGGAAGCCCACCAGACAAAGACACACACTAAAAATGTAAACATAGAATTCTCCATTCTGACTGATACCCAGTATCGCTACCCTCCCTTCTTCACATAAGCATCGCGTGCCCTGTGTGTCACAGAAGGCAAGTTCAGTGTCCAGTCTGTCTTAGACTCTGCGCACTTTGTCTCAGTAACAGGAAGAGTTAATGCTTATCTGACTGAAATGCAAGACACGGATGGATTGCCATTACTTATATGCAAGATAAGGGCTCCTGATTCTCACTAAGCTGTCCCCAACAACCCAAGAATTATTCTGAAAGGATTCTTTTTCTCTTTAAAAATGTAATTAGGTGGTTTGTTTTTTTTTTTTTTAAGTTACTTAAACTCTGCCAAAATTCTGGAATCATTTCTTTCATTGTTTCCCCTTAGGCTCCGAAATTCAGAGAGGCTTCACATCAATATATAATTTAAAAAATATATTCAATAATTGACACCTGTTAAGGTAAAAATTATACTAGCTTAAAAACAGTTCAACTTTAGGAGAGGAGTACTAGACACATGTGAAAGCAGGACACTAACATCTGGCAGGGTCATCCCACAGGCCAGCCGTGACAGTGACAGACAGAGCAGCCCGGTACGTGACAGTAGGTCAGGCAGGGGACAGGAGAGACTTCCATTGTCTCCACTGCTCAAGTTCCTGCAGCTGAGAAGTTCAGTGTCTTCTCATTTAATCCCCACTGTTAAATTTGTGAAACTGTTTTAATTCGTAATGGGATAGGAAAGAACACACAGAGCAACTCAGGAGGAGAGTGTAAGGACAGACTGGATCGTGTGACCACACACATTCACAGTGCATAACAAGAAGGTGCCTAACACCACACTGGCAGAGGCATGCCTGCAGACAGTACTGAGAAAAGCTGCTCCACAGAAAGGGAAAGAGTCACAAACAGCTCATACAGGGGAAGCCTGCTAACAAGAACAATTTTTTTTAAACAGATTGTTTCTAACCAGAGCACATTGAAATGTTTTACTAAAAAAATACATAAAACGATTTCACACTGTGATATTGTATGCTGCAAGGATACAAAACTAATTTACAAGAATATAACAGTTAGATTTGTGGTTTTTAAGCATTTTTATATGTTGTAAAAAGACACTTTAATGAGCATTAAAACAATCATGGAAGACCAATAATATGGCTAACTTCTGATTATGCAAAAACAGCCAACAACTTAAAAGCTCAGCCAAATGCTGAACAAACATAGTAGGTACACTGAAATCAATTCAATCTCGTGTTTAGTAAATTCTATTTAATCAATCCCTCAGATTAAAAAGCTGAAATAAATCATGACTCTTAGCAAGGCGCTGGGGAGGCAGCCCAGGAATGCAGCTGGTGTTAGCATGAACTGTGACAGGCATGAGCTCTCAGCAGCTCCAGAGAGACACTTCAAGCCCCTATGACAGCAGCACTCACAGAGGATCTCACAAGAACCTAGTTCCCCGTGAAACTCGTGGATTCCTGGAGAAAACAAAGCCCTTTGTCCAAAGTTAGCACTGTTATTTCTTCTTCCATGGGTTCTTGACTTGTCAGCCCTCAAACGCTAGTTAACCTGAAGGCAACTTGGCTACTTCCAAGTTTGCCACTCTGAGATGGAATTACTTTCTCCTTTTTTATTTTTTGGTATCATTAAAACCCAGACATTCCTGGTCAGTGATGCCTTTCTTTTCCTGTTTCCTTTGTACTCAGTCTCTTCACTGGGCTTAAGGCATGCTTTGTGTATTTCATTTGCAAAAATAAAACTTTTAGTACAAATTTATTTTTTATACAAACTTTTATGGCACAAGCAGCAAATCTGCTGTTTTAAGAAAATATATAAATATCCTTTTCTTCTGTACAAGTATCTCCAGTACCCCACCCACTTTTATAATGTTAACTGTACAGGATCTGCCTCACTCTTCTCTATAGCTCCCTCCCCCCCTCCAGATCTCAACCACATGTGTATTTACATGTCCCGGTGGAGGCAGTCAGAGGAGGAGGGGCCCTCCTCAGGAGGAGTCCGTGCAGGGGGAGGGTGGTGGTGGGTAGAGGTGGTGGGAGTAACTCCTCTCAGTGTATGGAGAAGGCGGGCAGCTTTCATAGTTCTCCTCTGCCGACAAGTACTGGCTTCGGGGTGTGGGTGGTGGGGGCACAGGTTCTGAGTCATAGTTCAAGTCACTAGTGTAGCCCTTGGCTGTTGCCACTGAGGTCATTCTCCGGCTAGGAGCATAGTCACTGTCACAGACATCAGTGCTGCAGGGTGTGGTGGGCGGTGCAAAGTGTCGGTAGCTATAAGGTCTGTAGCTAGAACAGGAAACAATAAAGGAGTGCAGTTAGTTTCACGGACGCATACTGCATTAGAAGTTACTCTGAAGGCCATGAGCTCTTGCAGCTCAAATCCGTATGTGGATGGGCGGTCCTTGCCTGGCATGTGCAGTGTGGACATGGGCTTAATGCCCACAACGATCACAACCAAAGAGACATTGCTTCTCATGGACACGGATGAAAAGCAATAGCACATCAACAAAGGAAGACCTATGCAAGTAAGATGTAACTAGAGGCAAGTAAAAAGCGGGTGGTGGGTTGGATCTGCAGAGCACAGAGGAACTTACCTGGGCCCCAGACAGCTATTCTATCTTGAGGTAAACTTAGTGCATATGCTGTACACAGGCTCTGGGTTTGACCCTCAGTAACATATTAAAAAATAAAATAAAAGAATAAAAACAAACCAACTCAAGAGCTGTACTTATCGATGCACTTTAGAAAAGCAGTGCTTTTCTCCTGGGGCTGGGAGCTGAACCCAGGGTCTTGCCCACATAGAGCAAGCATGCTCACTTCCAGCCTTGGCGCACCTCTGCCACACACCTCACACCCACAGATCTCAGCAGGTCCTGTAGCATCAGCATGTGAAATGGATCTTCACAGTCTACAGTCTCGCAACATTCTTTAGTCATTTCATAGTTTGCCTGGTAGGTAACTTAACAATGTCTGAACCCCAGTGAGGGCACATCTATCCCATTACTATTGTGTGCAAAGGGAAACTTGCAGGGAGTTTTGATCTCTGTGGGCATACTGTCCTAAGTATGGCTTCAACTGAGGATCAAACTGATTCCTGTTAAAGAGACAGTCAGTGAACACTGTAGCAGAGTAAGAGTCTAACATATTTATACTTGTGTATCTACCTTTCTAAGTAACCTAGTTTGTAAATTTGTAATATGATTAAAAAATGACATGGCAAGGAGCACACTCCTGAAGGTAGCACTGACTACAGCACTGGCTTGTCCATGTATGATCTCTTAGGACTCTTACTGTAAGTACAGTCAAGCTGATCTTATCATATACTTATCCTAAAGATTCATGCATTAACTGTCTCTAAAGTACAGTGACTGCAAGACAAGGGGCAAGGGCAAGACTAACTGATGGGGACTTCATAAACGCCCTGGTGACCCAGCACCCACGTCCTCTACTGTCGCGCAGCCTGGCCGCGCAGCCACACTGAGCGGGTCTCAGCAGCAGTACAGACAGGACACTATCAGAGCACTTTTGCTGTTCTGTTTCATCTTTCTGTCCAAGCAGGTGTCAGCTGGGAAGATTTTCAGAATTAGAATTTTAAAAGCTAAATAATTCCAGTCTTATAACGAAAGGGGGAAAAAAAAGGAAGTTGATCAACAAAATTCTGTAAATCTAAAAATCATGGCAAATGACAAAAAGTTTGACACAAGTTTTAGACCTAACAAAAGAATGATTTAGAAACTGATTCAATGCAATCACATACTTTGCTCAGTGTTCTTTTCAAGCAGAATTAACTAAGTTGTTACATGAAATTTTAGCTTTTCAATTTTCAGGTCTTTCTCTGCTTTTGTTTAGAACAGAACTGGGGCATGCAGAGACCTTACAATCTCTCATGGACGGTCCTACTTGAGTGAGCCAGTCCTATTGGTGCTAGCTGACGTTTCCACCGTCTCTCCGTCACTGCAGTCATACCAGGTCACTGTGACTGAAATGAATGGCATCGCGCATGCACGGAGGGAAGCCCACAGACAGCCTCTGCTGACACCTGAAGAGGTCAGCAGAGTGACCTGCACAGCACGCTCACACGAACGCAGGCCGCTCACATGAACGCAGGCCGCTCACACGAACGCAGGCCGCTCACACGAACGCAGGCCGCTCACACGAACGCAGGCCGCTCACA
>JANHMN010000008.1:76572682-76586604 GCA_030674055.1 Rhabdomys pumilio | reverse complement strand
CTCAGACACAGGTGAGGACTATGTATAAGAATCCCCACTGTTAGAAATAATAAGTCTCTGCTTTGTTCTTCAATTTCTTATTCTACTTAATTTTGGTACTATTTCTCAATTTTCAGAACTTCCTGGTGTGGTTTGGATGGCCTAAATGCATCCTTCCCCTCAAAGGTTCTTATGCTGGAGCCCTGGTCCTCAGTGTAGTTTAGAGATGGAGGCAGCTTAGTTGGAAGTAACTGGGCCTCATTCTCAGAATGTGAGCTCTTGAGAAAAACTAGTCATACAAGAAGCCTGTGGCTGGAGAGAGGACTCCATGGTCAAAGAGCACTGGCTGCTCTTCCAGAGGTCCCCCCTCTGCACCCACACAGAACTTACAACGATCTATAACTCCAATTCCAAGGGATCTGACACCTCATGGCTTCCTCAGGCACCATGCATAGAGATATTCTGTGCATGTGATCAGATGAAATAGGTTACAAATTCTATTTATTGTAAAATGTTGTCTGTTTATTCTTAATGAGTTCCTTGGTTATAATTGTCCTACCACTGTGTGACCACTGTTCTTTTTGTCAGTCCTCCCCTTATTCGTGTGACAAACATTTGGGTAAAACACCTATACATTTTAAAGAGAGAACAAGCCTGCCCTCCTCTCACCCTGACTTCCTGTAGAGATGTGCCCTCCTCTCACCCTGACTTCCTGTAGAGATGTGTCCTCCTCTCTCCCTGACTTCCTGTAGAGATGTGTGCCCTCACTCTCCCAAGCTCTCTCACCCCTGTGCTGCTGTCTGCCATGAGATTTTCAGCAGAGCCCAACTAAAGCTGGCACCTGCTCTTGACATTTTAGAATATGAGCTAAACAGACCTCTTTATAAAAATGCCACTGTGGTGATTTGAATGAGCAATGCCTCATTACAAAGTCACACATTTAAACACTTGGTCCCCATCTGGTGGAGCTGTTTTGTGAGATTATGGGGAGTTGCAGTTTTTCTGGAGAAAGTACATCACTGGAGATGGGCTAAGTTTAGTCTCACCCCACTCCCTGTTCACTTCCTCTGCTTGCTATCTTGAAGTAGAAGACGTGATCTCTCAGCTTCCCTGCCTTTACTCTCCATCTGGAAGCTTAGGCCAAAATAAACTCTTTCTTCATTACGTTAACCTTGGACAGTGTGAGTGTGTTTTATCACAGCCAAAGACATTCACTACCAAGGCATTTCGATAAAGTAGCAAAATAAACACATTAATTTGTAAAGAACTTACACCTATAAAATGGTTCAAATAATCAGCAACAGATATACTGTGCAAAGCATAGTCCAATATAAAACTCAAACCTACTGAGCCAAAAAGCCAAAACAAACAAGAACAACAGCAAGGGGACACTGAATTTTAAATAACTTGATACAAACAACTATGAACCAAGGCCTGAGGCGCTCTGAATACCTTCACAGTTCTTCTCGTCTGATTTGTCCTGGCAGTTCGCATCACCATTGCATCGCAGGGCACCGTCGATGCACTGCCCACTGGCACACTGGAACTGAGACTCCGAGCATACAGGACAATTGAGTTCATCGCTGTGGTCTTCGCATTCAGTAAACCCATCACACCGCCAAGCCACAGGGATGCAGTCAATGTCTCCAGTGAAGCATGTGAACTGCTGAGGAGAACATGTTGGAGGTTCTTCACATCAACAGTGAGAGGAGAGACAAAAAGAACAGGTCACACAGTGATAGGACAAGTGAGTCAAGTGAGCTTGTTCAAAATGAATAGACAACACTTTACAATACACACTTCATCTGATCACAGTCAATCAGACGTAGTAACCAGTAAAAACATAGATATTCTTATAATGACTAAAATATCTGCAACCCGCCCAGGAATAACCACTATTAAGTGCCAACTGAGAGCTGAGGTTCTCAAAAGCCTGCTCACACCCCCTGAAGACCTTCTTGTCACTGGGTCCACTATGTGAGTGTCAGAACACAGCCCAAGAATGGAATCTTATGAGGGGAATCCTGAGTGCTTGTGAGAAAACTCCAAAAAACAGGAGTTTTGTGACCTTAGTTTCTTAAAAAAAAAAAAAAAATCTTGGAATGTGCTCCTTTCAGGTACAGTGGACAGAAGTGAGTATACTTCCTAATTATTCATTATAACTAGCGACTGTTGTTTATATCTCTATGAAAAAACGTGGCTTACCCGCCATGGCTTGTGCATTTTTTTTGTGATTGTACACTTTACTCATGTGACTCCTCTGAACCCTCAGAGTATAAACTGTCTGACGCTCTGAATAAAGTTGGCTATGACATAAGACTTCAGTCAACCTTGTTTATCACTTAGACTCCAGGCCTCACCACCAGTTAGAGTGGTAAACAAGTAAGAACTGTTTTTTACAATAATTCTGAAGTGGCATTAGCATTTTCACATTTGTACTGACAACACAGAAGGACTTGTGGGTAAAGTTGTAAGCACCTTAGTAGACTCAAGGTCGTTAACCACAGTAGTAGGTTAAGTGCCACCAAGCCACACACCTACAGCCTTAATGTACAAACAGTCCTGTTCCACTTAGGAATGCTTATGGTGGAGCTGGTCCTAATAGTACATCCCTGTGACCTCTGCACTTTGGCAATACAGGGAAGGGAACTGATCATCTTTGTACACACTGCAAGTTTGAGACTAGCCTAGGCCACATGAGAGCCTGTCTTTAAAGAAAAATATCACGATAAATCAGTAAGAAAAATGTTAATTGTTAAAAAAAAATCAATTCAAGTTCTTTGTTATTGTTTGATGAGATAGAGGTATATATTATACTTATATTGCCAATCTAACCAGGCTAGTTTTTAATAGGCAAGCATCTGTTTACAATGTAAACATAAATCAAAATAGAATATTAGTTTTATCTAAAAGAATGACACACAGGTAATCAGCAAGAATTTAAACAAAGAAATCTCAATAAGTCTATTACTTAAATAAACAAGCAAACCAAGCAAACAGAAATAACGGCCACTTTTGTAGCTAATTATAAAACTGGAACTTAGGATCAGAATCCAAATTGTGGAAAATCTGAATCTACCCAGTTCTGCAAATCTGACAATGAGCAGCACCTGTGTGATTCTCATGAGGGGGCGTTAACAACAGCACACACAAGCTTTTCACATTGCGGAATAAAATAGATCATAATCTTAAGACCTAAGCATTTCTTTTTTAATGCTTTTCCCCCCCATGTATGAGTGGGTGCCTGCACATAGATATGTGCACAATGTCCATGCCTAGTGCCCATGGAAGCAAGAAGAGGACATCAGCTCCCCAGGAGCTGGAGTTACAGATGGTTGTGAGCTGCCATGTGCATACTAGAAACCAAACCTGGGCTCTCTGCAAGAGTGCCACGCCAAGTACATGAAACCAGTTCTCCCTAGCCTTCTGAGTGAAACTCTAATACTTCTAAAAGACTAAATTCTGAAACTATGTGCCACATACAAACCACAGAAAATAAACAGGTACTGCTGGGCCTTGTGCAGTCCAAAAGCAATGCTGGCAACAGGAGGTGGAAGATCTTGAGTTTGAGACTCAGACAGGTTACATACCAGAGAACTTATCTCCAACAACAACAACAACAACAAAAATCAACATGGGGAAAGGGGAGGGAAGGGAAGGGGATTAAGACAAGGTCTCAGTCTGTAGCCCAAGCTTGCCTCAAACTTGCAGTAATCCTATCTCAGCCTCCTAAGTTTTGGGGGTTACAGGTACAATTTACCACATGCAGTTTTCTTTTTTTTCCTTCCCTGTTTTGTGCATACAGGTACAGGCCAGAGAAGGATGTCCTGCTTTACTGTTCCCCACTTAAGACAAGGTCTCTCACTAAACCTGGAGCTATACTGGTGGACAGAGAACCCCAATGACCTTCCTAACTCCACATAGCACCAGGGTCAGAGTATACACAGCCACGCTTGGCTTTTATTTATTTTCCATGGTGTTTGGAATTGTGACTAGGACCCTAATGCTTGTGCACCAAATGCTCTTATCTACTGAGCATCAGCTCAAGCATACCCCTCCTCATGTGTGCATCCATGCCCCACCCCTTTCTTTATTTTTAAGAGTCAACGTCTCATCCTGTTTTCCTGCTGAATTCTGGGCTCAAATAACTCATAACTATCCATGTAACTTAAACTGATACTGCAGGTACATATCATCACACACAGCAATATCAATGGTGTGTGTGCATGCATGTGTTTATGTGCAGATATATATGCATATATATGCATGTGTACACACATATGTACACATGCATGCATGCACATATACATCTTGGGTAGTATTGAGAATAGAACCCAAGGATTTGGAAATACCAGGTGAGCAAGGAACTATATTCCTAGCTCAAAACATGTATTTTAATATAATAAGGAAATGTAAATTAATGTTACAACCAAACCTATAATAAAGTATTGCTCGTCGAGGCTTGGTATAAAATCCAAGATGAATTTGGAATTATTATTATTGGAAGTATTATTTGGAAAGGCTATCATTAGTTGTGCCTGTTCACGTGGGTATCTGCATGGGTAGATAAGAGTCAATGCCAGGCTTCTTCCAACTCCTGGGTCACAGATGTGCACACCCACCCTGGTTCTTCTGTGTGGTACTGGGGATGAGAGCTGCTAGTGCACAGGCACGTCTTCCCAAACCCTGGCAACGCTATTATTACAGTCCGTTCTCTAACCATATATCCATGTGAGGCCAAGCTCTCTTCATACGCTCCAACCAAAACTATGTGTTATACAAGAACAATGCAGAAATCATGAAAATCCAGCAGAACATTAAAAGGATTTACAAAAACATAAAAACTCCTCACAGCAAAGCTTTTCTGCCTTAAAATAGTTTTCTTAACATAATTCATTTATGAAAGTAGTCAACATTCAGTATTGTTATTGTTACCAGAATTTCCTTGCTTTACAAATTACAAAAATGAGTCAGAGAGGCTAAGTGATGTCCAAGGACATACAGCTGACTGTGTGACACACAAGGGATGGTCATCTTTAAAAAGACAAGAGTAGAAGAACTAGAGACTTCATCAAAACCTTCATTACTCTGTCACCTTGTGTTTGTTTATATGAGCAAAGTCTCATTTTACAGCCCAGGCTGGTCTTGGGAGAAAATCCTGCCTCATCTTTCTGAATACTGAATTACAGTTTGTAATCGTGTATTATGTTATTATTAATGTTATTTAATACATCTTACCAAACTCATTTCCTTAAAACATGTGCTAGTAGATCCCCTAAGGAACACAGGAGTTTACCATATGCTGATCAGAAAAGCACTATCTTTAAAACAGACTAGTGCAGATAACACGAACAGTTTACATGGCAAATCTGAAGGATTGTTTTCTTAGAGTTTATTATGTTTTCAAAAACTATTAGATTGTGTAGAGGATTAAAGAGCATAAATATGACCTATGTTCTTAGCAAAAACCAAACCAAACCAAAAAAAAAAAAAAAAAAAAAAAAAAAAAACTGTAAATTTGGTTAAAACAGTAAGTACAAAGTAACCAACAGCAGTGTAGTTCACACTGCATAACATGAGAACTGGCAACAAGGACAGCAATCCAAAGAGAGAGCTCCACCTCTCAGAGCACAGGGACCCCACGGGCACTTGATGAATAAATAAGAGGACATTACACAAGAGGAGAAACACAGATTTGTGACGGCACAAGTACACAGAAGCACACGGAAACAGAACTCGCCAGAGTGAGCATCAATCAAACTCTTAAGTCAGATAAAACTAGAGAGCAAGCTGGGAAGAAGCCCAGCATAAGATGGATAAACAGGGCAAGTTCCAATGAAAGCTGTACAGTAACGTTCAGTCTCTAACTGCACTTGTTTATACTGTGGAATCAATGTAAGTTACAAAGACCATCTAGAACATGCACACAAGTTTCATTAATAATTAAATACAATGGTTCCTCACAGGAGAGTAGCTCTACTGTTATATAATGAACTGTGACTCAGTAATCAAAAAGTGCTGACACACTTATACTGCTGGATCTCAAAAATACTTTATGTAAGAGAATTATGTAAGAGAAACTAACACCCAAAAGATTACATGCCATGGCCCCACTGATAATGTTCAAAAACTAAGTCTGACTGGGGCTACAGTCTGCAGAGTAGAAGCTGCTTCTAGAAAATTGCCTGGAAAGAACCAAGGGCTCCTTCCTTTCTCCATCTCCTCTCCTTCCCCTTCCTCTGTCTCTCCGCTTCCTCCTTTCCCTTCTCTCTCTAGAATAAGGTCCTACTAAGTGCCCAGGCCTGATTCTAACTCGTCTGTGAGCCAGTGCTGGGATCATGGGCACATGCCACTGTGCACAGTGCCGTACTTCCTTTTGTGATTGCTCCAACCTTTCTTTCCCACCTCCCTGTCATTCACTGTTTCTTTGAGAAGAGGTCTCCTGGCCTAGGCTGACCCTGAGCTGCCTCCACCTCTCAAGTGCACCATCGCGCTATCTTCAAGAGTGCTTTCTTAAAGCAACATTCTACATCTTGACTCAGGTGACATTTGTATTCACTCTCCAAAACTTGCAATTAATTTTATGCACAAATAAAAATTACTTTATAAGCAAAAAATTAAGCCCCTTTAAAAGATATTTTCTATCTGGAAGATGGGATACTGGTTCAGTTTTATCTGTTAAATTTCTTCAGGATTTGTTTTTTAAAGCAAGTCTAGCTCTCTATTTGGAAACGCAATTTTTTAAACTATGATAAAACATATGTATCAAAATTATCAATTGAATCATTTAAGGGTATATAATTCAATAGCGCTAAATATGTTTACATTGTTGTGCAAGGTTTAATTTTGTTTCATTTGTTATCTCCAGTAGGGAGACTTCTTAATTAAGGATATGAACATTATTATAGTACTTAATATTGCCATACTATGATTTAGGAAAAGAATATACCAATTTGTTGCTCATCATTAGTGATAACAAAGTCGACTAAATTACTGCACGCTGGCGAGATGGCACAGGTGCAGGCACAGGGACCTGAGACCAGATCACTACACAGGCTATTCCCCACACAGGTTGGACATGGCAGTGTCTATTTGTATCTCCAGGAGCTTACAGCCGCCAGCCTTTGTGCAGAGATGAAGAGACTACTCAAGGTGGAAGACGAAGAGAAGCACCTGACGCTGTCTTCTGACCCCACTGACACCTGCACTCACTCATGAGAACACGTGTGTGAGTGGTGTGTATCCCTACACACATGCAGACACAAAACCCCATTCAGGTTTTACAGTTTTCTTTCATTGTTGGTTTTTTTTGTTCTTCTCTCTTTTTTTTTAAAACAACAGGATAATCCTGACAGATTTGAACAAAAAAATATTCTCTTTACTGGACACACTCCAAACAATGACACAATCCAGAATTCAACAATGGGTGAAGACCAGAATGAATTCATTTTACTATTCCCTAGGAGACGGGGAAGCTACTGTATTATTAGAAAATATAGTTCATAGGCTGAAAAGACCATAAAACATATATAATAAAATACTATTTGACTTTAAAAAGGGTAACTCCTATCATGGGCCTGCTACAAACAAAAGAGCCTAGAGAATACACGTTAAATGAAATAAGAATGGTAACCATCACACAGTTATTTTATGTCAAATGTGTAAAACCCAAACATGAAACAGGGTTTATGAAAATAGTGGCCAGTGGTGGCTGGAGCTGTGGGGAGACGTCAGGGGAGCACATGGAGGAAAGGCAAGCCCGGGAGACAAGCAAACGACCAGTTAAGTCAGGAGAAAAAGCAGCTTCACTGACTAGCAAGAGACACAAGAGTTTAACATCGTTACCTCCACAGGACAGCTCATCCTGAAGCAGAACTAAGTGCATGGGGCAGGAGCATCTTGTAGTACCATCTCCTTTTACAAGGCAAATATGTGAGCAGCCACCATTATCCTGGGCACACGGGTGCTGTCCTGGAAAAGAGTGATTATTACAATCAGTGATTTACAAACCACAAATAATACCAAATATAAAGTGCTGACTTGACTTCTAAACAATATAACTCCACACTCTATCCCATATGACCTATTAACACAATCTCTATACGTGACCACTGCAAGGAGAGGAATGGGATGGGAGTCTGAGATGCCCAAGCTAGTCTTAAATTCTTAGGTTCAAGTGACCCTCCAATCTCAGCCTCCAAAACTACCCAGATTACAGGCATGGAGATCTAGTATGCTAAATCATTTTAGACTATTGTAGGCAAGAGCTGGGAAAAACTGCCCTGTTTAAGAGTGCTTGCCATGAGCGATACCCTCGGTTCAATCCTCAGCATCATACAAACAAACCTAAACAAGATAATGAATAAAACATTTAACTCTGATATGCTAATTTTGTAATTAAGATATTAATTACAAATATGGGCATGATGGGGCACACCTGTATTCCGGTACTAGGAAGCAGACAAAAGACTCATCATAAGTAAATGTTACACAGAAAGCTCTAGACCACCCAGGACCCCACAACAAGACCTGGTTCCAAAAAAACCCAATAAATAAAACATGATTTATAGAACTAGAAAAGTTGCTAGGGAGACTGCTGGCACTTATGTAGTCTTATTTTTAAAATTGAGAATTCTCTTCTAAACATTTTAACTCAGAACTTCTACTTTCCTAAAGGATAAAATTATTTCATCTTAAAAAGTATATTTTAATAAAGAATTTGTAGAAAATTAAAGTTAATAGGAAAAACAACTTTATGGTCACATGGGACTGAGACAGACAAAACCGCTTGCTTGTTGGACTGTAGCATGAATTGTATTACCAAGGCCTGATTTCTCTGACTGGGTGAAGAGACAAGCCAGCCATTCAGCAACTCTTCAATGTCTATTTTACAGCTTGTACTTACAGCCACCGCTCTGAGTTTTCTATTCAGCGTGTGTTACAATCTGATCTTTGCTATTACAGTATCAGTATCATTATGCAATGTAGCCGTCAATTATGATCTGTTTTCTATCATAAAATGGGTGCTACATCAATCTGTGTTGATACTGAGATGGCCAAGTATCTACAAAGGAGTGGATAGCCCAGCCCAAAATAGATAACTACTTATTATATTTGAATATGCATCAGCAGAGGTGGTTGTCAGTCTTTCAAGTATACAATACCACTCATTTATCCACTTAGTCTAAAGACCAAACCCAGGGCCTTGTGGATGCAAAGCTCGTGCTTTACTACTGAGCTACAGCCCAGGTCTTGGTTTTTCTGAGACTAGGTCTAACTTGCAATCTTCTTGCCTTCACCCCTGGTGCTAAGATTATAGGACTACACTTCTTTACCTGGCTTCATGATAATTTTGATAAACCCAAATCACACTCCAAGTTTTTAGAAACTACAACAAGGTGTTTTTCTAAATAAAAACAAAATAAAGAGAAAGTCCAAAGCCACAAAACCATGTCTTGCTTCTTACAGCTCAGCAATGCCCCTGGGCACTGCCCACCTTGCTATACTCCTCAGCAGTGCCCTGGCACTGCCCACCTTACTTACTATACTCTTCAGCAGTGCCCCTGGGCACTGTCCACCTTACTTACTATACTCCTCAGCAGTGCCCCTGGCACTGCCCACCTTACTTACTATACTCCTCAGCAGTGCCCCCGGGCACTGCCCACCTTACTTACTATACTCCTGAAGGCTCAGCTCCTTTACTGCATGGATGTCACTCAGCTGAGCAATTCGAGCCTGGACCTTGGTTCTTCCTTCTCGACCTGTCATGTCAATCTTCTCAATCATCTGCTGCTGCTTATCAATCCAATAGAGCCAGTTTTCAAACACGGTCAGACCCACAGGCTGCAGTATATTAGAGTCTTCTAACACTATCCTGTTGGCACCTTGGAAAAGGAAAATATTTAACAGCAATGATTTGTGTGCCCAAATCTCACTTTCACAGTTACCCCATGAATGCCAGGTAGACCCTGGAAGGGAAACAGGAGCTCTTCACCACAGGACTTCAATGCAGCAGAAAATGAACCAGACATGTGCAGCTAGGAGTTCATCCCAATACATGGAGAATTTTCTAGTTTTTAAATGTAACAAAGAACTTGGGACAGCAGGTTTCAATTTGTTTTTAGCAGAATCCATTTCGAATTACATTTTATGAAAAACTGACACACTAAAGCAGATCAAAACAACACTTGCCTAGATGAAACAGTAGTGGCAAACACTTGCTTATAACATTTGAGACATCTATGAAAAACAATTCTATTGCCACTTGGCCTGGCTTCTCAGAACACACAGTCCGTCTGACTCACGGGTAATGGATTAATTAATTCTATGATATCCTGGACTCAACATCTAAGAACAGGAATATCAATGACTTCTGTATGCTGTGGTAATGCTACAGCACAGATAAGCAGTTTGTGGTACCTCTGGAGTTTGGTGTCATCCATGCTGTTAGGGGATCTCAGAAAGACATCTCAGAGATGGACTCATATGTATAAGAATTTCCTATTGGGTGGGTAGGGTGTGTGTGTGTGTCCTTGCTTATGTTAGGTAAGCGTCCTAGCACTGAAGTACATCCCCAGACAAGAATCTCATGTATGATAACCTTTCATCTCATGGGCTGGAGAGACAGACTAGTGGTTAAGAGCACTGGCTGCTCTTCTAGAGGACTGAGATCTGATTCCCAGCACCCACATGGCAGTCCATCCATCTGTAACTCCAGTCCCAGGGAATCCTCCACAGATACCAGGTACAGATGTGGTACACAGACATGCATTCAGGCAAAATGGTTATTTTTTTTTTTTTTTAAACTTATGCCTCAAAACAGTGGAAACGACAGAGTGTGGGGTTTCTGGTCTTCTCAGCAAAAGGCGGATCATCTAAATGTGCAGTGTACAAGATGACTGCAGAACACAAACTCCCTTCAGCAAGGCTAAGGTTGATCGAGACAGGCAAACTCTTCTTCATCAGGAGTGTAACTTAACAGTAAATCCACATTCTAAATCCACAAAGAATTCTAGAAACAGAAAGCGGAATGACAGATGGGTGCAGTGGTATGAACCCACAAACACAGCTGCTCAGGAGGAGCAGGCAGGCAGGATACCTCAAGTTTGCTGCCCATGTGGGCAATCCAGTTAGACATTCGAGGGTGGGGGAAACTATGAACTATAAAAAACAGGGAAATCAATGCAATAGAAATTTGGTTCAGTTTTAACAAATAAGGTGAAAAACTTTGTTACTGTGATATACATGTTTTTGTTTGCTTTTCGTTGTGTATGTGTGCATGTTTTGTGTAGCCTTGGCTGTGAAGTATATATTAAACTACTAGACTGGTTAAAATCTCCAAAACTGCCAGGTGCTGGAGACAATTCTCACACAGTATTGACAGGGCCTTTAGACGAAGATGAACTGTGGAAGGATCTACACTCTAGTCTTTATCTGTCAGTACAGGTGCATATATGCATGTATGTTACTGTCTGTATTACATAGAAATACCATCACTTTTAGGCCACAGAGAAATGTTCACAAGAAGATCCATGTTGCACTGTGGGGGTTGGTTGCTTTTGGTTTTTATTTTGTTTTGTTTTTCAGAAACACAGTCTTAGTATTAGGCCAGGCAAGCCTCAAAATCAGAATCTTCCTGCTTTAATTTCCAAGTGGAATTACAGCCTCCATCACAACTGCCTTACTTATTCTTGAGTGGACCTGACGATCAACATGCTGATAAGTTACAGTGTACTTTTCCAGGAAAGATGATCACAAATAATGCTCAGTAAATAATACAAGGCTAGTATTTATGTAAGACAATCATCTAAAAGGAAAACTATCCAATCAAAGGTTATCTCCTTTAAACTCTGATTAACTGTTGGCAAAATGTTCTTCACTAAAGCTTCTGCTGTTTCCACTGGATCTGTGGTGCGGAGACAGGACTCAGCTTAGCATGTTAAGCACATGCTCTACTGCTGAGCTCCATCTCCACTCTTAGGAGAGGATATTATTTCTACCATCCTGACAAGTGTTGGGTACAATAAATCTTAACAGACTTTTGCCACTTTAACAAAAATAAACAGTACATTTCAATTTTATTTTCCCGGTCACTAATGAAGCCATCACAAATTGTGATAGAAGAGGTAACTATGATTGCAGACAGAGGACCACAGAAGTAAAAGGTATTAGTGCAAGAATGTAAAAGTGATGCCTTTGTGAAGGGTGAGTATCAACCTGAGCCAAGTCAGGAGCACAGACAGCTCTTCCTTGGCTGAGAATACTCTGAAGACTTAACAAGAGGCATGAAGAGTCACACTTCAGAACAGGTGCGTGAAGGTTTACACATGCAAACTTTTACAGGTAAAAATGAGTGGAGAGACCAGTGACAAGCCAGAGTTCAGAGATGACAAGAATGTAGAAGTCGAGGAGAAGAATTAGGAGAGAAAAGATACATAACTTTTAGGTCAATGGAACTCCTGAGTAATTAGAGAACAAAGGAAGTAATCAAAGATCTCAGCTAACATGATGTGAATATATCTAATGATAAATTATAATCATGTACAAAAATAACACGATAAGGATACAAATTCACAGTACTGAAATCACTTTAAAACTCCAATGGAAATACAGAAACACTTTTTTGGGGGGTACCTGAGAGATCACTGCTTTCAATTCGCCGCAGATCTGAATCAGCCCAGAAGAGCTTGCCCAGCTTGCTATCCAGAGCCAAAGCAATTGGTTTACTTAAGCCACTGAAAAAGAGGACCTCCCGTTCTGTACCATCCAATGCAGCCCGTTCAATTTTAGGAGATCTTTCCTGAAGATTGGTAAAATACATATACCTAAGGATAATAGGAAAAAATAAAAAATTACTGAAGAATCAAAGAAACTGAGACTATTCTTGGTAACATAAATGCAGAAAGTAGAGATTATTGGGAGAACTCTTGCCTAACATATGCAAGGCCTTGCATTTGAGCCCAAAAAACACAAATACAAATTTAAAAAGATAAATGGAGGTAAAACACTTTAAAATCTATTTTAAAATGTTCAGCCATATGAAAACAAACAAAATTTATATGTATAATTGAGTAAATCTGATATTTCAATGTATGTTTATATTTCATAGTTAGGTTAAATCTCTCTATTGCCTGTACTTTTTACAGTGAACATGCTCAAGCTCCTCCACGTGGCGTTCTGGGGTGTGCACTATTCAGATGCAACTCTCCATTGAACTGTTTATCAGATGCAAAGCTCTATTAAACGAAAGAGGACATACCAATCATTTACAATGGAGCCGAAGGTCTAGTAATAATTACGAGTAGTCACTGGAAAGTAGTTAGGTAAAGGCAAACTGGAAAGGAATACACGCGACCAAGGAGACAGAGTGAGCATGGGAATCCAGAAGTAGGAGAATCCCATTGCCTGGGCGTGAGGAGGACAGGGAAGCTACACAGAGGATGTGTCAGTGACATGTCCCTGGGGGTGGGGGTGGGATTTTGAAGTAAACAATGAAGAACTCTGGGTGGTACAATCAGAGAAAGCAGGGGGAAGATGCAGCCAAGGGATGGGAAACACTGAGTGGACGTGTGCTGCTGTACAGAGCACTGAGAGAGCAAGGGGGGGTTAAGAGGCATCTGAAGCAACGTCTCAGGCTGTGGCTTCGGAACATACCCTTTCTCGGGGTTTACCACGATGGCTCGAGGTCTATCTTGCTCGCCTTTTAGAACCACCCCAACCGATCGTCCATCTAATCTCGTCACATCAATGACATTGGTAGCTTCACAGGTCCAGTAGATGTAACGGCTATAAATATCGATGCTGAGATCATAGGGCTGTATTTCAAGGTTCTGATTTGGAACTGAGCTTACAACTACAGTAAAACCCTAGAGAAAAGAAACATATAAGTCACATAAGTCAGACTCCACACCCGACAACCACAATTCTTTTTTTTTTTTTTTTTT
>JANHMN010000008.1:76493839-76572582 GCA_030674055.1 Rhabdomys pumilio | reverse complement strand
TTTTTTTTTTTTTTTTGGTTTTTTCGAGACAGCGTTTCTCTGTGTAGCCCTGGCTGTCCTGGAACTCACTCTATAGACCAGGCTGGCCTCGAACTCAGAAATCCGCCTGCCTTTGCCTCCCAAGAGCTGGGATTAAAAGGACGCACCACCACTGCCTGGCTAACACAATTCTTAATTTGTGTGATCACACATCAGAAGGGTATCCGGTCTTTGGACACATTTCTTTAAAAAAGGGTTTCTATGAGTGATGTACTTGTTTATTAACATGCATTTCAAGTATGCCCTTGGGCTGCTGTAACCTTGAGCAGAAGAGGGTGGTGAGGACAACACAGAAAGTCCAAGAAATCTGACAAGGCCTTGATCAGAGAGGGGAACAGTTTTCTCTCAGAACAATAAACAACTGTCGCTCCAATCACAACCTAGAAATATATCTAGAGCAGTGGTCCCCAACCAAGGGTGGTGGTGCACCCACAGGATGCCAGAGATGTGGGAATATCCACAGATATTTTGATATCAAGATGTGGGACTCCTACTGGCAACTACTGGGTGAAGCTCAGGAATGCTGCTAACCACCCTGCAGTCCATGGGAGCACACCCTAGGCCTCCACATCCTCACACACAGACATACTGGTCTGCAGCTGGGACCTTCCTCATTTTAGTTTCCTGTAGGCTGGAACTACCGGCCTATATGGAGATGTTGACTACAAAATTAATAATAGCAATTATTAAATTATTATTATATTACTATTATTAACATAATTTTTCTTGCCGGACGGTGGTGGCGCACGCCTTTGATCCCAGCACTTGGGAGGCAGAGGCAGGTGGATTTCTGAGTTCGAGGCCAGCCTGGTCTACAGAGTGAGTTCCAGGACAGCCAACCCAAAGCAGATTTGACTATATATTCTGTCCAAATAAATTTCTTTTCATTTAATAAGATTCTGAGTTAATACAATCTTTAAAAAAATTACTTAATTTATTTGCCATGTCTTTGGCTGTGTAATTTTTATCTACCACTTACTGGCTGTTAGCACTTGCCTATGAGTACATGTGAGGAGCACACGGCCACACGGCCCTCAGCAGCCACACATGACACCTCCTTGTTCTGTACCATAAGGTAAGAAGACATAGCAAAACTGAGTGATCGCATTTCCCTAAATTTTAACACATTCAAAATGTAGCATCTTTGCTGTATAGAAGACAACCAGCAGCTACTGTAATCTGAAGCTTACAATGAGTGAGCCCAGAAAGAAAGAAAGAAAGAAAGAAAGGAAGTATAAATAGTACTGAAATCCATGACTGGTACAATGAGACTGATAATATCATTATTCTCTTTCTGCAGTCCCCAAATATTTACCAAAATATACTGGATCAGATTGTTGGTGTTTTAGTTTTTACTAAGATTAACATGTTCCTTACTCAATGAATCTTTTAAATAAAAGGTAACTAGTGATGTAATTATTATCTATGCAATCCCTGTTCAATCAAAAGAGTTACTAAGATTTTGAATGAGGTTCAGAGCTGGGACAGGAACTAAGGCATACTTGATTTCTAGTTGTGTACTTCTGTACACAAGAGGAAGGTGGAAAGATGGCACGGATGGATGTAACCAGTGGTCAAAGTCACTAATGACCGCTTTTCCCTGATAAAATGTCCAACCTAATGCCATCATCAAATATGTCCCTAGAGTACAGTTATCTTGAACCCTGGACTTCCATTTCCCCTGTAAGCAACTGAAGCAGGGTGGACAGTTGGAGCAACTTAGTCAGCAATGAACTCTGGATTCCGCCTGAGTTACCTGGCCACCGTCTTCCTGTGCCTTCCGTATCATGTTTTGCCGAGAGTCAATCCAGTAGAGCTGCTTGTCCAAAGGGTCATAATCAATGGCCCGGACGTTCCGAAGGCTGTGGATAGGAAGGATGATGTCAGGACTCTGTTGTTCATCAATCACCATGCGGTTGATGGCGCTCTTCTGACTGAAGAGCAGGAAGGTGGTAGGAGCTTTAAAAAGAAAAGAGCAAATCTAAACCACAGTGAGGGACTAGGGTCTTCATCACCCCAAGGTTTGGTGAGGCCGTTACATGTATCTCCAATAGAAAGGACATATTAAAGCTAAGGGAAAAATCCTTTGACGTGCCTCAAGAAACTTCCTTCAGAGTGAGAATAATCGGCACTCTGGTTATCAAGACAGTTGTGTTTCCCGTCCCTTGGCTGCATCTTCTCCTTGCTTTCTCTGATTGTACCACCCAGAGTTCTTCACTGTTTACTTCAAAATCCCACCCCCACCCCCAGGGACATGTCACTGACACATCCTCTGTGTAGCTTCCCTGTCCTCCTCACGCCCAGGCAATGGGATTCTCCTACTTCTGGATTCCCATGCTCACTCTGTCTCCTTGGTCGCGTGTATTCCTTTCCAGTTTGCCTTTACCTAACTACTTTCCAGTGACTACTCGTAGTTATTACTAGACCTTCGGCTCCATTGTAAATGACTGGTATGTCCTCTTTCGTTTAATAGAGCTTTGCATCTGATAAACAATTCAATGGAGAGTTGCATCTGAACAGATGACAGGGATGTTAGCAGGGAGATGGATCGTTCCTAGAGTTACAGGAAAGGGATGGAACCTATAAATTATTTGTATGTCTCATTTTTAGTTATTAAAAAGGTGAAATAGAGGAATAACTTACAAGTTTGTACTTAGATCTCTCTGGTCATTGACCTTTTTTCCCCTAAGATTTATTTATTTTATATATTTGAGTATAGTGTCGCTGTCTTCAGACACACCAGAAGAGGGCATCTGATTCCATTACAGGTGGCTGTTAGTCACCATCTGTTACTGGGAATTGAACTCAGGGACCTCTAGAAGAGCAGTCAGTGCTCTTAATTGCTGAGCCATCTCTCCAGCCCTTGGCCATTGATTTTTTAATCATTTAGCCTGTTTTTCTGTCTTGCAAAAAAAAAAAAACCTAGAGATCTTATTTTTAATGAATAATTTAATAAAGACATAAAAGGTTATAGATTTTTTTGCTTTGCAGGAAGAGAAAGGAAATGATCAAAGCTAATAATAATAATAATAATAATAATAATAATAATAATAATAATAATAGATCTTTACTCAGAATGTGACTCAGTGAGAGAAGACTTGCCTAGTCTGCATAAGGCCCTGGATTCAAGTCGGTAAATGCAGCGAAAAAAATAGACACTTTAACACTTACCATCTATAATCTTGAAAACATGTACTAAGGTCAGATGTGGTAGCTCAAGTCTTTAATCCTAGTACTCTAGAAACTATAGTGTAAGACTGCCTAAAACCAAGACACACACACACGCCAAACAAAACAAAACAACAAAAACAGGCTGAAAAATGGCTTAGTGGTTAAGAATACCTCCTGCTCTTGTAGAAGATGTGCGTTTAATTCCCAACACTCACATGGCAGGTCACAAGTGTCCTTAACCCCACACCAAGAAGAACTAACATTCCTTTGTGTCTTCCATTAGTACCAGGCATATACAGAACAAACATACATACATGCAGGCAAAGATTCATACAGATAAAACAAAGAAAACTTAAAAGAAAAACACAAAACAATAAGTATTTATAACTTCACTAAAAAATGTTCCATTTCAATGGTAAGATAACAATTCATAAAATAAGAAAGTGTGTCCAAGACAACACTTCCCTATCCCAGGGACTGAGCCTCTCACTACTCTGTAGTCATCTCCAGTTCATCTGAAAATGGTTCAGAAAAACATCCAAGAAGTAGAGGCAAGAGGCTAACAGTGATTTTTATGGCCCACTTGTGTTATATGATGAGAACCTATCTTCAAAACAAACACAACCAAACAAACAAACAAATGGCATTTGAGAGTGTTACCAGCAACAGGAAAACCTAAAAGTACTTTTTAAATCCTAATATGGCCCCCTCCCCATTACTGATGAAGATAGTTTGTCAGTACCAATTGTTTAATTTGCTATATTTCCCCTATACATATATATTTACCAGAAAATTGTTGCAGTACAAGATTTGATCCCCAGCATCCACATGGTGGCTCACAGCCTTCTGTGACTCTAATTCTAGGGGATCCAATGCCCCTTTCTGATGCCCAATGAGCACAGGCATACCTGTGACACTCTTACAGGCAGGCAAAAAAAAGATATGAGAAAAAATTGTAATAATAACTGTGATACAATTGCCACTATCATATTATTTGCTTTAGGGAAACTACTAAGGAGAATTAACACCACCTGAATACAAGTACCCAGGACACCATAATAACTGACTAACATAAGAGATGGTCACAGAAACGCAGCACATAAAGAATCAAAGTGCTAGGCACAGAAACGATTTATATCGTGGGTAGGACTGAAATAGATTACACTGAGCTACTTAGGACCACATGCAATTTAAAACTTACGAATAATTTCTGGAATTTTCCATGTATTATTTCCAGATGGAGGGTGACTACAGGTAATGGAAACCACAAAGAATGATGGTGGGTCAGGGGGTTCTATACACATAAATTTGATAATACTTTATTTTTCTTGGTGCTCAGCCATTACCTAAACCCAATAGACACATCCTTCTCAAGGATGCTGGCACAAGAAGCCATGCCAGAACTCCTTGCCTGACCCCTGATCTCCACAGCTCTTACTTGTGGCTCTGGTCTTACTCAACACTCATACAGATACAAAGGAACTCATTGGTATTGACAAAGAACCCTGTTAATTGCAAAGCTGCATTTCTGTGAAGGTCTTCATTAGGTAAGAGCCCACACTCAGTTTAAGGTTCAGAAAACAGCCACTCTAGTAGAAATCTCCACCACACACTGACCTAACAACTTTGAGCACTGTTAGTGACTTCAGCTCTAAGAACACAGTTCACATGGAATGGCTGTAAAGTTGTCTCCCCACAAAAGATTACTTTTTGGCAATACTACTTCCTTAAGCACCATTTGTGTTTAGGCTCAGTGAGACTTAGAAGACATCAGGATTTTAGTTCTCAATTTTCCTGTCCATGAAACAACCAAATATTTGACTGGTTCCTAATGAGTTTTGTTGAGTGTTCTCTTTTAAGCCAGATAGTACAAGACTGCACAGTATTGTAGATCTCATTCTAGAAATGTGTAGTGTGATAAAGCCAGAGACCAGATGGTACACGCCTGCAGTCCTAGCCACTCAGGAGTGGAGAAGTACTGTGTAAGCCCAAGAGCTCAACACCAGCCTGGGCTCCACAGGGTAACCTCCATTTCAGGATAAACAAAGTCAAATCTGCCTCTAAACAGATGCGTGTCAACAACAACAACAAAAGAAATCTACTCAAAGACATGATAGGCCTGCAGGGCGGCTCATCTGCCCTCTGACCTCCATATGTATGCTATGAAATAAGCATGTAGCATGTACATATGTCCACAAACAATAAATCGAATGTAATTTAAATTTACAATTAAAAATTAACAATTATAAATGGTGGAGTATTTCTCAGAAGCTGATAATTTGAGTTTCTTACAGTCCATGCTTAAAGTGACACAACACATGTCATTTAAAAAGTCTAAGTCCATCCTCCAATCCTCAACCATGTTCTCACATCTCCTATAGAAAGATCTTTTAAAAAACAAAAGAAACAAAACAAAAAACACTAAGCATGGTAGTACATTCCTATAATAACAGTACTTGAGAAGCTGAAGCAGGAGGATTAGAAGTTCAAGACTAGCTCTCAGCTACATGGTAAACTTTAAGCCAGCCTGGGTAACAGGAGACCCTGTCTCAAAATAAAAAAATAACTAACTAAATAAATAAACACATTAAAGCCACTGGGTCTTCCTAGCCTTGCATTCTATCACTGAAAGCAACAAGAAGAAGCTGATGGTGTAAGCCGAAGGCTCCTTCAGCTGTTTTCTGATAGCACCCGTAAGTTAAGGAAAGTAAGCTAACCTGTAAGTTAAAGGGAGGTGTTGCTCTTTGCTAAGAACAGAACCATCCTCATGGCCAACCTGCCCACATACGACTTGTCATCCATGACACAAAAAGCACTGAATAGGGAAAGATATGCGACCTTTACTTTAGGAGCCATGCTGTATACCTGGGGGACTCAATTTGTTCAGAAGGAACACCGTTTCCCAGTTTACACAAGGTACCTACCATAAGGCCACTTCTGTATCCAAGATGGGATTGCAAAACCTGGCTTCTTGTTTCATTTGCCAGTGTCCTTACTCACTATCCTAAATCCACAAGCCTCCTGGTCACATGTGGACACCCCCAATGCTCACTTCCTCACCTCCTTCACGTCCTGACCTAAATGCCACCTTAGGATAGATTCCTGACAACCCTACTAACCTTGCAGTCTCTGCTACCGCACTCTCTTCCTCTTAATATTTCTGTGTAACACTGATCATTTTATAGCCCTCACACTGTTCATCTTAGCAGTTCCAGGGAAATGGAAGGTTGGCGAAGGCAGGTATTTCTGTCTGTTTTAGTCACTGTTAGAATTTTCCAATGGTTACAATAAGGCCTAGCATGTAGTAAGTGCTAAATACATATGAATGAAAAAATCATGTAAATAAATAAGCACTGAATGACAAAAAAGGCAGCCTGTAGCCTTCATTTTGTAAGTACAAGAATAAAGTCAGAAGGAAGGAAAATAAGTAGGTATGACTGAAAAACTCCAACATGTCACACACATCATAGAATGCCATTTAATCTCTGTATTACAAACATGTCACATCACACAGAATGCCATTTAATCCCTATATTCCAACACACCACTCATCATTAAGAATGCCACTTAATCTCTATCTTCTAACACATGTAACAAGGAATGCCATTTAATCCCTATATTATCCTTTTACAGATAAGGAAACCGCAGCTCAGAAAAGTTAAAGGTTTCTCAAGACCATTAAAGTGGGAGTGGGAGGCCATGCATTCTTCCAGAAGCACCCCATTTCTTTATTCATTTTATTTAACAATAATAATTCCTGAGTGCCTACCACATAGCAGAAACACTAGTCTAGGCACCTCAGATACACCAGTGAAGAAAACAAGAACAAAGCTGCTGCTTCCTGGAATGCACAGTAAGCAATAAGCACAGCAAAGGAAGTTACACCGTGTAAACAGCAGAGTCATAGAGTTGTGAGTGCAGTGGGAAGGAAGCAGTGGGCCTGGCAATGATGCTGGTGGAAGGAGGTTTTCCATAGTAAGATGCAGACTACATTTTGTTATGCGGGTCACCATTAAGCAAAGATGCACACATGAAAGATGGCCATGGAAAGTTTTGCAAAAAGACCTTTCCAAGCAGATTAAATAAGCAACTCAACAGTCCTGAAATGAGACTGATTTGCATAATTGAAACACGAAATTAGACCAATGTGTCTCTGTTACAGAGAAAGTAAATTAAAGAAGAGTAGAAACTTGGGTTAGGGAAGGAAGGAAACGGGTGTTTGGGATAAAGAATCAGTTATTAGCAGTTACTACGTGGGGGATATTGCTCATGTTGGGCATTGAAGACTTTGTAAGAGACAGGGATTTTATTCTGCATGAGCTAGAGAGTACTGTCACACTTGAACTCAGAGACAAGCTGGTCTGACTTGGCTTTTAAAATCAGTCAAGACGTAAATTATGTTGGAATACTTTTAAAAGCAAGAACTTAGGCGTGAAGCTCTTCCTAATACATGGAATCTAATACAACTACATGGAAATACTAAATGGTACTCAAAGAGCACACCAGAAGCAGTGAAGCACTGCCGACTGTATCAGCCAGCCAGCCAACAGATACTAGGGGCTCAGCACTGACTCCTCCCAGTAATCAGTACCAACCAACCACCCAACCAATGGGGCATGTGCACAGTGATCTCAGGAAGTCTTCTCGTGTTGTTATGTCCCCACGTCTAACAGTTCACTCACACTCTGTTCTCTCCTTCCACTCAAAGTTCTTGAGAGAGGTGCCTGTTAGGACCTCCTGTTTGCTCCTCCTCCCTTCCTTTCCCCAACTCACTGCTCAAGTCTGCTCCAACTTGTCCTTCACCATCACTTCCCAGAAACTACTGTCCTCGTGGCCACTGAGACCACCTTTGGCCAACATGTGTTAGATGATCTATCTAAAGGGTAAATAGTATCTTTTAGATCTCACCTAGCCTCTCAGCAGCTGTCAACAACTCATCTCTTCTTTGGCACCTCGACACTGTCTGCTTTGATTGCTTCTCTGGCTACACCAATTCTCGGTACCCTCTGCAAGCTTGTCTTCCTGAGCCAGTTATTTTGGCTGCCAGGTCCCTTTTTCACTCTCCACGAGGAATTAAAAGCTATGGCCCATAATCCAAACCTGGTCTGTTGCCTTTTCTGTAATGCTGTCTATGGCTGCTTTCACACTACAATGGACAGAGCTGGACAGACCTGAGTAGGTATAACAGAGCTTACATACCACATGTCTAAAATCTGCTCCCTGGTGTGCTGGGTCCAGCACTCCTTTCCCTGTAGGGAATCGCACGTAAACAACTGAAGCTCTAAAATACATGTCCTCCGCCTTACACTTCCCTCTGATAGTGTGCTGGCTCTGACACCAACTTGGAAACCATCTTTGCTTTGCTCCATTTCTCCTCTTCTCTCCACTACGCTCACTTCCAACATTCTCACTAACCCTAAAGCACACCCAGAGTCCACAAGCATCTCCCAATCACCATCCATCACCAGCATCCTGTGGTCTAAGTTTCCCCAGAGCCACATCACCTTTCACCGACTCCAACAGCAACTCTGCAGTTGTTATTCACATTTTCAAAATGAGAAAATTAAGGGTTAAAAAAATTGTTTAGGGGGAACTGGAGAGATGGCTCAGCAGTTAAAAACACTCATTGTCTGCTAATCCAGAGAAGCCAGGTTCAATTCCAGTACTCACAAAGCAACTCATAACTGTCTGTAACTCCAATCCAGGGAATCTGACACCCTCACACAGATAAATATGCAAGCAAAACACCAATGCATAGAAAATAAAAATAAATTAATTTAAAAAGATATTATACAACAGTATAATATTTTTTAAAAAGTATTTGCAAAAAGAAAAAATACAATGTGTGGGATTCTCTAAAGCATAATTGCTTAATTATAATCTGTACTCTTTGTTCATAATTGAAGCCTATTTCAGAAAAGATTAAATTCTTTGCTATATGATACACTTTTTTTCAGATAATGACAATGTAATTTTACTAATTAATTATATCTAAAATCTTACACTAAGCTGTTACTTTGTTTCAAACTGACAGTCTCCTGTCTCCCAAGACTCTTCCTGACCTGGATATCTATGTACCTCTTGACCATTTACTAATTTTCTTATCTAGCCCTCAAAACATGGGCCTTTCTATATATACTTAAGCTATATACCAGGTTTTCCATAGCCAACAATGTTGTAACATGCTTGTTAGCATTGTGTATTCATTTGTTTTTTTTTAAGAATTATTTATTTTATGTATATGAGTACACTGTTGTTGTCTTCTAACGTACCAGAAGAGGGCATTGGATCCCACTGCAGATGACTGTGAGCCACCAGGTGGCTGCTGGGAATTAAACTCAGGTCCTCTGGAAGAGTGTCAGTGCTCTTAACCTCTGAGCTATCTCTCCAGCCCCCCGCCCCCATGTTCATTTTTAATGTGAAATGCTTGTCAACTTTTAAAATATATTGTAGAGTGTAGTGGTTTGAATAGGAATAGCCCCACAGGCTCACAGCTTTCAATGCTTGGTCACTGGGAGGAGCACTATTGGGAGATGTGGTCTTATTGGAGGAAGTGTATCACTGTGGTGGTGGGCTTTAGGTTTCAAACATTCTAGCCAGGCCCAGTTGAACTCTCTTCCTGTTGTCTGTGGATCTGGATGCAGGACTCTCAGCTTCTCCAGCACCGTGACTGCCTGCATGCTGCCATGCTTCCTGCCATGACAAGAATGGACTGAACCTCTGAACTGTAAGTCAGCTGCAACTAAATGTTGTCCTTTGTAAGAGCTGCCTTGGCCATGGTGTCTCTCCACAGCAATAGAACTTTGACTAAAGCATAGGAACAGCCTTCTCTTTCAACATGTCACACTCTGGACCGAGCTGAGGTAAGAAGACCTGGAATCAAGCAGCAACTGCATACATGGGCACTGTCCCCACCTGTCAACCACTGCTACATGCTGGGTTTAACTTTTTCATATGCATTTTCTGTATGGCTTCAAACACAATTAAAATGCTATTTGTCCTGTTTTATGTATTACAAAGAAATATATTAGTTTTCTTTGTTCTATTGTATGCATTGCTCTTTATGAATAAATAAGCATTATGTCTGAACACACGTGTTTCTCTGACACTACACATTTTTTTACTAAATATTTAAGCTCAAAAGTAAAAGACACCTCTTGTATGAAATTAAATCGCTATCATAAATTGTTTGGTAAAAAAAAAAACTGGTACATCTCCCCAGTTTTACCTTTTTATTATACAATGCTTTACTCTTTAAAAAAAAATTTGAAGCATCCTCAAAATGTTGCTTTGTCTTCTAATTCTAGCTGCCCCTGGGGGATACTGTAACTTACCACTGCAGGTCCTGTTGTCAGCATTCAGGGAGTAGTGGGCAGGGCATCCACACACAAAACCTCCAACGGGCACAGCCAGGCAGAGGTGGGAACAGTGCCCGTTGCTGGAGGCACATTCATTCCACCCCGCCTGCCGGGAAGAGTGGAAGACCAGGATGTCCATCACATAATCCAAATGGCCCTGGATGATGGTGCGGTTTTGGCCACTGGTTTTGTTGGCACGTTCAATGCTGCGTCGGCTCCAGTCTGTCCAGTAGATGTAATCTTGGTACTGAGTTAAGCCAAAAGGATGAGGCAAGTCATCTGCTATAACTTCACGGTTGAGTCCTATTTTGGGAAAGTCAGTAGACACAGGAGAGGCATAAGTATGTGAGAAACAAATTTTTTTGGGGGGGGGGTGGATAACATATGAAACATTATATTTATAAGCAACTTAAAATAGAACACTTCATTTAAAGGCAATCCTAAAACCAGACAAGGCCTCTGAAACTAGTCTATCTGTAGTCTGACCCATGCCTAAAAGCTCTTCTCTTTATAAGTTTCACTAAGTTTCTTTAAACTCCTATGGTCTATTTTGATTTTAGTTTTATTTCCTGTACATGAGAAATTTCATCAGTATTTTATTCTCCCTTCCACAAAAAAACGGGGTAAAATACATGTGCACATCAGGTGTATCCCTTCCTAAATATCAGTATGGATCCAATGGTAATAAAACTTTGCATAATACATAAATAAATAAAGCCAAGTCACTGGGTGACTATTCATAATAAAAAGATGTACTTCTAGAAGAGCTGCTGACACAGAGTGTCAGCCACAGCATCTAAACAAGGGTGAGCAGCGGCCACTGACTTTACACAAACACATCACCTAAGACAACAGTGGTGGTGCTCACCAAGCATATTTGAGGATTCTATTAAGTTGGTGTCCAGGTCTGTCCAGTAAAGCCGCCTTTTAGCATAGTCGATGGTGAGGCCGTTTGCACGGCCCACATTTGGAACTAATGTCGTGCGCTCACTTCCATCCATAGCCGCTCTGTCAATCTTAGGCTTCCCTCCCCACTCAGTCCAATACATAAACCTGGATTCAAAACAGTGGAAATTTAACAGTTCAGCTTGGTTTTCTGGAGAAAGGGGTCATAGACATGTATAGTAACTGAATAAACTGGAAAAAAAATAGAGTTAAGTCAAGTAAATGGATAAAAAGCCATGGCTGAATTCTTCCAAGCATCTAGACATTTCCAGTTAACTGTGCCCTATGCTCCTACAAAGGCGTGGTCATGCAGCTTTCCTTAGCACGTCAATCAGACTGTTCTACCCAGACCAGGAAGTAGAGACAAACAATGATTTCTTTACTGCAGCGTTAACATTTAAAAAACTAGTATCAAGGAAAGGATTAACAGTCTGGTCTAAGAATCTGGTTCACTTTACTGAAATATCTTTCTGTATTTCTGAGTATAAGCAGAAATACTGGTTTTTAAATACTGGTTTACCTTACAACTTACATAAATCAACTTTCTTCAAACACAAGCTACAAGAGTACACTAATGTAAAAATAAACAGTGGCCTTTGAAAGGCTAACATCAAAGGCAGAGCCAGAAAGTATATTTGGTTTATAGTTGAAGAGAACATACTACACAAATCAGCACAATGTATACCATCCTGGTATGCTGGCAGAACAGTTAATACAAGTACTAATAGCCTTAGGACATTTAAAATACTCATGTTCTTACTCCTTACATTTCTGAGAATTTACTTTAATCTTAATGCTCCCTAGGGCTTTTTACATACGGAAGGCCAAAACAGTAAAGAAGTATGGAATCTCTCATCTCATATTTCCAAGTCAGTTACATGGCATAGCTAGAACTAGAACCTTACTCTTAACCAAATAATAAGCTGGTCAGCTGCTAGTGCTTAGCGCTGAGCCTGGGGCAATCACTCCACACACTGGCTCTCATGAAAAGCTTAAGGACAGACATTCACTCAACAGCCAGCCAACTGACAGTTCACTTGGTAGCAATTTATCTGCTATGAAAAAACTAGAGTTGTTTGCATTTGTTCTTGCCAGTTGAGAGCCATGAGCACACTACTGCAATCCAAAGAGAAACAACTATGACGGAAATTTCACACTTGCCAGGGGGCAACCTATAGTAGAGTCCTTAGCTCTAAGTACTGAATTTATCTGACTGGCAACTAGTGCTTAAAGCAAATGTCACCATAATCCCGCCTCAGCTTCTGGCAAACAAAGAAGCTGTCCTTCACAAGGCCTCCCAACTAGACAAACAAAGACCCAATAGTGAACTTGATGTGAGGATTCCATTAGAAACTATTTTCTTAATTTTCAGATGTCTCAGCTGCTACATGAAGGACACTCAACTCCTGTAATGAGGACTACCTAACCCTGAAAAGGTGTGCTGTAATGACAGGTTAGACTATTATATAACACCAATGTTTTCCTAAGTTTACAATAAAGACTGTACTAATCACCCACTTTAAAATTAATAGGTATCCTAAAATGTAACTTTTGGGGCAAGGTCTGAGTTTGATTACCAGCAACATATATACATATACAGACACACGCAGATTAAAAAAAAAATAAATGGCACTTTTAAAAATACATAGTAATCTACCCCTCTACCTGCAGGGGATATAGTCTAATACACTGCCCCCTCAATACAGTATATCTGAAACTATAATAGTAACAAACCCTATATAAACTATGTTTTTTTTTCTATATTCACCTATGATAAAGCTTAATGTATAAATCTGACCCCCCAAAATTAGCAACTAATAAAAAACAGGAAAATATATAGCATAATAAAAGCAATTTAAAATTTATGATCTTCTCATTTCTTGGATGCTTTAATCTAATTATTTCTAAACCACTGGTAATTAGAATTATGGAAAGCAAAACCAGAACTTGGGAGCGGGGGTATCCACACTAGTGGTTTCCCAAAATGGAACAGCGTTTTAGTGGGCTTCTAGTAGAGGGTGGGGCTCTGCACACTGAAGGGATCTGAGATGATAAAACACTGTTCACTCAGTATATTAATGCTGATCAATGAACATTTTATTATGACATCTGTCTCTCTTTAGCAAATGTTATAATGATGAAGTAAATTTTACTAATGAATTATTATTAAGCAGCAAAATATGAATGGTCTGGGATTTTTGGCTTTATTTGTTCTTTGTTTTCGAGGTGGGTTGTTACTCTGTAGCTGGCTTGAACTCATGATGTAGTAAGGCTGGTCTTGAACTCCCAGCAGTGCTTCTACCTCAGCATGCCAGGTACTGGTGCTACAAGTACGAGCCTCTATGCCCAGCAATAATTGGTTCTAAAATAAATCTTTCCTATAATTTAGTTGTCGCATTATTGAAAAGCATTAAGACATCTTGGCTGTAATCATGAGCACTGTGTGATGAGGCTATAAAGAATACATACATAAAGCTATGAAGAATACATACATAAAGCTATTTACCCTTCAGCAGGATCCAATGCCAGAGCTCGGGGACTGTCAAGGTCTTTCCATACCAAAACCTGTCGGTGCTGTCCATCCAACTTTGACACCTCAATGCGATTTGTTCCTGTGTCTGCCCAGTATAAGTTCTTCCCAAGCCAGTCCACTGCCATGCCTTCTGGGTAATCTAAGCCAAACTCTACCACATGTTCCAGTGCACTGCCATTCATAAAGGCTCTGCTAATGGTCTGCAAAAATAAAATTTACAACTAAGACACATGGCTTAAGGTTAAAAAAAAAAAGTTAATCAGAAGTCTAGATTTTATTGGTGGTACAAAGACAGAGAAGTGACAATTTTTAATAAATCCAACTATAATTAAGCCACTTCAGGAGGAAACTTCTAAAATGAAGAATCAAAATTTTTTCCTATTAAGGCAATGAAATGAGATGCTTGGTTGGTTGGTGCGTGCATGCGTGCGTGCATGCGTGCGTGCGTGCTTACTTTTGCTTGTTTGGTGTGTTGTGGTACAGACCAGAGACGAACACTGGGTGCCTTCCTTCATTGTTACTTCACTATATTCCTGTAAGACAGGGTCTCTCACTCAACAGAAGCTCACTGTTTGAGCTATGCTGGAAAGCCAGTGAGCTCATGAGATCTCCTACCTCTACTCCTCAACACTGGAGTTCCAGACATACACAGCCTTTTACATGGGTGTCAGGGATTTGAACTCCCGGTCATCACACACATTCTTACCCACGGAGTCATCTAGAATGAGTTTTCTTTGGAAATTTCTAAGTAATCAAGTGAACAGGAAGGGCCCAGAATGCTATACGCTTACTGATAGTCAGTTTTCTGAAGACACCTAAAAGTACCCTAGGTCACTCTTGTCAATTCGGGTCTTAGCCTCCTCTAAGCTCATAAAACAACAGAACCAATTTTTATATCATCATTACAGTTTGAACCCCATAAATTTTAAAAGCTAATAATAGATGATACTGCCTCACAAGTTTTAGGCCAAGTGTCTAAGTGGCATGTACCTGCAGAGATTCCCATGTAATACAAGAGTTCTGCAAGACGGCTGATCACCTAGCCAAACCCAAGGTTTCTTTACTTTCCCCTACTCAATTAGCAGATTTTCTTAAATACCACTAGAATCCAACTATCTGGCTGCAACATTTCATGTTTTTTGCAAGTTATAAGTGCACAATGGTTATCTGAAATAAAGCCACAATCTAGAAGAAAGAAAGACTACCCTCCAGATCGTAGTCAGGTGTTTCCTCTCACTTTCTCAACAAGTTTCTCAATATAAAAGCTAGGAAAAACAAACCACAGGATGCTATAATCTACACTCAGGACGTTCCCACCACAGTCAGCTTGCATAAGCCTCTGGAGATGTGTGGTGCACGACACTGTAGTTCTAGCTCTCACTTTCGGCCCCTGAATTAGCACTTCAAGCTTCTTTGCTAACCTTCAGTGATATATCAGTCCAGTAAATTCTGTTGTCTGTGACATCAAAATCCAAAGCAGAAGCTTCTTTGACACCAGTGAGAGGAATGGCCACATTATTGTTGTTTGTTTCCAAAGATATGCGTCTGATATCTGCTCTCCGTGAGAACAGAAGGAAAGCCTCAGGAACAATGCATGTCTTCATGTCACTGATGAGTTCAAAGCCAATGGGACAGGCACATCGAAGTCCCTGAGGCCTGTAGAGGCAAAGATGGCTACATCCTCCATTTTCCTCAGCACAGGGGTTAGAACCTAAAGGAAAATGTTACAAAAGATAAAGAAAAACACACACACTGACATTATCAACACATTCACTTTTAAAGCATGACACTTTTGGTTCACAAAGACATGATTGTGTTGATTCCAAGTCTATTTTTACAAACAAGCAGTACTGAGATTATCCATGAGAAAAAGTATGAACAAATGTTCTATGGCTACAGTAAGCTGCAAACTAAGGTGCATTTTATATAAGGTGCAGATTGAGTTCCTTTCATGAAAGTGGCTGCCTATGGAGCTACACGGAACACCACACTGTGACGTCAGAATACAAGGCAGGTATTGTAAAGATGATTTTACATTGATTCAAACATCAACGCTTCACCTTCACACTCTGCTGCTTTTCTTCATCTTTTCTAGGTCTAGCCCCACTTTTTAGAGACTCTGGGATGACTCACCGATGACTCTGTGAACACTTGTGGCCTTCAGTCCCATGAGGTCTGGCAGCTGGTCTATGATGACCTCCCTCTCTGCACTCCGCTTGTGTACTCTCTCAATGCTCCGCCTCTGCCAGTCAGTCCAGTAAACATAGTCACCCAGCAAGGTGAACCCAAATATGTGAGGGATCTTGTCTTCCACCAGCACTCGTCTCCCAGTGCCATCGGTCTTCATAACCTTCAGGTTTGAGATGGAAGAGAAGGAGGAGGTCTGGGTCAGAACTTATCCTCCAAATGTGTGTAAAATGGAAACTCCCACCATTTACTGCATCAAAATCCAAGCCTCAAAAGTGCTGCTAAGACAATGTGTCACAAAACACAAAAGGATTCAGTGAGAATTATTTCAAACACTTACCTTACATTCATATTTGACCTCTTTTCTCTAATTTCTTACTATCCTTCCTTGAAAACTCTTCTGGTAAGCTTAGATTGAATATGGAACTCTTCTACTGAATGACTCCAAATTAAACATAAATTATCATTAACTTAAGTTTGCATATGTTTCTTCAGATTATAAAATATATAACACACTATTTTGTTTCACAACATTATACTTCATCCTGCCTTTTGTTTAAGAAAACTAAGGCTCATTAACTTTTTTAAGACTTGTAAAGAGCTGATGCTTTTAATTCTGTTATGTAAATAACAACCACCACCACCACCAAAGTTGAATAAAGTGGTAAGTTACCTCAGTAAGTCCACTGAGGTCCGCTGTTCCTGGAACTGCAATACCCTATGTGCACACACATGTCAAGATCAACGCTATGTCCATTCTTCCCAATTATGCAAGAGCAATGTTAGTGAATCCAGAATTGCATTTGTAGCAACCTGCACTAACCTTGTTTGGAAAGATGGAGAAAGCTTCCTAATGTTTAATTCCATAAGAGTACTGCTCTAGTTTTAAATGGCTTGTGTGCTAGGCAAATCAATCTTCAGAGATCTTATTTGGGTACTAAACATTCGAACATGTAAACAACATCTACCTCTGCAAAACTTAAGAGACAGAAGATAGAAGCAAATATTAACTTTTTAATCCAGTAAGAAATATTCCAAGTAAGGGGTTGAGAATATAGCTCAGCTGGTAGATTATCTGCCTAGCATACAGGAAACCCCAAGTTCAGTCTCTAGCACCTCAAAAAAACAAACAAACAAACAAACAAACAAGCAAGAAAGAAAAAAAAAAAGAGGCTTGGGACTGAAGGCAGGAAGATGAGAGGCGGAGACTGCGGAAGACTTGCAGCACCGCAGAGGATCCCTGAGACAGGGAAGGGAAGGTAGCAGGGTATTCCTGGTAAGTCAGCACTGTGAGTGTCCAGATGGGCAGCCAGATGTTACCTTTTCTACCGTCTCTAAAAGCTCACACACGTTTACTGAACTTCTATCAAAGAAACCTCGCACTCAGAAACTGACCAAGCAAACTCTTCTGTGTCCCTATACTGTCACTCACAAGTTCAAATAATACTGGACATATAGCTAATGAAAGACTATATCCATTTTTCTTTCATATAATGAGATTATTAGACAACTATACATAACAGTAAACACAGATAAAAACAGTAAACAAACATCAAAAACTAAACAATATTCCATATCCTTCATGAAACACTTATTGAAGTTAACATCTAATTTGAAAAAAAAAAAAGACTTTTTTGAATATTCACCTTTTCTTTCAATAGGTCATTCTTAAATAAAATTTATGTGTAAGTAATATTCTTATTTTATTTTTTTATATGTATGCCTGTGTCTGGGTGGGTATATGAGCATATACGTATGTATGAACACATGCATGTGCCCGTGGAGACCAGAAGTGAGTGGAGGCCCCTCTAGAACTGGAGTTAGTCGTAGCTATAAGCTGCCTATGTGAGTAAACCAAGCTCTGGTTCTCTACAAGGGCAACAAGTACTTTTACCTGCTGAGCCATCTTCCTATTTTAATAAAAACAGTGTATCAGTAAAAAAGTAAGGAGTGAAAAGGAGTCAGCTATTTCTTTGTGTCTAACTTGAATGTGTGTTCAGGTGCCTCAAACTCCTACGGTCACTATTCAAGCACCAAATACTTCAGGCAATGGTAACTGGCTTTTAAACTGAGGACATGATGAAATGAAACTTCTATCATAAATAAGGCAAAGCAAGAGAAACTATCCTGTTTGAATGCCTGGCTTGTAAAAAAAATATATATATATACTCTTTTAACCTTAATGTTTAAAGTGTTTACTTTAGAACTGTTAGTTTTTCCTACAACATGCGTGCAGTTCATAAAAATGGGTAAGATGAGAGGGGGGAGGGAAGACAGACAGACACACGGAGATAGAGGGAGCCCTGTCTACTTGAGAGAACTAGAGGGCGTAAAGGCATAAAGAAGTCACAGTAGGAAGAATATAACAACTGTGGTTAAGGAAAAAATACACATTCCTCTGGCTGCTCTCACCGTGTCTATAACCCCTTGCTCTCCTTGCTGCTCTCACCGTGTCTATAACCCCTTGGCTCTCCTCACCCCAGCTCTTACAGGTTACCCAGACTCTCAGAAGCACAGTGTGTACTACACAAAGTGCTTGTGTTTACACTTTATATTTTATTTATTTTAGTGTTCTTTCTCTGAGATAGGATCTCACAATATAGCCCAGACTGGCCACAAACTCAAGATTCGCCTACTTACTCATGATCACTCAAGCCCCCTGGTAATGGGATGGCAGGAGTGTGGCATCATTTCCAGCTTAAATACACTTATAGAATATCAGTGAGCATAATCGTCGACTGGGACTGTGAGGATTGCTAAGAATGCCTGTGTAGAGCTCTCAGAGCAGCTCTCTGACAGCAGCCAGGGAACTGATCTGTACAGTGCTCTCAGTCTCACTCCCACAGTGCTGACCTGGACCACAAACACTGTTCTTCCCCACATGGCAAGACACAGCGGGTCAGGAGAATGGACACATTTTCCCTTTCTAAAGCCAGGGATATAGAAACAACTTCTGGCCCTATTCTCTACTACTCACAATCCTAGGCAGGAAAAGCTTACTTAAAACCCAGTACTACATGCTCATCATGTTAAGATTTATTTTTATTATTTCTAATTATGTGTAGGTGTTTGTATCTGCATGTGGGTATGTGCACATTAACGCAGGTACTCTAGGGGGACAAAGGTATCAGATCCCCTGGAGGTGGAGTTACAGCGATTGTGAGAGTGCTGGTGTGGGTACTGAGAAGTGAACTGGATCCCTCAGAAGAGGAGCAAATGTACGTAACTGCTAGCCTCCTATCCAGCCCCACTATGTCCCCATCTTAAATTAAGGAGATCATCTGACTTAGTCTACCCACACCAGAGGTGGATTCCAATCCCTCTCTGCTCTATCACACATTTCAAGAATTTCCTCCCAATGCTTCCCAGGACCTCCCTTGGACTTTAACACAGCATCTTGGGAAAGGTGTATATAAACGGAATGCTTCTGATATCCACTGTTACTCTGATGCTCTCATTTTATTGCCATGTTACCTGCATATGATCTGTGACAACTGCCTCTGCCTCTCACCACTGATCCCTTTGACTTGCTTCCATAGATTCCAAACTGTAACTCAGAAGAAGCAACTAGAAACGGCTCCCACCTCCTTTCCTGCTTCCTCCGTTCCCATGCTCTTTCTACTTCTTAATGTTCAATCTCAAAACCCACTGAAACTCCACCAAGCTTAGTCAGTAAAATCTCATTTTATTCCTTTCTTATTGTGAGGCTGCTTTTCATTTCTGATTATTTTACTGGTTTCAGAGAGAGAGGGAGAGAGAGGGGGAGGAGGAGGAGGAAGAAGAAGAAGAGAAGGAAGAGCAGGAGGAGGAGGAAAGAAAGAAGGAAGGGAGGGAGGGAAGGAGGAAGGGAAGGAGGAAAAGAGGGAGGGAGGGAGGGAGGGAGGGAGGGAGGGAGGGAGGGAGGGAGGGAGGACAGATGGATGGATAGAAGTCCTAGCTGCATATTTTTCAAGATTAATAGATTTCAAAGATCCTACTGAGTCAGCAAAATTTCTGCTGGTAACCTGTTGTAGAAAAGTGACTTAGGAAGACATCTCTGATAGCAACCTAAGACTATCAAACTTTCTTTATAAGATTACAGTATACTAAAACAATTCTAGTTTGACTAGTTTTACTGTTATCTTAAATCAATTATCTTACATTATATTATGTTTAATAAATTACACTAATTTGCTGATTATATTCAAAGTTATCCATAATCTTATTAAAATGAATTTGTCTGAAAGTACATGTGAGATGACTAATACTGAATACTGTAAAATAAAGTTTCTATCTCTACTTCAAAAATATTAAAGGATCTACCAATTTCTTTCTGTGAGCTCTATCACTCTCTATGATGTTGCTTATTCTTTGGATGAATGAGCAACTTTATTATTACAAGATGGCCGAGGGCTGGGAGAGGGCTTGGTTGTTGCATAAGCACAAGGACCTGACTCTACTCCCCAGAAACCACACAAGAAGCTCAGGATGGCGGCTCATGCTCACAAGCCCAACACTGGAAAGATGAGTGCAGGTAGAGTCCTAGGGATTTCTGGCCAGCCAGCCCAGCCTACTCAGTGAGCTCCTTAGGATGCCTCTCTCAAAATAAATATGGTGGACAGCATCTGAGAAGGACACCTGAGGTTGACTTCTGGCCTCCACATGTATTCACATACATCAGCAAGCCCCAAACATACACAAAATAAAAATAAAAGTTTTAATTTAAAAAAAGTTGAATGATCAGGAGCTGGGAAGACAGCTGTGGTTAAGAGCACTGGCTGCTCTTCCAATGGATCAAGGATCTGTCCCCAGCACCAATATGGCAGCTCACAACCCTCTGTAACTCCAGGTCCAGGGAGTCTGATGCCTTCTTGTGGCCTTGCAGGCACCAGGCATGCATATGAAGCACATACTTACATGCAGACAAAATCCCCATACTCATAAAATAAATATATTTTTTAATGGAAGACTAGGTATAAATCTGGATAACAGGCTAAGAATGAATATAAATCATAAATAAAAATTAACAGAAGCCACAGTTCAAAATGACTTTTTTAGCTCTTATAATTCTGCATATTCTATTTAATAGCTACCCTTCCTCAAGTTCTCAGATTTTTTTCTCTTAAATCTCAAGTGATCAGCAAATAATAGTGACAAAACAATTAAACTGGGTTTAGATTCTCTATTGCTCACTGGACAGCAAGTGAATCACTACTAACACTGATTATTCAAAAGCTAATTAGAAGAATGTTAAATCTGTCACATTATCAAATGTCCAGTGGATGCTTAGTAAAGGGTAGTTCCTATTAGTTAAATTTTATTTTACTGAAATATTTTAATACCTAAGTATAAATGGATAAATTTCATTATTGAAATGCAATGCTATAAAATAAGAAGTACCTAAGTATAACAGAATATGTGGAAATAATGGACTGGAATAAGCACAGTGATAAAGGACAAAATTAATACCGGCCTATGAGGTCCTGACAGCTTACTCCTGTTTACTGCCTTCGGTCCTATTTGCTTGTTACTTAGACATAAAATAACCACGTTAGTAAACAAAAGGAGCACTCTGCCAGTTTGGAGGGGTCTACTGTGACTTTTCTACACTTCTGTCTTAGGGTTTCCATTGCTATGAAGAGACATCATGACCAAGGCAACTCTTATAAAGGACAATGTTTAACTGGGGATGGTTCATAGGTTCAGAGGTTTAGTCCACTATCATCAGAGTGGGAGCATGGCAGCGTCCAGGCAGGCATGGCGCAGGAGGAGCTGAGAGTTCTGTATCTTGAACTGACTACGACCAAGAGAAAAACTGATTCTTCCACACTGGGTAGAGGTTCAAAGCCTATCCCCACAGTGACACACTTCCTCCAACAAGACCATACCTTCTAACGCACCACTCCCTATAGGCCAAGCATATTCAAACCACCACACCATCTCTCCCTAAATCAAACATTAATAAATGGAGATAATTCACCAAATCCCCACCAAAGACATGATGACTGCTAAGGTAAATGGGAACTAGCCTAGTGGAGGAGGTGAGCTGCAGGGACAGTCAACCACAAGCACATGCCCTGTGGGCCAGAGACAACAGGGAAGACCCTCAGCAAGCAGCAGTTGACACTCATCTTGAAGTCTGACAACGAAACTCTGACAACGAAAGAAGCTGTTTCTAGAAGAAAGAGATTAATGCATATTAAAGTAACATGAAGGACGCACTCAGTGTGTCTTCTGAGAGACTCTAACAAAGACGCTTTCACTGAAGCACAAAGAATCCACAAGACATAACAAGTCATGTTTACTTCAACTCAGTTGATGTAATTAAGACGTGCTAAATATTCTAACATAATTGTATTCCCATTTTCTCTCTTAATTCCTTAGTCTTCCTGTTCTCATCTGCTATAATTCTGACAACAGAATTGTTCTAAAACAATGTTCTCCAAGAAAAATAGAACACAATTCACAAACATGAGCCAAGTGAGTGGTAATCTCAACTTCTCTAATTTGTTTATTTGGTATTCTGAGACAATCTCTCACTATGTACCCCACTCAGCCCTGGCCTCAAACATCGACCCTTCCTACTTCAAAGTGCTGGGATTTTAAATGTACGCCGCCATGCCCATCTTTCAAGTTTGAATTCTCTGGTAACCACTTTGTAAAAAGTAAAATGGAGCATATACAACATTACATACTTAATCTAACATAGCCAAATATTCTCTCAATAAATAAATATTAATAAATATTAATTTGTTTTCATTCTAGGACTTTTGCTCTGCATTTTATAAAGGTCAACTCAGACACCCACACATCTGGCTAGTGGCTACATGCTGGACTATGTGGATTCAAACTTCAATGAGGTCAGTATATATAGCACACAATGAATTTATTCTTCTCTATTTTAAATTCATAATCCTACCCCATCCTGTGCCTGTTATCTTCAGTCTTGGGTTGAAGGTATGACAAAACTACACATTAAAATCTTTCTTCTTACATTTCCTTTACAAGCTTACATTTCAAAACAGTACCTGGTATGTTTGAGAGTAACTAAAGGCCTAACCTCCTTCTTTTAATCTCAAACAGCAGTAGCATTAAAAGAGAACTCTTCCCTTGAGTTGTGAAGCATTCTAGATAAGCCAGTACGGACAGCTGGGTGGTTCACGGTTATCTTTATCTGCTTTCTATATGCCTGAAATCTTCCATGAGAAAAATGAAGGGAGGGAGGGAGATAAGGAACAAGTCCAAGGGCACCTAAATAATAACAATAATGATAATTGCTTGTGAGGAATAAATGTCCTTATCGCTTTTGTTCTTAATATGATGCAGAGCAATTAAAAGGATCCTCTGAAGAAATTAAAGAATCAACAGCTTGAGTGAAGTCTGAATGTAAAAATTAAAATCTACAGAATGCTGTTTCCCTTTGTGTAAGATCCAATGACTACTGATACCAGTTCCTTCTGCAGAGGTGACACTCCTATTAGGAAGCGATGCCCTCAGATCAACCATGCTGCCCTCATGGTGGGTAAAAGCAGCAGCATGGTCTCCAGGAAAATTACTATCCAGTTCTCATTTTCAACAAACAGTTTTAGACAGGTTACTAGATTTATACATATGATTTTTAAGCCCTTTACATTTAAAATAAAGCAAATCATGGTAAAAGCTCATTTGTATCTAAATCCAGAACAAATGAAAAAAGTTCAGGTGATTCCAAAAGATAAACTTCATACTTTAAAAACTAAGCCAGCATTAATTATATCTGGCAACTCCTGAGTGTTTCACTTTATTACCTCAGACTAGCTTAATTAGCTAAACTGAAATTAGACTTCTGTCATTTCTAAAATCTAACTTGGAATCTAGACTAGAGTCTGCAGTGGCTCAGCACCTACTACCACACTGTGGTGTGGCGTTAGCATTCTGAGGCATTCCCAAATTCTGTTAACCACGCTGAGATATAGGCTGTAATAGGCAGTAGATGTCAGCTAACACATATAACACAATCTGCACAAAGACTAAGTAATGGCAAAATTCCCACAGACATCATATCCAGTTTTTCAACAGCTTCATCAGCTAATTAAATGTCAAGACAGACTTACCCATGAAATCTTGGAATGCTGCTAGTCAACTACCAAAACTGCTTCTATGTAGCTTCACATGACTAGACATGTTGACGAACACATGTCAGAAAAGCAGCTAGAGTGGTGAAGCTACAAAGTGCCACACTGTCCACTCAATATTCCAGTCAATATTCAAAAGAAAGTAGGTCATTAAAAGCTGTGCATTAAGAAAGGTATATAAGAATCTAGAGAAGTATATTTTATCTTTGATACAAAAATCTAACTGCAACAAACTGTCATAGTCAAAAGTATAATAAGCTGAGAGAGAGGGTGGGAAAGGGAATACTGCACTCAGAAGGCTGAGGCAGGAGTATTACTAGAGTTCAAGAGTTCAAGACCAGCCCAAAAAATATATCAAAACAACAAGGAAAGAGGAATGCCCTGGACACAGAAGGCACACACCTATTTACAGTGTCACCCTCAAGTTCTCAAATCTAGGCCAAGATTCCTACATCTGAGCATATATACATGATTTTAGCATGATAAAAATTACAATGTGTTAATTATACTATGTAATTTTATATAATTACTGAAAATAATCAGGCTTAGAATTAGACATTTCCAGTTATTAGTCTTCTTTTTCAGACAGAGCCTTCACTCTCAAGTTACTATTTTGGTAGACTCTCTTTAAACCTGAATTATTCAGTCAAAGTATTAAATTAAGAGCTGTTTTCCATATGTATCTCTGTATTCAAGGTCAGCCTGGTCTACAGAATGAATCCCAGGGCTACACAGAGAAAACCTAGAACCGAGAGCGAGAGCAAACTGATTCCCAGGTAAAGGCACCATTATGATGAACACTATTAAGTCAATTGTAGTCAGTGATTGATCAAATGCTTCTGAGAGTTCCACTGTCCTCAAGTCACAAATAAGTCAAGAAACACTGTGTTAACACGGAAACTCACCTCTCATTCTTTTCAAACACAGTTAAAATAAATTCTATTTGCAATCAGAGTATAAAAATGCATCAATTATAATACTTTAATATTAAAAAGCAGATTGATTGCCCCAAAACAAGTGAGCACAATTCAAACCCAAATACAGATTTCAAATACACCCTAAAAAGAACTGAAGCTCTTTGGAAAAATAACAGATTCTAGTTGGGGACGGATGGAGGTGTGGGGACTGAGATGAGGCGAGGAGAGGTAAATGACAGGGATTCTTCGGAAGCTTAGAATGGTGTGACCCAGCCAGCCCACTTCTAAGTACATGCCCAAAAGAAACAAAGCCCAGATCTCAAGCAGACATTTACACTCCATGTGTGGTAGACTGTTCACAACCAGGAGGTAAAGCAAACATAATGTGCGTCAACAATGGACGGGGCTGAACCAACGTAGCCTACATATACACAATGCAATACTATGCAGCCTTAAATCATAATTAAAAATGGAGATGATCAGATGGAAGAAAGTTGCCCGGTGATGTAATACTCCACTGTCTTAGTAAAGGACAGCAGAATGGCTGCTGCTGCATGCTGGAGAAGGGAAATGGGGGAGGGGGGAGCGTGGTGTTCAATGGCTGTAACTGTTGTAGATGATGAGAAACATCCCAGAGATCCGCTGTATCTACTTTTAAAATGTTAAGATGTTTGTTGTCTGTGTTTTTACAACTTAAAAACATGAGGCATATAAAAAGGGAACGAAAGTCAACTAGGAACAAGTCACAAATCAGTGAAATACTCTTAAGAAGATACACCAGCATCCGTGAGTGTGCACAAGTGAACAGCTGGCTACATTTGTAGGAGAGAGTCATATGCCTTCCCTCCAGGCAAATCCACTATAGAAGAAATTACAAAACTGGCGCCAGCGCTAACCTCTGAGTGTGGATAATGCTTCGTGGTCATATAAGGTGAACCCAGTTAAAGCAGCAGTTCTTGAAAACTTTGAGTCTGAACATATTAGGAGGGAACAGTTTAAAACTGAGGCAGCAGAAAACAGCACAAAAAGCACTGTGCTGGGAGTAAGAGACTTGTGTTCCATTCTTTTCCTTGAGCAAGCAAGACTAACTTGGGGGTGTGGGGGAGAGACACCAATATTCCTGAATTTTCAGAAAGAAAAGACTGGAACAGAAGGAACAAAGATCTCTGGTGTAAGGATGTTCTTTTAGAAACAAAGAATGGCTAATTTTATGAGATATGAAAATAGCTTTCTCTTGTTCAAAAGCAGTGACACAGCTTATGGACTTTTCTGGCTTCTGTAGGTTGTAACACATTAAATGTTTCTACGACTGTATTATGTCAACAAACTTTCAATAGGAGTTCACAAACTTATTATGAACCCCTATGTTCCCCTGAAAGACATAAAGTAATAGAATAAGGCAAAAGCATGCTTAAGAATTCAATGACAGAGTTTTATCAATCTTTCTTCTGTGATGAGATGCCAGGAAGATGTGAAGGAAAATATAAACTCAGAAACATGCACACAGTGTGGGAGAGAAGCACAAACAGGCAAAGGCTGCGAAATTCACATACACCTTCCTGAAGATTTCTCAAACTGGAAGCATAATCAATTTTAAGGAACATTAGACAGTGAATGTTATAAACTGGAGAGATTCAAAAGAAAGTTCTCATTGACATTTGACACATAAAATCAATAGCTTTATCTTAACAAAAGATAACTATGCTGTTATAACTTTTTAATCTTAGAAACCAGCACCAAGAAAACACAGCATAGATTAGTCTATGGGTTTCTGACAGACTTGCACATTATATAGGCTAAATATGAGACAAAGAAATTCCTTTAAAAAGAAATCTGAATACTTGGGAAAGAAATCTCCTTATTAGGGTATTGATAAAGCAGAGGAAGCTGTCATCAGAGGAAAATGCAGCCCAGCAATTGCAAGTACAGAATATGAAACAGAACATTCACTAACTGCCAAGTTTTCAACACAACACGGACAATAATACCTCTTTATTCAAAAATGCTTGGTACTAAAAGGTACTAATAACCTGTCTCTCTTCCTCAGGAGAACAAACCAGTGCCAGGTATAATCAGATCTGGACTCAGTCACCTACAGATACTGTATTATCAAAGTAAAGCCAGGTAGAATCAGATCTGGACTCAGTCACCTACAGATACTGTATTATCAAAATAAAGGAACCTACAATAAAGAGATTTCAAACAAACTTACACATGTCCAAGACAAGAAAATCTTTTTAGCAGTAACTACCAAGTGTCACTACACTATCAGAAAAAGCTCAGAAACAGGCGAAGGGGACGGACAAAAAGCACTATATTAGTTATGACAATATTATTTTGATAAAAGAATAATCAAAACTTAATTGTTTCCCAATTAGTTAAATGAATAGATAATGAGAAAGCACCACCAACAAAACACAGCCTAACCGGACAGCGTGATGTGCCCCTGTTCTCTAGTAACACTTGGGAAACCAAGGCAGGAAGGCGACACTGAGGCCAGTCTGAGCAATGGAGAGACCCATTCTCAAAGACTAAAAATAAAACTAAGCTAACAGCACTTTCAATACAGCAAGGACTGCTTTAAAGTATTAATGGCACGTCTTTGCTTTTAGTAAGCAGTATTGCAGGTACGAGATGCAAACCATGGTTGGGGCAGACTAAGATGTGAATGTTGTCAAAATAACAATGGGTTTTCCAGTAACTGTAAGGTCATATGAAAGAGAAATAAAGGTTTTTAACATCTCCCTTTCCAGAAAAATTGAACCTTTTTTCTGCTACTCCAAGAAGCTGTGAACACTACAGTTATGACTGGGAGGCTCGGGAACAAGTGTAAATGCTCTGGACGGTCTGCCCACACCAGGGTGGGAGCATTCCCATATTCTGCAGAAGCAGCAGGACAAGTATAAGCTTGCTCCTTTAAACACCACCCACTGCTGCTGAGCTGAGGAAGCAGACTATCCTCACCTACACGTCTTTATATGGAAGGAGCATGGCGCCACTTTTTTTAAGTGACATCATTAATATCACCCTGTGCCCTGCCTGTAGCTGTAGAAGATGTTTGTAAGTGTCAAGAAAATCTACCTTTCCACAACTCTGTAAAAAAGAATCTGGTCTGAAAGCTAGGGCTATTCTCCCTCCTTTCTCTGAATCCTTACTCAACACTACCAACATCTGTCACTTCAACAAAAAGAGGGACAAACAGATCCAAGGCACCCACCCACTGGAGGAGCAGAGGCAGTGTGGACAAGTGTTCTGAGCTCCTCTCTGTCCTCCACTCTAAACACAAAAAATTGTTGTGCCACAGAATAACTTCACAGATAACTATCTTTCTCTTCTCAAGTGTAGTATAAATATTTTATCCAAAATAAACCCTAAATCTTCAAAGCACACAGGGCTCACATAGCCTGGTATTCCCTTACAGTCCCAGGAGAAAGCACCTTCCACTACTAAAAGTGACACAGCTACGAAGCTTTCTTAGAAGGTAGGTTTGGAAGGGATCTTATCATCCACAGTAGGTCAGAGGAATCGAACTGTTGTTACTATATAACAAAGAGTCTAAAAGCTCAACTTTAAAATTACATACCTTTCACAAAATTATAAACCCTGCTATTATCTGCCTACTCACTCTCAAGTATACAGAGATGGAAATGCAGGGGGCATGTGCTCTCATCACCACTTCTAGTCTCAGGAGGGAAAATGAAGGCTTTTCCTCCTCAGGCTACGTAAGATGAATCTAGATGAAGTGTTGTGCTCTTAACAACTGGGAAGAAGGCAGTGGAGATAAATAGGAGTAACTGTGCCCCAATTCAAGACCCATCCCATGTGAGAGAAACCATCCAACACTATTAATGATACTCCACTATGCTTGCATTCAGGAACCTAGCATAACTGTCTCCTGAGAGGCTTCATCCAGCGGAGGACGGAGGCAGATACAGAGGACTGCATCCTTACCTACACATCTTTACATCAAAGAAGCACGGTGCCATTGCTAAAACTGTGACATCATTAACAGCGTGCTGTGCTCTGCCTCCATTTGTAGAAGATGGTTTTCAGTGTCAAGGCAGAGCTCAGGGAGTCTTGAGGAAGACTGGGGGATAGAAGTGAGAAAAAAGCCAGAGGAGTCAAGGACACCACAAGAAGACCTACAGAGTCAACTAACCTGAGTCCATGGGGACTCACAGAGCCTAGGCCACCAACCAAGGAGCAAGCAGGAGCTGGACTTAGAAGCCCTACACATTGGAGCCAGGGGCTGTCTCAGTCTCTCTTCCCTGCCCAAAATTTCCCATTCCCCTACTGGGACTGCCTGGCTGGGCCTCAGGGGGAGAGGATATGCCTAATCCTGCTGGGATGAGATGCCCCAGGGTGAGGTGGTACCCAAGGGGAGTACCTAAGGGCAATGGGGGGAGGGATTTGTGAGGGTGGCACTGAGAAAGAAGGAGGAGGACTATGATCAAGATGTAAAGTGAATAAAAAAAATTACTGGAAGAACAAATAAGAGGAACGATTGTGTTCTAGGTATTTCTGAGGGGTTACACAACTAACAGCTGTGAGCTAGAACCCAAGGCCTTGAACACTTAATTAAGCAAGGGGCAGATACTAGCACAGGGAAGAAGTAGAGAAGGGGAGAGGGGACAAACAGTACCACTGTATACACAGTAAGTTTTATTTAACCAATTATTATGTACTTATTTTATGAATAAATCCTCATTTCTCTTATCTGAATCACCCTCTACTTATGACTTTGACTAAAGTTACGTGTCTAAAATAATACACCTGGAAATAGGAAAGAGAATGCATTCTCTGTAAGAAGAAAGAAGCAACACTTTTCTTTTCAAGACAATTATTGGCTCACAATAAACCAACAACAAAACCAAATACTGAATTTTTTAAACATCTCTAGATGATAATAAATGAAGCATTTTCCCTTTAGTGTAAAACTTCAAGGGTGCTGGAGAGATAGCTCAGCGGTTAAGAGCACCAGCTTCTCTTCTAGAGGTCCTGAGTTCAATTCCCAGCAACCACATGATGGTTTATATCAATTTATAATAAGTTCTGATGCCCTAGAGCACTCATATACATAAAATCTATTAATCTTAAAAAAAAAAAAAAAAAAAAAGGAAAAAAATGTCAAGACTAGTCACGTGGAGGATGCCTAAGCTTTGAATTGTTTCCTATGTGCTCACGCTGTGTCCACACCTGGTCCACAGTGCACACTGAGGGCTGGGGCTGATGAGTGATGTGTACTTCAGCAAACAAAGCCAGCAGCCTCTCTGAAACATCCATCTATCACCTCTGCCACGTTAGCACTCCCCCCACCCACCCCCAGCTGCCTAAGATCCAAATCCTAACGTGGGCTGGGCTGGGGACGGTGCACTGAAGCTCTAATAACACAGAGGAATGTTACACAGCTAGGCCATAGAGCTTTGCTAACAGAAACCAGCTGTTGGGGGAATGCAATTTCCAATATTTGGGACTGGTGGAGTATTAATGGGTTCCTTCAATTCCAAGTTTCCACTCTGGAAGGAAGGCTCTTTAGTTCATTCTTCCCTGAGTATCCCCAGCATGCCTCAGAATTACCTTTTGTAAAGTAACTGCTCCACAGTCCAAACTGTGTCCATAAGGAAAGTAGAGGCTGTCTATAGAGTTCTCCTCTTCAGTCATTCCTTACATGAAAAGCCATGCATCCCCAAAAAGGTAGCCTAATCACATTCAGCATCAAGGATGTGTTATTTACAAAACACTATGATAAAATATTTACCACTGGCTATTTTCATTATAATTCTATTTCCCACAAACTTAATTCTATCAGTTGGTAAAAATCTTTTCCAAGGATTTGGCTATTTCTCCCATATAGCCCACACATCAATCTAAAACTTGTTTCTTATATGGTATGGTGGCACATGCCTATAATCCTAGCACTTGGGAAACTAACACAGAAGAATCATGGGTCTGAACTAGCTTGGTCTATACAGTGGAACCATGTCTACATCAACAAAATGTTTGCTTTTATGGAACCAACTGAATACTTAATATATTCCACTACCAAATCCAACAACAAAAATTTGCACACACGAACACATGCATGCATGCACACACGTGCACTCTGTTTTCCTGACTTAGGACTGCCAGTTTTTCTTGTATGGATCTTATATAATTTTGGTTTGCAGAAAACTGGCTGTAGAAAATTCAGACAGGAGCTTCATGCTAAACGAAGCCAATCATTCACAAAAGCTGGTAAGACCAAAAACAACAGAGTCCACATGTCCTCTACCAACACAACTCAGGAACTCTGGAGTTAAGTGGAAGACAACACCTTATCCTGAGACCTGTGAACACTGAGGAAGATTTCTGAAATGATATCCTGGAATCCCAGATAACTGTTCGAAGGCTATGTGAACCAAACTACTACTGACCCAGAAACCATTATAAACTTGGTTTTAAATAGTTTTTAAAAGAAACGAACAAACCTCAATTTTGTCTGTTTTGGCATCTCCCCAGTATATTGTGCCTTCATCATAATCCAGGGCTAAGCCATTTGGCCAACCAAGGGAAGTGTTAACAAGAACTACTCGGTCAGATCCATCCAAAGCAGCTCGCTCGATTTTGGGGATTTCTCCCCAGTCTGTCCAATACATGTACCTATAAAGACATAAATAACAAAAGTGAAGCCCACTCCACACATTACATCATCATCAGTCAATGCCACAGGAAGAAGGAAGAAAAATAACAAGACTTAAGCTTAGGTAGAGAACATTTCTAACATTCATCACAGCAGTATATGAGCACACTCTCAAATCAAAATTGCTCTCTGGAGTTGATGAAAAATGTCTCCCAATGGAGTCTTATTAGGCTCCATTACTACGCATATTTTTTCTAATATATTTCTGTTTCTTCCTATGATGTCCCACTCTTGCTTGCTGGCTTGTCATCTCTGGTACAGAAAGTTACCTAGTATAAATAGTCAGGTGACAAACTGAAATCCCCAAATAACTAATACTCCCTGTGGTGCTAAGTAATTCCTGAGGCTCCTGGATGTTTAAGCAGCTCTAAGGCACTGGTGTATACTAAGGCATAACATCTGTCACTATATCAGCCCTGAAATAAACCTCACAGAAAAGTAAAATAAGGCTATTCCCAAGGTTTTGCAAAGTGAGTCATTCACAAGAAGTAAAAACTAAGATAATTCTCACAATAACAACTGAATAGGATAAAATTAAATCTGCTGGGAAAGGGGTGGAGTTTTGAAAATAATTTCTTTCCACATTTTTCATGACCAAGATACAATCTGAGCAAAACCGACAAACCACACCCAGATCAGCAAATCTAACTTAACTCAGAAATAAATTACTTAAGAGTCGTGAAGCTTTTTTAAAAGTGGCAATTCTTTGAGACCATATTCTAATTCTTACATTCTAAAGCTGATGCAAATTGTTTACTGAAAACCAATAAACTCCAATAGTTCTTATCACCTGAACTGCTGCCTCTAGGTACCTATAGACAACAGATCACTAATGTCAGCATTTCTTACCCAACCATGGGATCTAACACAATAGCCCGGGGCTCCTCTAAATCCTCTGAAATCAGGATCTTCCTCATGGTCCCATTGAGCCTTGTCACTTCTATCCGGTCAGTGCCAGTGTCTGTCCAGTACAAGTTTCTTGCAACCCAGTCAACAGCAATGCCATCAGGATGGGCAATCTGCGCTGTGACCACAAACTGACTGCCAGATCCATCTATGAAAGATCGGCGGATGGCCCGCACTTCATCATCAGTCCAGTAGATGTAGCCTTCTACAGGGTCATAGTCTATGGCAATGGCATGCCGGATATCTTCTAACTGCAGGACGATGTCGGTAAAATCTGGTGTATCCAAAGAAATGCGCCTCAAGTCTGTCCGTCGGGCTAACAGCAATAGTTCAGTAGCACCTAGAACAACAAAGAAAAATCAACCCATCAGTTGAAAGCCACAGGCAAAATTTAGCCAGTGTATACAGACTGCAGATGTCACCAAGGAATAAAAATTAACTGAGTTTAAGAAGACCAACTCTCTCTAGAGTAGAACTAAAAAGTGATACCGTGAAGCAGAAGAGTCAGGACAAGTGCCATAATAGTTAACCTCTCCAAATCAAGTTTGACCCACACTTGGCATTTAGTATCAGCCCTGGATAATAAGGGTATGTAGAGGTAATCACTAGTCATTTTATACCTAGTAACTAAGTATTGATGGAGAAAAATCTGCAAAATACAGATCCTTTATTCAAGATGCTTACTTTAAAGGACACAAAAGAAAAGCTGGGACACCAGCAGAGTGCTTGCCTTATAAACATGAAGACCCAAGTCTGACCCCCGAACCCCATATAAAAGGCCAGTCATGGTGGCAATGTACTGGCTCTCCTAGTGGAGAGGTAGAGACAGGCAGATACCTGGTATCATGGCCACCCAGCCTAGCCTAAGTTGGTAAATTCCGTGCTACAGTTCTGCCTCAAAAAAATCAAGGAGGTGAATGGCACTTGGGAAGCAAATAGGAGGTTCTTCGGCATCCATGTACACCCATACATATGAACATGTATGTGCAAAAACATGTTCGTACATGTACACACACACATGCACACATACAGAATAAAAAAATCTAAAACAAGAAATGTTTAAAACTGAATTTTGAGATAAAAGAATGCTACAGTATATAAATTTTCTCTCAGTGTCACTGTGTTAAAGGAATACAGAGCTATCCCTTCAGACCCGAGGATAAGAGAGGCTGTGAAGATGGGAACAGCAGCTCTGGAGAGGAGGAGTCTAAGAAGCACATCAGTAGTTAAGAGTAGTTGAGCTGGTGCTGGAGAGACGGCTCAGCGGTTAAGAGCACTGACTGCTCTTCCAGAGGTCCTGAGTTCAATTCCCAGCAACCACATGGTGGCTCACAACCATCTGTAATGAAACCAAATGCCCTCTTCTGGTGTGTCTGAGGACAGTGATAGTGTACTCATATAAAATATTTTTAAAAAAAAAAAAAAAAAAAAAGAGTATTTGAGTCAATAAAATTTGGTTTAAGTAGGCATACAAACTGAGACAAACAGAGCCTTTCTAAACCTAGACTCTGCTAAATGTGTAATGGTTGCTGCAAAAATTAAAGATAAACAGATATAACACTCAGGAAGTACTAAGTGTAAAAGTATTCAATAAGCATCAACTAATCTACCACTAAAAATAAAGAGTGAGTTACAAATCATATTTCTGAAATATTTTAACACAAATTAGGAGTCAATGAAAACAATTTAAAATTAGGATATTAAGCTCAATCTTTTTGTTATTTGTAATCACAAGTAAACCACCAGCAAAATAATCATCTAAGAGGCTAATGAAAAGCAATATGTAAACTGTCAGCAGAAATAACCAAGGTAAAAAAAAAAAAAAAAATCCCAGCTAAAACATGTGTCTAAAAAGTGCTGGCATAGAAACTTAAATATGAATTTGGAGTTATAGCTGCAAATGCAAAAAGAGGAGTGCTAAGTTTCAGTATGAGCTGTTGACCTGAGCACTGATTTACACAACTTCTAAACTGGAGGAAACACAACCCAACTGTAACCGCAGGCAGAGCAGGAATAATTCTGCCCAGCTCACTGCTCCTGCTGACTGCCAAAAGGAGTCAGTTCAACTTTGCAAACAATTCACAGAATTTGAGCAACATGATCAAAACAATATAGGTAACTTAAGGCTACTAGGTGTCAAATATCCATCTGAAACTCAAAGCTAGCTAACCGGGCACATCTGTACCACTGTGAGGGAGAAGACAGACCTCTACTGCTGAAATAAAGCCTGGTTTTTGAAGTCAAGATACAATTCTAAACAGAAAAGCAATGTTACAAACACCCTTCTGTTTCAATTGAAACCAAACCACTACTTACCATGGAAACCATCTGACAAGAGTCAACCAGCTTCACCTCTGACTATGAGGATAATTTATCAACCCTAGCTCCTAATAAACATCCACTAAGTTGTCTCAATTCCATCTCACTGAATTGCTGGCCTCTTTGCCAGGAACTCTCTCTCACACAAGCTCTGGAATGAAGGCTTCTCTTTTCAGAGGTAGATAAAGAAGCCACTGCCTGTGTAACATGTTTCCTACCAGGTTTTGCTAGTTGCCAGAGAACGGTGACCCACAGGGGGAAGAATAGATAACACCCTCATTAAGAGAAAGAAGAGCTGGTGTTCTCCCCAACTACAAGCCTTGCCGTGTTCCAGGACAGTGTCTTCTCCAACATGCCTCTGACTGTAGGGAATTAAGAATGAGGAGAAGAGCTAAGTGACTGTTTAAGCTCAAAACATGAAAGTTATTTTAATAGTACACTGAGGAATTTTTTTCCTAAATGTACTCGCCATTAAAGAACGGTCAAAAATATCTTCTAATCACTTAAGAGAAACCTCATGTATCTCATTTTATTCTTCATGGACTACAGTTTAGGAACTGACTGTCCTTCAGCTTCTTCTCTACAAATGGTACATGCCTGTATGAAGAGACATAGTACTCTCTTCTCACAAGACTTAATTGAGATTTCAGTGGCTGTGAAATTTGACAAAAAAGAGAAAAAGAATTTAAATATTTAGTTAGGACTGAATTAGTATTTAATATGAATTACTATTTAATAATTAAGTGTTTAAATAATATTTAAGAAATAGCATGTTTCTTAAATACTAAATAAATAACATAAAAGATGTCACAAAACATAAGCCTATTAGCCATCTGAATGACTAGACTCCCAGAGCACTGCCAACGAACGCTAGAGCTTACAAAAGAAATATGGGATTGCTCAGAGAGAACCCAGCTGCTCTCAGAATTCTACCCACAACGGGTAATAACCATCTTACCATCTTTGCAGGTTTTTCCATTCTCCAGAAGCTTGACCCCAGTTGGACAAGCACACTGATAAAAAGGCTTGACTGGAGACATCAAACACAAATGGGAACAACCACCATTATCAATTCCACATGGATTTGTAGCTGTCAAATATAAATCACACTGATTAATACCAATGATTAGGAATGACCTCACTCACTCAAGATACACAAAGGTTAACAACCATAACATGAGCAACTGTGATAAACCAAAATTACTACCAAATTTCATCCAGGTGCTTGACTACCAACCATCTGTAAGGAAAGGAATTAATTAGTGAACTTACTTAGCATTTTTCTATCCAAAGAGCAACTAAGAAAAAAAACAGAAGGTCCTTGCCCTAGTGGAGTTTATAAACTTAACAGTAAGCCAAAATAATAAACTATGAAAATGGGAAGAAAACAAGAAAGCTAAATATTATATTGCACATTATCTACTACAATCAAGGAGGAAATTAATCTTGGCATTTAAAAATGCATGGGGCCTACCTAGCAGGCATCTTGAAGACAGGAGGGGACATTCTGAACATTTTGGGTGTGGTAAAAAGCCTTCAAAATAAAAGCTTAGAGACCAGGCACTGGGAGGTAGTAAGGAGAACACTATAGACTGGTAGGAACAGGCTGTAGCAAAGAATATGAAAGCCAAGAAATGCAATCAGAATGTTGGAAAGCCATCCCTTGGAATGAATAAGGTGAAAAGATAAGTTCAGTGCACTAGGAGGGAAGGGAAACACAGGCAGGCAGGCATGATGGCTCACACCCACAATCCCCACACTGGGGACCAGGACCAGAGCTCAAGTACAGTAAGATGGGAGCCAGTGGGAGCTACATAGGATTCTGTTTTTATTTGTAATTTTTTTAAAGGCTGAGTTTTAGCTTAGTGGTTTCAGTAGTTGTCTAGAATGTACAAAGCCTAGGGTCAGTCTCTAGCACTACAAAATCAAATGAGAAATACAGCAAGAAAGAACAAGAGACAGAAAAAAAAAAAAAAAAACACAGCCAAGTTTGTGAACGGTGCAGAAATAGACACATTCACACAATATTCATGGGAAAGACAATATAATATGGAGAGCAATATAAGACAAGAACATAAAACAGGACACCAAAAATAACTAAAATTCTCAAACTAGTAAAACGATGGATCAACTGTGGTGTTTAAAATAGGGTTCAGAGACTTTATGATGACTAACCGTGTGAATACAAAGTTCACAATGGACTAAATATTTGTGTTTATGTAGATTAACACATCTATTTTAAAATGGTTTTATGGGCTCACAGTTATTGAATGGAACACTCAATATTTGATTATCTCCCCCTCTAAATGGAAAGAACTTATACCAAACAACTCAGAATCCAAGCACTTTTCCTTTTTGGCTATAAAAACGATTTGAAATATACTCAGACACATGGCAGACACTTATTTACATTCCAGTGCCAAACATTCTCATATTCCTTTTAAACCCCAAACCCATTCCCCTCCTACAAGGGGTCATTGTCAGCAGACACAAGCCCAAGTCTTTTAAAAGGGTAACCAAAACCAGAAGCAAGCTGAAAAGAAAACTGCACGAAAGCATGAAGAGGATCGCAGGTCAACGTCTAAGCAGGTAGTCTACTCTGCACACGTAGGCGCTGGAATTCAGGAGCTAGGTTAACAGAGGGTCCTTAGTAAGTCAGCATTTTTTTTTTTTTTGAGCACACTCACATGAACACATTCAAGCATAATAAGAAAATAATATGAACAAGAAATGCATTTATGTTTAAACTTAGCAGATGAGCTGTCTCGATTTTAATTCATTTCTGTTCTCCACTTCCATTGCCCCAGCCCCAAATAAAAGACAAGACATTACATGGGGAAGGGTATCAGGCCATAATGTTTTAGACAGGTGTCTAACCTGAACTCTATGTGCCTGCTTTTCTTGTTATTCCTCCCATCGACTTTGGATATGCCCTTCCTCCTCCTGTGCCTCACTAAAGCCAGACATCAGAGTGCTTACAGAGCTGTTCCAACCTGGAATTTAAAAATCCAGATCACTTACCATTTGGCTGCCTGTGCTGGCTGAAAGCATGTATATCCATGGGAGAGAAGATGTTAGAATGAATTTCACGCAGACCCTCGCCAGTATACTTGTTGCAAGCCAAAATAGAGTGTGTATTCCAGTCAGTCCAGTACAATGTGTCCTCAAATAACGTCAAGGCAAAAGGATGTGGAAGGGAACCTTTAACCACTGCCTGCCTGTTAACACAGAAAGAAAAACTCACACTTCAATTTTTTTCTTTTATGACTTCAACACTAAAATAAGTTCACACCAATACATAAACATACTAAGGAAAATACATGTAGGTTAAATTCATTTGTAAAAAACAATTCGCATGGCAAACTCAAATATATTTTCAAGTTGTCAAAAAACCACACCAAACATTCAAACTGGTCCCTGCCTTGGAGGCAGGCAAGCTAAGTACAAGACACAGACATCTGAATCTTTTATGTTCACCCTCTCTTCTCAACAACTACCTTCAAACTCACGTTCTCTATTCTTCCATGTGATCTGTATGATCAGAGAAAAATACGCAATGAAGAAGTCCCAGGGAGGACAGCTGGCACTAAGAAGACTTAAGGCAACAAGGTCTGTCCCTCCTTGATGCTCAAGAACCAAGATTCTGAACATGGTTTTCAATCTTATGGTTTTAATAATTGCAACTGAAAACATACACAATGCAAAAAAAGATAGGCCTCAGTCTAGCTCCAGAAAATGATTACAGAAATGATGCACAAAGTCTAAGTTAGTTTGTTTATTTTTATTGTATTATTATTAAAACCTCTCAGTTCAGGCAACTAAACAATGTCCTGAATTGGCACAGTAGGTTCATAATACAGACCTAGAATTTCACAAAACAAACAGTTAAAAAAAGAGAGAGACTTAATCCTCATACCACAGCACTTTGCAGAGTGTCAGAGTTGTGCAATTAATAAATGTTTTAGATATAATGAATAAATCGTGAATTTAGTCAAACCAACATTTAAGACAATAAATGCTTTGATATTTTCATAAACCCGTATTTTCAAGTAGCCAGACTAGGGGAGGAAGAGGAGACCAAACACCAACACATAAGCTACTGAAAAGAACAAAGTAGCAAGTGTTAGGTAGACTTAACTTTAGGTTCACAGGGTGACTTCACGATCCCTAGCCTCTATTTGAAAGCCAAGGGAAGGGACAACAGCTATCCAAGTGAAATCAGTGTCTCCTACACATGAACTAGTACTGACCTAAAGAGTCATAAATTCAAGACATTTCATTTTAAAACTTGAGTACAAGATGAAGATGACTAATTTATATTTTAAAGCATCATACTGACTAGCTGACCTACATCAATTTTCTTCTTTCATTTTCCTTAATTTTTCTTCTTTAGAAGATTTATTTTCCTTCTCCTTTCCCAAAAAGAATGTTTCCAAAAACTGTTCCTAAAGTATCTTATTTCCCTTTTTAAAAAGTAAATTAAGCTACTGTATTTACAGGAGTGGCATCTCAGTTTAGGTCCCACTTTAAATAGCTCAGTGTATTTTACATCAGTCTTCCCAAACTGACTATGGTGAGATACAGCAACACTGAGGTGACACCTGTACAAAGCAGAAATATAAATAAAAATAAATAATAGTAAAAACCAAGTGACTAATTATGGTGAAGTGGAACTTCATCAACATCCTAAAAACCTGCAAATTCCGTAACAAAAACCTTTTTAAAAAATGAGGAAAAAAGTCCTTTTAAATTCCTTTGTACTTTTCTAAATACAAAGTTAAGATTCAGTCTAATAAACTGAACACAAGAAAATAAACAGATAAGAAAACATATCAAAACCTACAAAACTGGAACAAGTCACACTAGAGAAGTGGCTCAGTGGTCAGAGTATTTTTGCTCTTGCAGAGGACAGGAGTTAGGTTTCCGGAGCTCACAGGTGGTTTACAACTGTCTGTAACTCCAGATCCAAAGAGCCAATGCTGTCTTCTGACTTCTGTGGGTGCCAGGTACGCACATGGTGACGAGACATATGCAGGGAAAACACTTACATAAAAAATAAATAAATCTAGTAAGAAAATTTTAAATAAAAGATAAACATAAATTATATTATTAACCTTTTTTAAACTCAAAACCTCTGAAAGAAATGAAGAGCAACAAAAACAATAGCTAGGTCAATACAAAACCTCTACGGTTTCCCTTCTTCTAACCTCTTAAAAACAAGAGTCATTAAACTGAACAGATCCAGAGTTACATAGGCAGAATGTTACTGTGCAGTGTGTGAAGATTCAAATGCTGATTTCTGTCTCCCCTGTATCTGGTGCAGTCCTTATTCAGAGAATCTCCTGTCTCAATCTCGTGTAAACATCAGCTCCCAAATGTTCAATAAAAAGAGCTTAACAGCCAATGGCTGAGCAGAGAACAGAATAGGGCTGGACTTCCTGCCAGCCAGGGGAAGGGGTGGAGAAAAAGGAAATAGGGGATTAACCTCAAGGAGAGAGTCCCAGGAAGTCTCTGAGAAAACACCTAGAGCAGGGAAAGCAAGGAAGGCCAGAGTGGACTTTGGCTTGGGGGTGGGGAGGAGGCAAATTCATTTAGAGGATCAGAATCAGTAACACTGCTCAGGTGCCACACCTTTAAAGCATGTTAAGTAAATAACAGGCCAGTGTCAACAGCTATTAGGGAGCTAGCTGGATAGGAGGAAAACTGTAACACATATATTATAAAGCCACTAACAGTTACATAAAGGCTGTCCATAAAAAACGTACTTTAGACAGGAAGACACCAGAAAGTTAGAAGTAAAAATTACAATGAACACTAACTGTACCAGAAATGGAGTAGTGCAAACAACACTAAGCAAGAAACACAAAGCAACCAAAGATAGACATTTTGTGAGAAAGGTCACATTACAAGAACACACAGCTACAAGCACATGCACAGAAACAACCTGAGTGCTGACACTATGGAAAGGAAAATAGTGAGATGGCACCTAGCACTCCATTCTCTAGAAAACCTGAGATTTTGCCGTATTAACTTATTATCCATAGAACACTCCAAAGAGACACACTATTCTCAAGCACACAGGCATATTTGGAAGCCTAGGCCATGTGCACGTCTGCCTTGTGTTTTCTTGAAGTCCTGGGAACTGAATTCACGGCCTTGCATATGTGAAGAAAGCATATATCCCAACTCCACATGCTTGCTGGCTGAAATCTCAGGGGATTGGCTCAAAAACACAATGCTTGCTAACCCTCTTAAGGGCCTGTATTCAATCTCCAGCACTAAAATTCATGCATGTATACTAATGCGTGTTCTGCCCAGTGACAGGTTTATACCACCAGTACTCCAGGGAAAGACTGTGAGCCAGTGGGAACTACGCAGTGAGACCTGCCTTGCCAGTCAATAAATACTAAAGTTATACAAAGTGTTACACAAAAACACTTTTTAGTGCAGACACTAAAAACCAGGACTGGAGAGATGGCTCACCAGTTAGGACTTACTGCTCTTACAAAGGACCTGGTTCACTTTCTAGAACCCCACACTGGCTCACAACAATCCAGGTCCAGGGAATCAGATGCCCTTTTCCGACTTCCATGGGAAACAAGAACATACAAGGTACGCACACACATTCAGGCAAAACACTCACTCATAAAATAAATGTTTTACAAAAGAAATAAAAATGGATAAAGAGCCAAGAAATTAAATTTTTTTCAATTTTTCATTTTCTAACTTCTTCCTCATGTCCTTCTAAATAAGCATTGTGTCACAATACACAATGTCTCATATCTATAATCATAGCACTCTAGGGGCTAAGGCAGAAACATTACAGCAAATCTGAAGCCTGAATAGTGAGAACCAGCTCAAAATATGAAAAACAAAAAACAAAAAAAAAAACCCAACCATTCAAAGAAGAAATCACAAGTAAAATATTGAGCTAAAACAAAACATAAAACAATGCATAAAAATTTATGAGTATCATAAATCAAAAAACTTGATTCATTGAAAAGATTAACAAAACTGCAACTTATTAGCTATATGACAAAGGCCAAAAACAAATAAACAAACAAACATACAAACAAACAAACAAAACCACAAACTGTGAAACTGGAAAAGCTCCCGACCGTAAGGGGAGCATCACTATCATTTCACATTGTGTGAAATCAAAACACGCAATCACAAGGAGCAACCGTAAACAACTCTGTGCCAGCACATCAGCCAACTTGCAGGAAATGGAAACCTTCCTAGAAAGAAACCAATTACTATACCAGATTCATGGAGAAGGGCAGCAGAGCTGCATACACAAACCTGTCATTTAAAGTGTCCCTCAGAAGAAACAGTCAGGCTCAGACAGCGTCACAGATTAAACCTACCAGACACAGTTACAACAAACAACAAGCTAAGGAAGGAACACACTCTGGGATAACATAAAAGGAAAGGAGACATTTCCCAACTCGTTCTTAGAGGCTGGTTCTAAATTAGTCACAAAATCACAAAGATATCAGGAAAAAAAAAACTATATATTAATAAATAGACAGGATCCATAATCATCCATGAGTTAAAATGAAGTCAATAAGCCAGGAATAAAAGAAAACTTTAACCTGATGAAAGTACTTTACAACAAAATCTACAGCTAACATTCTGCTATGCTAATCTGGCAATAAACGCTGGTCCAGGAAAAGCCAGAGAAGATAGATGACTTCTAGTCTGCATTATATCACAGGAGACAGCCAATGAATCCACCAGAAGACCCCACCCAGAAAACAAAGGGAAGCAGTACTGCATCATTCACAGATGATATGATTCTGTACACAGAATATACTGAGATTTTTTTCCCAATCTTCCCAAACCAAGTAAATTCAACAAGATCTAAGATAAATGATTCATAAACAAAAGTAATTTATATTTCTGCATATAAGCAATAAAAATAAATGTTTTAATTTTGTTACTAAAAATTGTGGCTAGGAATAAAAGTATTTGCCTCACGTGTATAAGGTCCTTGGTTCAATCTCCAGCACCATAAGAATAAATAAAATAAGAGAGGCTGTCAACATAACTCGATGGCTAAAGGTGCTTCCTAGACAAAGCCTGGCAACCTGAGTTTGGTCTCCATGACTGACATAAAAGTAAAAATACAGAACTAACTCCCAAAAGTTATCCTCTGATCAACTCACACATATAAATATTAAAATTCTTTAAAAACAAGAAATAACATAAAGTGCATGCCTGAGGTCTTGGATTCAGTCTCCAGCCCATCAGTATACAGGGAGGCCCTAGATTCAATCCCCAGCACAATAAGTAAAATAATTCTATCATAATAGACAAATATATAACATTAAATTGCTTTTTATGGCATACATTCAAAATACTATCAGGGATACATTTTATAAAAGAATTTAAGAGCTAACCTACTACACACAGAAACACACACACACAATCAAAACTAATCATATATCTGATCTAAATATAATTAAACTAATAAGACTCTTGGAAGTTTCTCTGATAGAGGAAAAAATGTTTATCACTTTGCATCAGACAAAGATTCCTAGTAGCACCAAAAGCAATTTTAATAAGAACAAAAACTAATAAATTGCACAAATTATACATAATGAAAACTTTAATATTTGTTTCAAAATGTCATCAAGAAAATGAAGATGTAAGCTTGTAGTGACAGAAAGCATTCCTAAATCATATGCCCAATGACGAAATCTCACCTACATCAAAAAGACCTTATAAACTCAGTAACAAAACCAATGAATAAACCATTACTAAAATCGGCAGAATGAGGGCCATCAAGGTGCTGAGGCAGATGAGGGCTCTCGCTGCCAAGTCCTGATGACCACTGGGCCCACATGGAACAAGGAGAGATCCGACTACTAAAAGTTATCCTCTGACCTCCAGATGCCAACCTCAGCATGTGCCTTCCCTGGATAAGGAATTTTTTTGATTGAGAGAATACTTCAAAATAATTATCTAATTGGGCCTCATGAGGAAAATCTAAGCTATCCGTTGGGTCCAAAATGATTATTGGTTGGCCAGAAGCAAGGAAAATTAGTAAGTCTGTAGGAACATGAGAGAAAATACACAACAAAATCAAAACCGGAGCAAACTCCAATACTTGAGTTCTTTTTTCCTCCAAGTTATTATTTTCTTCCTGGCTATAAAAGGAATAAGTATTTGTTCTCTATGAAAAAATTTAGAAACATAAAAATATAAAGGATATTTTTCTAATCTTTTTATTACATACATGTGTATATTAATATATACACACACACACATACCAATATAAGTAATTTCAATTATCAGTGAATGGAAAAACTGGTTTTTGCTTTTAAAATAGGTGAGACAAAATAGATTAATGTGTAAACCAATGAGATTTGGAATTATAATTGGTAAACAGGGTAAGGCTAAATCAGAGCCTGCAGCAGGAAAGAGGAAAGAGTTAAGAATGAGAAAACAGCAATGCATGTAATGCCTGGGAAGCTGCAGACAGAGGGTAAGGCTCTCTCTGACAGCAAAGCAGCAATGGCAACAGCAAACCAAACAGCCAGGAGCACAGGCATGACTCCATCCTAGTCCCCGGGCCTTCAGAGGAATATCTACAGTAGGTCTCCCAGCCTGTTGGACCTTAATGGTTTGTCTGCCTAAAGAAAACCTGTTGTTTGTAAAGATCCTCCCAGCTTTTGTTCATCTGGGACTGTTTTGCTTTCTTACCCACTTTTGAAGTTTTGATGGACACAGGATTCTGAGTTTGTTTTGTTTTTCCTCTCAGCACTTTTTACCTTTTGGTCTAAATAGTTCAAGGATTCTGCCTATTCTCTAATTAAAGTTCCCTCGTATACATCAAGTCACCTCTCTTTTTACTTTTAACATTATGTCTCTTTGGCTTTTCTGAATTTGATTATAATTAGTCTTTCAGTATGCTCCTCTTGCACAGGCCTCTCACGCACTGGCAGTCACTCCTGCCTTTCTTCACAGCGCAGGGCTCCCAGCCAGGGCTTCTCCACACTCTCTGTCCCATCTCCTCTTTCCCGTCTGGGATCTGGACAGTGAGCACTGTCCACACTGCTGTTCACTCTTCAGTTTTCTTCCTTCTGACCCTCAGATCTGATACTATCCCTTCTGCTGTCTCGAGTTTCCTGTTTTGTTTTGTTTTTTCCTCTAGGTCAAATTTACCTTTAAATTTCCTAGTGAATTTTTCATCTTAGGAATGCTCATTTCAGTTGCAGAATATTTTTGCTTTTTTTATTTCACTTTTTTGAAACATCTCCCTGTAGTTGTCTCAATAAGTGTCACTGAGACATTCTGACAGTCTGTTTCAGAGATCTCCTATCTGAAGTTACACTGTTCCTCTTTTTAACTTCTACCAAACTTTCTGTTATTCACTTTTATGCCATTGATCACTTAAGGTAGGTTTTGTTATTGTTTGGTTGGTTGGTATTTTGTTTTCATTTTTTGCTTGTTTTTTGGGTTTTTTTTTTTTTTTTGCTTGTTTGTTTTTACTAAAGTGATTTTTCTTTAATTTATAAATTTTTCTGAATTCTTAAATAATCTTATTTCAGAACTTTTCTAATGTTATACTTTCCTTCATAAGTTATATTGGTTTCTCATTGATTTTCGTACATATTCAAAAGAGGTTTGCCTTCTTCCTTGGTGAAGTTTTCTGGAATGTTTTATTTGTATGAATTTTTTTCCTTTGCAGTAACATTAAGTGGCATTTCATCTGATACTTTTCTGATTCTCCTTTGTCCTTAAGGTATTTAAGGTAATTCTAATTTCACAAAAATACATGCCTCTTTTTCCCGTGATGCTCAAAACTGTGACAATTTGGTTTCTGAAAACCACTGGCTGTCCCCTTCCCAGACTTCTAGGAAATTCCTCTTTCCTCCTCTTCCTTCATTTCTCTGTGTCCCACTGTCCCCTCCTATCCAGCTCTCCTATACAACTGATTTCTATTCAGTGTGGTACCCTAGCTTGAGTAAAAGGTCTGACATTATCATTTTCAAAGTTATTTAAACTGGGGTCAAACTGCTAGCTCCACCTGTCCTTCCTGTGGATGTGACCCTTGCTAGATATAGGAGTGAGTGGTCACTAATGTTCCATATTTCTTGTCAGCTGGTTTTTTTTGTTTTTTTTTTTTTTTTGGGGGGGGGGGGTGTTAAGGCAGGGTTTCTCTGTGTAGCCCAGGCAGTCCTGGAATTCACTCTGTAGACCAGGCTGGACTTAAGCTCATGTCACATCCCACTGTCCCTCAGAGCTGAGGCTGTTCTGGAACCCTACTTTTAAGTCCTATGAGACACCATGTCACCTCTCTGCTCACCCCTGCATAGACAGTGATGCCATGCTACTACCTCCCTGCTGGCCTCTAACTGAGATCCTACTGCCTCTGTGTCCTGAGTGCTGGGATTAAAGGTGTGCACCCAGATAGGCAGCTCAGCTCTCTTTTTTTTTAAACAAAGCCTCACTAAATCTGCATGTTCAAAATGCTGTGACAACACATGAGAAATGTAACTGCAGGGGGGTGGGGAGGTTGAGCACATGTATGTACATATGTATGCTGGTGCATGGAGAGAGAGAGAGAGAGAGAGAGAGAGAGAGAGAGAGAGAGAGAGATAGGATCACACTATCTCTGCTTCCTAGAACAGGGGTTACAGGAGTACACTGCCATACTCCTTTTTGTGGGGGACAGTAAGGATATGAACACTGGTTCTCATGCTCACACAGCAAGCACATTACCAGCTTTGAAAACATATAAATTAACCAAATTAAAAGACTATTCCTGCCGGGCAGTGGTGGCGCATGCCTTTAATCCCAGCACTTGGGAGGCAGAGGCAGGTGGATTTCTGAGTTCGAGGCCAGCCTGGTCTACAGAATGAGTTCCAGGACAGCCAGAAATACACAGAGAAACCCTGACTCGGGGGGGGGGGGGGAATAAAAATAAAAAAGACTATTCCGACTCCCTTTGACATAAAAATATACACTAATTTCTTAAAACAAATGATTATCAGCCTTTTGTTTTGGTTAATATAATGCTTTCTTAAATAAAAAAGAAAGGAAGGAAGGAAGGAAGGAAGGAAGGAAGGAAGGAAGGGAGGGAGGGAGGGAGGGAGGGCCAGTGAGCCAAGGCAAGACTGGAGATGCTCAGCCGTTAAGAGCACTTGTTGTGCGTTCATGCATTCACATTAAATGGAGCCCAGATCCCAGAATCATATGATAAGAGAAGTAACCTGTAATGCCTGTGACTCTTGTGCTGAGGTGTGCTGAGGGATCCTAAGTCATCCTCTGGCCTCCAAACCCACAGGCACATCCACATGTGCACATACACTCATGCAAACAAATACATAAAATCTTAGAACAAGGCAATCTTACCGATTTGTTCCATCCAGGTTTGATTTATGGATGAAATTAAGTTTTGCATCTGCCCAATAAAGCTTCCGCTCCTCATAATCCAGAGTCAGTCCATTTGGCCAGTAAATTTCAGTGTTTATTATAACAAAACGACTTGAACCATCCATTCCAGCACGTTCTATCTTTGGCACTTCTCCCCAGTCTGTCCAGTACATGAACCTAAAAATGATTAAAAAGAAAAATTAAAGCCATGACATGAATAACCACAAAATATTTTTTAATTATTGCTATTAGATAAAGCTCTCTCAGAAACAAGAAACTGAAAACAAACCCTAGACATTTTTCCCAAAATTCAATAATCTACTACTTTAAATCAATAAATGATTCAGACAAGTAACATAAGGAATGCAATACAGAGACCAAAGTTTTTCTGAAAACAGAACATTTACATTGCCCCACTGTGTATCCCACAGATTATTTATTAACAAGGAGAAAATGGCAACTATCAAGACAGTCTGGAGGACACTACTGTAATACTAAAAACAAGCTGTCTACGGCAGGAGCAGCATCAATAAGAGACAGAACTGACATGATCAACCTCTCATGTGGGGTATTGGAAAACAAGACATCATTTATGTGGTTTTACACCCCGCTCCTGCCCACCCACATAGAATGCCTAGCCTCAATGAACTCCTACATAAAAGAGCTCAAATTGAGAGACACACTACAAAATTGGCCTCTTGACAATAGGGATGTCATGAAAGTCATGAAATTCACAAAAATGTTAAGGAACCAATCTAGACTAAACGACACCAAGCATGATAACTAAATGAGATCTGATATGTTCACCACAGAAGAAAAACTAAATCTCCTTGATATAAAAGAAAACTGTGCTATACATCAATGAACAGCTCATCTTCTGAAAGCTAACAGAGGTACTATGACCTATAAAGGAAGAGGCATTCAGGCTAAGAAGATGACTCATCAAGGAAAGGCACTTGAAGTCAAGTATGACAACCTGAGTTTTAGCCCCAGAACCTACATGGCAGGAGACTAACTCCCATAAACTGTCTCTGAACCTCACGTGAGAACTACAACATTTTTATACCCCATACACACATAATAAATATTAAAGTATGAGACAGCCAATAAACCTACTAAAACCCAAACAGAGTTCAAGTATGGAGTGATGATAGGGAATTGACTGTGCCCGCATCTACCGGCACTGTTGCTCTTGCTTCAGTGGCCAACCAAAGAAATGATGGGAGGAAACACCTGAGTCACGTGTATCACTCTCAACAAGTCTGCAAAATATGCATTGTTCCATACTATATTTCCAAACAAGGAAAGTCAAGAATATTCACTTCGGTGCTCCGTCACACCGCTAGCTGCTGGAGCCTGGCAGCAGTGAGAAGACTGGGAGGTTTAAAGGAGCACAGAGCAGTGCTTCTGCACAGTCCTAACATGGCTGCTCTCGTTTCCTTTATACGGCTACAGAGACTATACTCAAACTCACGGTGTAATTCCAGCTGACATTACAGACAGGCATACACCACCACACTGGGTTCTTTTTTCTCCTTTCACTTTTCTTTCAAACTGTCTCACGCAGGCTGACCCCAAGCTAACTTTGTAGCTACGGGTGACTTTGAACACCTAATTACTTCTCTCGCTTCTACCTCACAAATGCTGGGATTACTGGCCTGCGCTACCAGGCTTGTACTCTGTTCTGTTATGCTTATACTTTGATACACACATCAAACAGGTCGATTATTCCAGCTAACATAAAAATTAAAATCAGTTATTATAAAGTTCTGTTGTTGGGCTGGAGAGATGGCTCAGCGGTTAAGAGCCCTGACTGCTCTTCCAGAGGTCCTGAGTTCAATTCCCAGCAACCACATGGTGGCTCACAACCATCTGTAAAGGGATTTGGTGCCCTGTTCTGGTGTGTCTGAAGACAGCAACAGTGTACTCATACGCATAAAATAAATAAATCTAAAAAAGAAAAAAAAAGTTCTGTTGTTCCAGACTACTTCCTCGATCTACCTACCTACACCTCCCACTACCACCACCACCACCACCACATTATGAATGGTTTAATGGATCAATTCATTACGTTATAGCTCTTATGATTCAGTCAATTCTGAACACAGTAACATCAGTGACCAAACTTTCAACACACAAGCCTTTTAAAGGACCCTTTATATCCAAACTGTAACAAGTAACAAGCTAGGTAATCAGATGTTTGAACTCATCAACATGATAAAGAATTTCACTCAGAATGCATAACAGATTTTTACAAGTCAACATGAAGGCAACCAGTAGCATTCTAAGTAGAAGACAAGGATATCCAGCTCAGTGGGAGACACCTTCCTAGCATAAAGCTTAAGTGTAAAGCCTAGGGCTGTTAAAGGGAGGGAGGGGACTTTCAGTCATTTCATCAGATATTCAAACAGCTAATCAGGCCTAGAAACAGGAATAACCATAATACTTTAAGTTTTTGCAGGTGGGAATATAAATAGTGTGGCCACGTCAATAAAACACAATTCAGTTCTGGGTTTGTTTTTTAATGTTAAACCTGGATTTGTCAGATAACCCAGCAATTTCTCTCTACCCAAGAGATAAGAAATACTATGTTCATATACAGACTTAGACATGAACATTCATATCAATATTACTAATAATAGGAAAAAATAGAACCCTACCAATCTTTCATTAATAGGTGTAATGATAAAAACAAAATTTCCTACCTTCATACAATAGAATAATATTCAGCAATGGAAAGAAACTACATACTTGGTACATGGATGAGTGTGTGACAGTCTTCAAAAATACTATCATAAAGTGAGAGAAGCCAGACAGAACACATGCTGTCTGATTACAATCGAATCAATAGTCCTAGCAAATACACAAATACAGGAAACCAGCAGCTGCCTGAGGTGTGAGGTCAGGTTCCTCTGCCAGGCGATGGTAAAGCTCTAAACTTGCCAGTGTTCTGTCAGTGAGAACTGTGGAACTGTGAAAGTGGGTGGGAGGGAGGTAGCATTTTACAGAATCTGTTCTCCCAAAGAGGAGACCCAACAAGGCCACGAGGGATACTGCAATCATCCCATATAAGAGTAAGAGACCCACTCCTGCAGAGACAATGGAGGTTACACTTTATGACAAAACTGAAAATGACTGGTCAAATCCTCTGAAGATTCTAAGACTCCTTTATAATGTCACTGAAGTAGGTATCAAAACCATACTGTGAACACAGAGAAAAGTGGTTGCAATACTACGTAAATAATCCCATCAAATAATTTACAGTATATGCAACTGACAGCAGACTGAAGACCAAAAATTGATGAGAAAAAAAAATAACAGGGTGCTGATGAAAGAAAGCATCTCTGAGGCAGAGGCAGGTGGATTTCTGAGTTCGAGGCCAGCCTGGTCTACAGAGTGAGTTCCAGGACAGCTAGGACTACACAAAGAAACCCTGTCTCAAAAAACAAAAAAAAAAAACAAAAAAAAAAGCATCTCTGATGCTTTAAAGAAAGGAGGCATCAGTACACAGTACATCCCAGAATAAACACAGCTGAAAGATAAGGGGATCTGACCTACTAGTGTGGAGATGGCACCGTCGTTCTCAGTTACAAGTTGTACACACTACAGTTATAAATCCTTTAATCATGAAGCACATACCAAGAAAGACAGTGTGGCACAATGCCCTGTGAAGAGAAACTTTGCCACTTCCTGCAGTGACCCTGAGCGACCACTCAGAAGCCCTCCTTGCACTGGGCTCCTTCTCACTCCAGGAGTAAAGGGAGAGGTCCTTAGCATCATCTAGCTCTGGTCAGCTGAGTCCCTACCTGAGCCTTCGGCTTCCACACATCCACAGGTCACCTTACCATGATGCGGCCACTTCCGATACATACTACCTTCTTGCAGTTTAACTCCAATAGTGTAATACCTCCTCCTAAACGTGATCAGCGCTCCTTTAGAAACCTCAGAGTATCTTACACTCAGAAGTCATGCTAATTAATATCTAGGGTTTACTGCTTCTGACACATTTAAGTTTTCTAAACTTTGCTGAATAAGAAAAGGTAGAAAGGTAAATGTTCTTCACCTCTTGAAATAACTGAAGTATTCCTTTTTCTGAAGTTTACATCTTCCCACATGATGATTCTCTTAACATTTTTAGGAGTATGTGGTGCCCATCTGTGTGTGGGCGCTGTATGTGGTGCCCATGGAGAGCAGACCCATATAATCCCTGGAACTGGAGTTACAGGAAGTTGTGTGACCCACCTGACATGGGTGCTGGAAACCAAACTTGGATCTTCAGCAAGAACAGTATGTGCTCTTAACCACTAAGACATCTCCCCAGCACCCGTCTACATGTCGATTCTTAACAATCTATTGATTATACAATAGCTTCTATCTAAAAGATTTATCAAAACAAAAAGTAACATTTAGAAAATGGGTTGGCAGAGAAAGTGAGTAGGGACTCCCAATGAATTTGAGAGTTTGACAGGATTATAATTTGACATGCTAATTTACAATCAAATGCCACACTTGCAGTAAAGATGTTAACGTTATTCTGGATTCCAGAGTCCTTCTCCTTCATATATTACAGAAACATGGTTGAGCCCCACCACCTGGGTTGAGCCTCAGAGGCACCACACTGGAGAACAAATATGTGTACACAGGAACTCCAGAGCATAGATTCTATTATTACTACAGCCTAAAACAGAAGGTCTGAGATAAGGACCCAGAAGTGGTCAAATCACCAACAAAACTGTCTAGGAACTCAGATGCCTAAACTTGATTTTTTTTAAATGGGGGAAGGGGGATAAATGTTCATGTGGTTTGAAACAGGCTCTTTCTCACTGCTACACACACTTGGCTAGTTGGCTGCTTCAGCTTTACTTGGCTTCAGAGAATCCAAACTATTGAGACATCTCTCCAGCCCCAACTTGTCTTCTTAAGACATTGAGAAAACATTAACGAATTTGACTGATTTGCATCTTAAACATATGACCACGGCAGCTAATTCCACTTAGAGAATAAACCCACAGACAGATATTACTCAGGGATCCACTCTGATTTCCATATGGGAATGACGGGAGAGGGACGAAACAGTGACAGCTGAACAACAGACAGAAACACTCATCTATACAGCGTCCACCTTTCCAGAGCCATCTTTTACTGTTTCCTGCCTTAAATCCTCATGATGACAGTAACAAATGTCTTCCTCTCACTGGTGACTTCTTACGGTGCTCCATTCACAAAGACAGAAGCACAGCTCAGCCAAAACTGTGAGGTGGTATCCCTGGCCTTGTCTCTGTCTGATCCTATATGAAACACAATGATCATATATTTTTCCCAAAAGACATACAGTTCCTTACTTCTATATTTTACCACCTTATCCTATCCTAACTTAAAATGCTAGCAAGCACACTCAATAATCTAAGAGTTGTAGCTATAACAGTAACTTCTACTATGCTAGTCACTCCACAATAATCACAATTTAAAACCGAATACATGAAGCAGCTATTGTAGGAACTAAATATAGGCATCACAAGCTTACAGAAGAGAGAACCTCACCATACTGCATCTCTGTCTGGCTTGAGCTTCTTTTTGGAGGGGCTTAGGGGGAAGTAGTTGGGGAGTACATCTTACGCATGCAACCCCTGTGTGTTTATATGTGCAACTGCCTTTGGTGTATTCAGAGAACAGTTACCTTTGAGTCATCCACCACCACTGGCTCTCACAATCTTCCACCCAGCCCAATCTTAAATTCACATGAATAAAGGTGATGCATCCTAACCTGTGCAGTAGACCTGCTAATCTAACTTTGGGAAGTACTTTAAAATATCTAAGCTTTGATTGTGTAGTCTGTATAAGATGTAGCCAGATATTGATATGCTTTATTTTTTCCTTAATATATTAATAAAATGAAGGGACCAAGTAGATTGTTCTTAAGACCTGACTTAATTACAAGTTTGGTTTTTTTTTAATTGTGTCATCTCCTTTTATATTCCCTATCATATTTCAATCATCCTTCCAATATCAGACAGGGTAAAAAAAACACAAGCAAGATTCAAACTGTAGCAAAGACGTACACAAACCCCAGGGGCATTCTTTTTCACTCACAAAATATCACAGATACTCGACACTGGACAGGGAGGAGCCAGCCAGCAACTGAACTACTTCCCTGTACTTAACCCTTCACTTTATGAGGTAGACACACATCTTGAAAGAACAGAAGCAGAACACTAGGTATTTGCTTTCCAATCCCCCCCTGCAATCAGTGCGCACGTCCGAGTCAGTCATTGCCAATCAGAGACATGAACCTCAACGTTTGAGTGCGATGGCAAACATCTGAATTTAGGCTCAAGAACCTGGAGTTGGAGGTGAGCCTGGGTCAAACAGCAAATTCCAGGCCAGCCTGCACCAAACAGACTCTGTGTGAAAGGGGGTGGCAGAGGCAGCAGAAAAGGAAGCAGCAGAAAGCATCATAGCACTTCACTCCAGTGAGACTGGAGGTCACCTGCATTCATTAATTCTTCTCTAATCCAATTCTAAAGGGAATCTACAGGCGTTTTAGGGCTATGTGTCATCAGAGTGCCAACAGATGTGAGCACAGTGCTACCAGTACTGCTTACAAGAGCCAACACTTGGGTGTGATCTGTAGCGCTGTTCCTAAATAGAGAGCCTAACTCAAGTTCTATTGTTTAGGAAATTCTATAAATAACTCAACAGCTATTTTTAACCTACAATCTTTTAGTGACGAAACTAAAAAAGATTCTGTTTTCTTAAAACTACGAATGCTAACACATACTCTTAAACCCAAAGCCACTCCAACAATCCTTTCAGAGCTTCCTGATATAAACAAAGGGAACTTTCAAGTCACACAGTTCTTCCCACGATCATGGTGATTATGGCCGGCGGCAGCACTGGTTGGCCAACGGCAGCCAGACTTCCCTTGCTGTGCAGGTACCAAGGCAGTATCTTGATGAAAACTGATGAGGGAGAAAGGACAGATCAAAAGGCCAGCCTAGCGTTAACATGACACCGTGATCATGGAAACAATGGAGCGGAGAGAAACCCGTGAGCAGTGAGCATTACCCACACATTCATAACCACAGAGCACCACTCCCTGGTGGCCTAGTGGCTACGATTTGGTGCTCTCATAACCACAAAGCTGGTGTGCAGCCACCTTTTGAGAGGCGGCGGTACAGCTATGAAATAGCCACTTAGTTCTTGGTCATTTAAAAACTGAAATATTTATGAGTAAGTTCTCTTTGGCATGTTTGCCTCCCTGCCTCCTAACACGCAAAATGACAACAGCTACTGCAAGTAAGTGCCTGTACAGGAATCGTCATCCTTGGCAACTCACTAAGAACAGCACTGACCTGAATCCTTCCACCTGATATTCTGATTTAATTTTGGCCTGAGCTGGAGCCAGGAATCAATGTATTCTTTTTAAATTATTTTTGTTAGAGTACAGAAGTATTACGTTTCATTATGGCATCTTCATACAGAACTTGTTTCTGTTGATCCTCTTCCACTGCTCCAATCCCACACTCACACCACATATATGCACATTCACACATTAAAAGCTAAGATCTACAGATGAGGCAGAACATATGGTGCTTTATCTTTCTGAGTCTGTGTTACTTCACTTAATAATTTCTAGATACATCTACTTTTCTTCAAATTTCATACTTTTATTTTTCTTTATGGCTGAATGAAATTCCATTAAGTTTCAAACAGGGGCTAGAAAGATGACTCAGTGGGTAGAGCACTTGCCAGGTAAGCCTAACTACCTCGGTTTAGATTCCCAGTACCCATATAAAGCCAGATGCAACAGTGTACACAAACACTTCCGTAATCCCAGCACATCGCTACCAGGAGATGAGAGGCAGAGACAGGAAAATCACTAGAAGCTTGGGGGCCAAATATATGCAGCTGTGTACAAGAGACCCAACATGTGGTAGGTGAGAACTGACACATGTGCACACATGCATGCAAACGCACACGCACGCACACACAGAGAGAGAGAGAGAGAGAGAGAGAGAGAGAGAGACAGAGACAGAGACAGAGACAGAGACAGAGACAGACAGAGTTAGTTCCAGAGAGAGAGACAAATACGGCGGTCCACAGCTGTATTTACCAGCAAGACTCTATCTTAAAATAAAACTGGGCCGGGCAGTGGTGGCGCACGCCTTTAATCCCAGCACTTGGGAGGCAGAGGCAGGCGGATTTCTGAGTTCGAGGCCAGCCTGGTCTACCGAGTGAGTTCCAGGACAGCCAGAGCTACACAGAGAAACCACTACCAGACACCATAAGGCTAACAAAGAAAAAAGCCTTGTCCTAGGAATGAGTTACTTCCTCTGAAATTGTTGACCACTGAGGTCCCTAAAGACCTCCAAACATTACAGGCTATTGCCAGGTCCTAGTTACCTTCCAGAACTGGTTGTTGGTAAGACTCTATTGCTGACGACATATACTCGAGTCATAGAACATGAAAAAAATTAAGCTGGTACTCACCTGGAAACTTCATCCCTACTGGCTAGCTTCCATAGTAGTGAAAGGAAGTATGCATGCTACCAGAGGGGAAACAATCATCAGTCTCACCCAGATATAAACCCTGTGACTGTAATAACAGCTTGTTATGCCTAACAAGACAATACAGCTGGCAATTGTGGCACAAACATTATGGGAGAAACCAACCACTTTCTACTAGGACTTATGGATCACTCCACAAAATGAAATTCACACCTAGCACCATTACCAGACCCAGACCCTATGGCTAGACAGATCATAAGACACTAAAAGAGAACCTACTATTATTATTCTGCTAAATAGACATACTATTCAAACTAAACTCTAATGACCTACCATTATACCCCATCATTGTGAGACTGTGAAATTAGACTCCAGCCAATGGGGGAAAAAACACACAAACCTGAGTTAGAATAAAAAAAACAAGTGAGCTTTTCTAAAGTCCCAGTGCGCTTGCTAGTTTGGTTTGAATCTTAGAACACCTCCTTTTTTTTTTTTTTTTCTGAGATACTTTTACTTCGTTCTTGTGTTCCTTTGTGCAACAATGAAATTAATTCTTTGCTTCTAACAGTGTCACAATCAAGTAGTATGAATTGGCAACTTAACGTCTGATTTTCTTAACCAGTATTAGAACAGCTTGCTAATTTCTAAATTAAATTATGCTGGGTGTCTGGTTAAGACTGAAAGTGTTAATCAGCATGGAAGAATTACCATATTGATTACCGTATCTTCTAATCCGTGGACAAAGAGTACCTCTTAGTTTGTTCGTTTATTTAGGTCTTTGACTTCTTAAGCTCCTCCTCTGCAGTCCACAGCTGCGTGTTCCGTAGTTACATTTATGCTTAAGCATTCCATGTCTTATTATACATTTATACTGTTTTAACACTTCGATTTTCAATTGTTCTTGCTACTGTATGTATACATGTATAAAATGAGAGGTGGATACACATGTGCCACAGCACATGTACACAGTGTAGATCACAGGACAACTTGGCTAAGCTGGTTCTTTCCTTCCATCTTTACATGAGTTCCAGGTGTCAAAGTCTGGTGACCAGATGTGTGCAGCAGGTGCCTTTACCCAACCTCACCAGCCCTATAACTGCTTTGTATCCAATCTTATAACCTGTGATCTGGCTCAATGCACTTATTAGGTCTAGTAACCACTTGCAGTGTTTTCTAAGATTTATTTTTATTTATGTATCTGTGTCTGTATGTGTATGTGCATGTGTGCATGAGTGTTCAGGGCATCCAGAAGAGGACATTAGATCCCTTGGAACTAGAGTTACAGGCAATTGTGAGTCACCAAACATGGGTGCTGGGAAAGGAATTCTGTTCCTCTCTGCATAAGGATCAAAAGCTCTTACAACTGAGCTTCTCCTCCATCACTGCAGGTGTTTATTAATACATAATTATGCTTCTAAAGGAAACATTTTCCCAAAAGGTACTTCTTCACTTTTCCTCTTCCTCTCCTCTCAGTTTCCCTGCAGGACAGACACCCTTGTACAAATTACAGTTCAGTGAGTTCTAATCTTTTTCCTACTGCAATGTATCACTAATTAAAATCTGCTCTTACAACTTTAGCATGTAGCTTTATCTTTGATTGAATATAATTGTATGCAATTGTTCATAATACTGAAACTAACAGGTGAATTTTACTGTGTATAAATTATGTCTCCATTAAAATTTTAAAGATTTAAAAAAAAAAAAAAAAAAACAAGAGTTCAAACCACCAGCAGTTATTTACCTTACTAATAAGTTAGGTCAAGAGTCACATGACTCATGTGCTCCTTTAACATGCTCAGAAGTCATAAGCATTGCTTTCACAGCTCCTGTTTCTGGGAACAACAGAATGCATACAGCTTTCTCAGAGACAAGCAGTGACCAGCAATCTGCTGACCACACCATGTTTGTATACGGCTCCATAATTAAGAATGATCTCTACATTTTTTTTAAGAATTGAAAAACAAACTCCAGAAACAAAAAAGAAAAACAAGTAACAAGGACCGTATGTGGCCTGCCAAAAACTAAAGTATTTACTATTTGTGCCTTGATAGAAAACATCTGCTATCCCTCTCTAAACCCTGCTACTCGAAGTGTGGTCCTTGTGCCAATAGGCTCAGGAAAATCTCAAGCTCCATCCGGGCAAAGAGTCATTAATGAGAACAAAACCAAAGTGTTATCTTTCCTGATGCCGCTCTGTCAGAAACTGCAGTCAGTACATAATGTAAGAAAAGTTTTATGAAACTCTAAAAAACACTAAGGAATATTGCCAGATGCCTATAAAGCAACTGGCAAATTGCTTGATCAATCCAGAAAAACACCAATTAAATCTCCGGATGTGACTCTATGAATACAAAATTACATGACAGTCCAACATCAAGATAAAGTTTTTAAAATTATCCTTCCAGATAATTTGGTAATCTCAACAATGAGAAAAACACCTAACATCTCTCAGAAGGACTGACTTCACTCAAGCCCTCACCTTCCGGACGGTGCCTTCAATTCTCACATCATAAGCTCTTTTATCAGCACCTCCAAGAAAAGCTTGTGAGTGACCAAACTACAAGTCCCGCCACAAACCGAGAGTTTAATTAAAAAGCAGGTACACGTACTAGCTACACAGACACTGCAGAATGCTTTTGTTTAGGAATAATGGAGAAGGAAGGAACTTCACATTTCTATTTAACAAAATTATAAATACCACAAAATATTAAAGATGGTCTGTGATCAAGGAGTTTGCAATAACAAAAACGTCTCTCATACTGAAGTATTCAGCAACATGGTTAATAATGCAGCAGCACACCTGAGTCTAGTCCCCACCGCTTGTCCCTGAGGTCTGACAAAGTCTATTGACTTATTTCTTAAATCAGTGGTTCTCAACCTTCCTAATGCTGGGGTGATTCCAACCACAAAATTACTTTTGTTGCTACTCCATAATTGTAATTTTGCTACTGTTATAAACTGTAATATAAATATCTGATATGCAGAAAATCAGATATGCAACCCCTGTCAAAGGGTCATTTAATATACCCCTGTCGGTCGCAGCCCATTGAGAACCACTATCCTACATGAAATACTCATTATTGACAATAATATACATTTCTATTCAAGCTTAAGCTTAATTCTCTATTAATTCCAGTAAAAGCTATGAGATTAATGAAATAATATTTAAAGAGTATGCTTTTCCTAGATTGAACTAAGTGGTTAAAAGCAATCACTCCTCTTGCACAAGACCTAGGTTCCTTTCCCAACTCCCACATGATGGCTCACAAACTCCAGTTCCAGGAAATCAGAAATGCTCTTCAGCATTCTGCTGGCACCAGACACATGGTGCACATATATAGCTGCAGGCATAACACTCGTACTCATAAAAAAATAAATATTAAAATAGAAAATAAATATTTGTCTTTTTTTTTTTTTTTCTTTTTAGCAAAGGAAAATAGGTAGTGTGAGGAAGGAAACATGGCCTTTTCATTCTGACATGGGTTTCCAGAATAGAAAGCATCACAGGATTACAGCAGCTTAGGAGAAACTCTCAAGCACACCAACAGTCAAGATCAAGTGGCTCTCTCACCCAGGCCTCCGCACTGGAGACAGCTGAGATAAGCTGCTGGCCTCCCCTCTTTATCTTACTTTGAACTCAGAAGTGAAAGCTGATTGGTGGGCACAGATGAAGGTTTTTTTATTGCAGTTAACCTCTCTCTTAGAGAGCTATGGATACCTAGAAGTGCTAATAAAATTGCTAAATTCAACTGGTATAAGAATATAGTCTGCTTTCAAAAGTAAAATCAGGGAAGCACTCAGTAGGTTGATAAATTATCACCATTTCTCAAAAGCCAGGCGACAGCCTCATTCAGGAGAATGTCAGCAATTACTCTTGGATTACATAGCCTACTTGCCTAATTTATTTTGGCCTCAATGCTTCTACTCTGGCTTTGATTAAAAGTGTAAACATATTTCATCGATACTAAAGAATTAAGGATACGTGGTTACAGCACTACTTTGTAACAGTATGCACATCTGCTATCCACCAAAAATCATGAAAACTAATGCCAGGTTGTTACGAGCTACTGATTAGTATCCATATGAATATGATTTCATTGCTGTGTCTAGCCTATTTATTTGTGATGCTTTCTGAAAAATAATTTTAAATGGAATAAAGGACAGAAGAGAGGCTTCGTCTCACCTGAAAGGGAATGAGAGTAAACACATACTGAGTTTCATATTAGAATTGAGCTATAAAACTCAAGTGGACCAAATCTATACTGAGCCACAATTTACTTTGTGGTCCTTAAGTTACTGATCTGTAAGTTATTAACATACACATTAGTAAGAATATAAAATATATTAAGTAATCTATTGTAGTGATAATGTAGGCACATCCACCTTCCACTTCTCAAAACTCAAGCTGCATGCACATTCAAGTTTTGCATGTTTTACTGCTCTTAAGAATGCATCCAATCCAACTACCTTAATAAGCAACACTGCAGGCAGTGTGTTGGAGGTACAGTGGTAAGTAGAACTGTCTTCCAATATATGAAACACAAAAGTCAGAATTTCTAGTTCTAGAAATCGGGTAACAAGTTAACCAGAAAAACTACTACTCTTTACTTGATTTGTACAGATAGAAAAAATAAAATATATAAACACCTCTTTCAGCATAGAGCTAGGGCATCACGAAAAGGGGTGATCTTCAGTGACCAAACAGGACAGAAAAAAAGGCAAAACTTGCTCGACTTTGTGGACAACAACACTAGAGGTTTTCTGATCCCAGAATCTAAAAGACTTCTATAGTGGTGGCAACTCAAGGAAGAAGACAAACCCTGGAACACAATCAAGCCGGTGTTAAGATTCCTCCACAAGCACTAACTGTAGGAACAACTGAAGAAAGCAATCTGCCCAGCAGCAGAGAAAGCAAGCAGCACTTGTCTCATGGCTTAACCCACTGAAAAGGAGGTAAATGAAAAAAACTCACCAAACACTGTGTAGCCACAAAGTGCCCTCACAAGGGTTGAGGGTTTGAATTTATCATATATAGTATAGAAACTCCCAATTCCAAAATTAAATACAGAGCCAGACATAATCACGCTTGGACCTAAGAGCTTGAGACAGGAGGATGAACACAGACAGAGGTCAACTTGAGCTACAGTAAGAGACCTTGTATTCCCAAGCAGGATGATGAAGTTTAAAACTATACGGGAGCACAAAGACCTGTCTCAAACAAACTGTCCTCCTTCCTACTAAGAGTGGAACTGTAATCGTAAGCTCCCAGTTAGGAATACAGCTGGAGGTAGAATGCTTACCTAGCTCTCCAGAGCCCCACTTGCAAATCAACAAATTGGCAGCAAAAAAGCAAACAAAAACAAAAGTCTTAACAAAGAAAGCTTTCATTAAAAAGCAAAGCTCTGAAAATATTATGCCATATAAAGTCATTTAGTACAAATGTTCCCTTTCAATATCCCCTTAATGAAAGTAGACTTAAAATACAAACACAAAAATTGGACAATCCACTCAGTAGGCAAAGGCAAATAGCAGCTGAGCTGGAGGGCAGCCTGGCCATCACAGTGAGTTCCAGGACAGCCAGATCAACACAGCTGAGACAAAAAAGAAACAAAAACAGACAATTCAAATTCATTAACTTGGGGACTGGAGAGACTGGCTCAGCGGTTAAGAGTACTGACTGATCTTCCACAGGTCCTGAGTTCAATTCCCAGCAACCACACAGTGGCTCACAACCATCTGTAATAGGATCAGATGCCCTCTTCAAGTGTCAGGTGTGTCTGAAGGCAGCTGCAGGGTACAAGAAAGAAAGAAAAGAGGGAGGGAGGGAGAGAGGGAGGGAGGATAGTCATTAACTTGCAGCAAAACTAAGATAAAGAAAAAGTGGTAAAGCGGTTGAGGGGTAGGACACTTTCAGGAAAAAAGTTCTGCTCTAATATCAGAGAACACCTATATATATATACTCAACACACTGCCTCCAAATGGCCTAGATTCACATCCCAGAAGCTGATCAAGCACAACTAAGAATACTTCCTGACAAGACTAATAATTTTTCTAACATACTACTCTTAATTTTTAGGTAATTACAGTTTTTATTTATCTCTATCTATTTAAAAGGCAGTGGAAAGGGAGCAAATATAAATACAAATCTCGTCTTCATTTTCCATTCTGCAATTAAGAAACAAAAACAAAACTTCTTTTATATTTTAAAGTACTTTTAAAATGTAAGGGGTGGGGGGAGCTTAAGCAGGTTTTAAAGGCAAAATAGCTCTGAATAAGGAAGGCCCAGTGTAAGACAAGCAGTACTGCTTAAGAACAGTAGAATCAATTTTTTAAGGATCTGTTCTGTAGGAATAATTCTAAACTTAGCATGAGTCCAAAGCCTGCTCAGCTACTCTGAGGCTCTCAAGGCCAGCCTAACCTATGCAGGGAGACCTTCGCTTAAGGGAGAAAAAGACATGAAAGGGGCATGGGGATGTGGCAAGAACCTGGGGGGACATGGGTAGAGAAGATATACAAACGAACAATACAGGTACAAAATTGTGCAAGAATCAATAAACTTTAAAATACATACATAAATAATAATCACTTACGTTTAAAAGAGGAGCAGAACCCCACAGTCCTAAGTATAGCATACCTGAGTTGCTGACTCAAATTTATACATGTAAAATAAAAAGGTCTGATATTCAGAATGCTTTCATAAAATGTCTACATTTGTAATAAGACAGAGTCCACTCTGTTCCAGGCTGGCCTGGAACTCATTCATGTAACCTGGCCCAGTCTCAAAATCGTGGTAATACACCTTCCTCAGATTCCCAAGTGTTAGAATTATAGGCATAAGCCATTATATCCAGCTCTCTTAAAAGCTCTTTTGAAACTTGATGCCACAATTGAGGAGCTTGTGGACAAGATCCTGGGTTCAATCTACTTTGTTAAGGCATCTTCCTACACCTGAGACTGTTCTTTGTTCTAGCCTGTGCCCTTCCTCCATTGTCTTTCTCACTTTTCTGTCCTGTTCCTGTTGCTGTCTTTCTTCCACCAAACAGTTCTCCTGTCTGCTTGCATGACACATGTATCATTACACTCCCTTCTGCTCTTTTCCTTCTCTTAGATCCCCTTTCTACTTTCCTACACACACACACACACACACACACACACACACACATTTACTAATGTAAAGAACTTATTTTACAGATGAGGAAACAGGTCCTAAGCAACACACTAATGAATAACAAAGTTGAGAAAGAGATAAAACAAGATTTGGTTAGCATATCCTTATAAAATAGAACCTAGATAATGTTTTTTTAAAGTAAAGATTTTTTTAAAAATTCTTAACTTTAAACACATTCATAAATAAAAGCTATGCTGTCTTTTTTAATGTCTAAAAACTTTGTGTGTGTGTGTGTGTGTGTGTGTGTGTGTGTGTGTGTGTGTGTGTATTTAGAGGTGGGAGCACACGTGCGTTTTACTGCATACAAATGTAGAAGAGGATAACTTACATAACTTACATCACCTACCACGTGGATTCTACAGATCAACCTCAGGTTGCCAGGCTCAGCAACAGTCAAAAACTATAACCATTAATTCAAAAAGATTACACTAGAAATTTGCACTTCCTTAAGAATGCTTTATATTCTTAACAAGAAAAACTAATAGAATGTATTAAAGAGAAAACATTATATGAACACTATTAATTTATAAAATTCAGCTATTCAAAGCATATTTATCAAACACCTGAATGTGGCAGGAACTAGTTCAGTCATCTTGATATACCAGTGGAATACACATTTTTATACATAATCTACAATAATTTCCCTATCAGTTATCTACATGAGGTAACTCTTTTCTATACCCCTAACCCTTCCTTGTTTTTTGAGACATAATCTTACTACATAGGTCAGGTTTGGTCTTGAACTTGCTATGCAGCCCAGGCTTGCCTCTAATTCCTTACCCTCATACTTCCAACTCCGGAGTATTTATTTACAAAAGCATTTTAAGTGAACTTTTAGTGTTACTATTATACTTAACAATGAACATAAAAAGTATCTTTAAAACATATGCCATTCAGTTAGCTAAGACAGGAGGATCACAAGTTCCCTGGCCACACACAGGATGAACTCAAGCTCAATCACTAACTTGGAAGAAATATTTAGTGATTTGGAACCAAGCAAGACCATTCTCAGAATTGCTATGGGACTTGCACCTGAACTAGGTTGTCAGCATCACCAAGGTACAGCAATGTGGGAATCAAAATGAAATGCTTTGTTTTTTAAGTATACAAGAATGTCCTCTACCCAATATAAAAGACGACATTGCTTCCTGGAACAATTTTCATAAGACACATATTTTTCTTATTCGTTGGCCTGAATTCTACACTATCAGACAGAAGTAATGAAAGCAAAGAGGGGGAGTTGGGGGATCCAGACTAATAAGAGCCCAATTTAGAAAACTCTTCCTCCAGTGTAGGCTACATGAACTGATAATACAAAGAACTCCATACATCCGAAAGCACACAGACGTCTGCCCGTTCCCAATGCTAACAATGCGGTCATTCAACTGCCCTCCTTTTACATGTTGATGTAGAGCGCTCAGTCGACTCTTATGAATCTCAAAGCCAAAGATTCTGGGATTCTGAAAACGTCTACTTTTTTTCTCAGCTATCTTTATGCACTTTATCTAAAAAATAAACTTCATGTTTCCCCTAGAAAATAAATCTGGAAATCATCTCTTCTGTTTGACAAGTGGTAAATTCTAACTGTAATTGCTTTTGCACTAAAACCACAACTCATAACACAAATCTAAAAGCAGTAATATTGAAAGAGCAATAGAATATATATTTTTATTCTATGAGTTTAAAATTATCAGATGTATACCATTTAGACAAACTTTATTTGGTCCCAATTACTTGTTAATCATATATATATATATATATATATATATATATATATATATATATATACACACACACACACACACACACACACACACACACACACACACACACAAAACAGCCTCTAATATGTTAAGCCTCTCGCTTGTACTGGCTGTAACCCTGGCAACCACCCACTTCCCTTTTCCTGGTTGAAGACTATGCTTAAATTGACTGATCTTATAAATTTTGCTGTTCTTGCAAGATAATAGTCATAGGACTAACTGCTGTTTTTACTATTGCAATCAAACTTACTTATTCTTTCCAAAAAGACCCAAAACTGTAACTTTGTGGGGTTTACCCTGGTAAGCCCTGGGCTAATACAGTTAGAAGCTACATTTTGGGAGTGCTCTCAGTTGTCACTGAGTTGGGTATCATTCCTAAATAAAAAGCCTCTTCTTATCAACACTTACTTATGGTCACAGTGAAGCCTAAGCAGCCCCAGACTCATAACAAATTTTTTTTTTACAATATGACATTGTCTTAATATAAGCCAGCAAATCAGACCTGATATCAAAACAAGCAAACCCATACAATCCTTTATCTGACTTTCTCCTAGTTCTACTTTATTACATAAAATTAATTTACTCCCTTCTACAAAGAGGTTTAAAAATTCTAATGTTTAAAAACACTAAACATTCTAATGTTTGATTTTGAAAAAAAATCAAAGAAACTTATTAATATATAAAAAGTATTCAGAAGATACCTTTGGATTTTGACTAAGAGTTAAGTCACTTCAAGCTCATGATGACAATTAGCTCCATTTAGCCATAACAGTACACTGAATGAAAATGTAAAACAGCAAGACCAGGAAGGTAACTGAGGAGCAATGTAGGCACAGAGCTCATGGTCAGAGGTGTGGTCAGAGGTGTGGGATTTCCCACTTTGAGCTCTTGGCTCTCACAGCAGTAGGGATGTAGCTCGGTAGTAGAGCACTTGCCCCCTGAGCTCAGCAAGGCCTGGGGTTTCAGAGGGAGTAGCCGCAGACCCCATCACTGCAAGATCATGAAATGCATGTTTAGCTAACTAGAAATAAGTTATTTACTATTTAGTCTTTCCATTCAGCACAGATACATTAAGTGGTATGTCAGAGCTGAATATAAAAGATACTATTGCAAAATGACTGGTTATGTGATAATCTAAAATCAAGAATATTTTTAAAACATCATCTTAAGTGATGAGATACTAAGTCTTCTTTCTCTTTTTAAACAATAAAGAGGAAAACCAAAACATGGCTGGCTATTCTATAACTGCTGTAAGAAACAAAACTATTTACACTGATTTTTATATCTTTTAATTTTATAAGCTTTATTATTTTTTAAAAATTGCAAATAAAAATTACACGCCAAAACTAACCAGACCCAAAGTCTATACATCTCAATGAACTTCTACACAGTTTAAGTGTCAATTCTGAAGCCACAGGGCTTTACATTAGATTTTACCTTTCACTTACTAGATATATATATGTACTCATCCACGATCAAAAACCAAAAACTCCACAACAGCATTTAAACTGGGGAAACAATGAGCTTTACAGTCTTTTTCATATCTCGTGTCCATTACCGACATTCAGTCCTTCCTAATCCTCTAACATTTACCCTTTCTTCTCTTTTCTACTGTTAGACTCAACCCACACCATCCATTTTCCTGGAAATATTTTAATTTTACCTTTCTTTAGAGCTGAACTGTACATGTGCGTGTATGCATGTGTGTGTGTGTGTGTGTGTGTGCACGCGCGCGCGTTCCATTCATCTGTTGACTGGCAACTAGGTTGATTCCACTGCATTGCTATAGTGAATAAAGCAGTAATAAATATACACATACATACAAGTATCTCTATGGCATGGTAAGTAGTTCTCCGGATATACACCCAGGAATGGAATAGCTGGGTTACATGGTGGTTCTATTTGAATTTTTTTTGAGAAATCTCCAAACTGATTTCCATTTGCACCGCCACCAACAGAGAATACATGGTGGATACTGTCTTTTAAGAACAAACTCAACTTTCCATAGTCAAGTATACTTGACAAGGAAACCCCCGAAGTCCTGGCTCTTTCTTTTTTCCCCTAGCAGTAAGAGGGTATTTACCAATGAAGGAAGACTAGCAAAAGAAACTGGAATGCCTTTTGTACATTACACAAACACTTACCCACTTGATGGATCTAAGGCAATAGCTCTGGGTTGATCCAACTCTTGCCAAAATAAAACTTTTCGTAAAGATCCATCTAAATTAGAAACTTCAATACGATTAGTTTCAGAATCTGTCCAGTACAATTTTTCTCCAAGCCAATCACATGCCAGCCCATCCGGGGACAATAATCCAGAAACAACAACATTCTGTACACTCTCAGTTTTGTTAAATTCTGTTCGTTTAATGGCTTCTTCGCTGACATCACTCCAGTATATCAAGCCATGACTAAACACAAAGTCCACCGCAGCTGCATCCTCCAAGCCTCCAACTACAATCGTTGCATTCTCTTTGCCATTTGTAGCGTCAACCAATCTCAAGTCCCGTCTGTTTGCATAAAGCAACAAAGGGGCCGCTGAAACAAAAAGAAATATACGTAAGGAAGAAGAAAATGTATCAGATCTTATAAATTGATTCTTATAAATTCAAATCACCATTCGTGACTAAATACTATCAAAAATCAGAAAATGGGAAATAAGAGGCTGGGGAGATGGCTCAGCAGGTGAGATCATTTGCTGCTCTTGCATGGCACCTGGGTTTGGATCCTAGCACCACATCAGACACATCACAACGACCTGCTCCAGGGACCCCATGCCTGCTGGTCTCTGTGGGCACTGTACACGTGGTACACATAGACTCACACAAGCACACAACCACACATGTAAGTAGAACCCTATACTTAAAAAAATGAGAAATATAGCAATAGTGAATTGGCTAAAATCTTTTCACACTCAAAATGTCTTTGTAGCACTTTAAAAAAGAATTGAAGTTAATTTCATCTAACTGTCTTTTCTTATCGAGAGTCTGTCAGGTAACATACTAAAAAATGAGTCACTGGATCACTCCTACTCTACTGCTGGAAAACAGCTGCCAGGTGTGTGTTTGGCTCGCTGTCTGCTGCAGTGCTGGTGATGAAACCCAGCATCCTCCAGTGTACCAGGAAACAATCCCAGTAGTGCACTACAGCCTTGGCCTCAGTTGACCACTTGTGAAGGGTTAGATGCACAACCTACCATAGGATCCAGCCACTGCACACAGTATTTACTCAAATACGTGAGAATATATATATATTTACTAAATACATGAGAATTCTCAAGAGAAATAAAAACAATACAAACATCTATGAGTAAATGTTCAAAGAAATTTGTTTGCAATAAGTTAGAATCAATCCAAATGTGACGAACAACTAATATATAAGCAGAGATATATTAATAGAATAAGAAGCAATAAACTGCCAGGCATAGTAATACATATCTGCAATCCCAGCACTTGGAATAAAGAAACAGGAAAAACAGAGTTCCAAGTCTTCCTTGGCTACACAGGGATTTTACAATCAGTATGGGCTAAAGGAGACTGTCCCCCAAAACCAAAATCAACCACCGGTTTTTAAATGTAATGAACTATTTATACATGAAAAATAAAATAATCTCTAAATAACACATGGAAAAGATGCCAAACCAAAAAGAAAACATATTTAATGATGCTCGTCTATGAAAGATTATAGAAAATGTCAACTAATCTAATCAGATAAAATCTGACTTTCCTGAGGTAAGCAGGAGTGGGAATAACCAGGAACAGAGTCCAGCTCCCCCACGGTCTCTCTGCAGAGCCAGGGACTGAGCCCAGAACCCTCAAGCACTCAGCACTGAGCTGCATCTCCCACAGCAACATAAGAAACTGGTCTCAATTATAAAGATAGAGGTTGAGTCCTTTCCACTTACTATGTGTAACTACTACAGACCCTGACAACGGCATCAATTTCCCTAAACTCACTGCAGCTATATACACATATCAAAACCTCCTAACTTGCTGGGCAGTGGTGGCACACACCTTTAATCCCAGCACTTGGGAGGCAGAGGCAGGCGGATTTTGAGTTCGAGGCCAACCTGGTCTATAGAGTGAGTTCCAGGACAGCCAGGCTTACACAGAGAAACCCTGTCTCAAAAAAACAAAAAACAAAACAAAACAAAACAAAACAAAAAAAACCCTCCTAATTTTACCCTTTGCATAAGTAACATTTATTGACAAATATCAATACCTTAGTAAAACTTAAATAAACAGCCTAGCAGAACCTGATAATATAACTTTCTGCTGTCCAGTATTAGTGATTTCTGACTAAACCTAATACCAAATTTAAATATAAACCTTACCTGAAAAAATAACATTTAACTCTGATAAGGTTGAGTTACTAGGACTACAATAGTATAAATTCTGGAGTTTTTTTTATTATTTTAAATATCTTTACTAAATTTCTGACATTTACTTTCCCAGTATCAAGCACCAATTAAAAACTGAGTGCTACTGTCCTATGGAGCTTCCTATGACAACGGGAAGTTATCACTGCTCACTGAGGACCCATCAGTCATGTGACCAAAAACACCCAAAATACAGCTAACGGTGTGTGTGTGTGTGTGTGTGTGTGTGTGTGTGTGTCTGGGCACCAAGTGCATGCCTGGCGCCCACAGAGGCCAGAAGAGGGTGTCAGATCTCCTAGACTTAAGTTACAAATGGCTGTGAACCACCCTGTGATGACTGGAAGTCAGAATCGGGGTTCCCTGAAAGAATATCAAGTGCTCTTAACCCCTACAGGTACCACTCCCTTAATTAAAAACATTCTAATTTGAAAAAATTGAGTGGCTCACAAAACTCAGAAAAAAGTAATGGTTAAGCCCATTTATAGGACTATACCTGCCAAACTGAATTATGAACATGTGTTCTATCCATCTGTTAGATAACATGAACTTCTGATCCAATCACACTGAAACCCAAATTTCTCAGTCAAAACCATGTGGACATTCACTTCACTAGAAAACAAGCTGGCTGAGTCCTTTCTGCCTACTATGTGTAACTACACTGACAAGAGCATCGGTTTCCTGAACTCACTGCAGACAGCCACATATCACACTAATAAACAGCCCCAATAATGTCTATGTTCAGCTTTTTATAGTATAAGCCAAAGAGGGACATCTGAAGAAAAAAAAAAAAAACAAAAACAAAAACAAAAATCAAAAACCATTCCTATTAGTGAAGACTTAAATGCCAAAGACTGTAGAAAACTAAAAAATAGTTCCAGGACACTTAATTTTTATAATCTAAGAGCATCAAAAATATAATAGTTAATGGATGTTTTATTATGGCATTATCATTCATGAAAGACTTTATGTAACAAACTTGTTTATGGCATTAAGTAGCAGCCAAATGGCTTTCATAATTTTCAAGTCAAACACTAATATTTCCACTGATGAGTTTTTTACCCACAAAAATCTAAAAAAAAAAAAAAAACCCACTTTCCTGGTAATTTAAAGTTTCATGGGTCTTCTGATTGCCAGCAGTGTTGGAGGAGACCAGGAGCAGGCTAGTCTCTTTAACTTAACAGCACTAGTTATGACTGAGTGGTCTAGGGAGTGGTCTGGTGGTTCACTATCAGAGGATCTGCCCGTGCAGCTACTCTCCTTAGGCATGAACACAGTCTACAACATTGCCACCAGAATCTGTTGAGTAGCGTGTAACCTAAAAAAAAATTGTAATACCATTTTTATATACTAGATATGACAGACTCTGCACACCTGTTCCCTGACAGTAGCACACATAATACAGACCATGTGCTTACTCCACAGTGTTTACCTGACTTCTTAACAATCAGAACTTAAACAGAAATCACATCTCTTTAGCAACCACTTGCAGGAACTCAGGAATCTACTCTCATGGCTGGCTAGGTGGGTGTATCCTTCCTCCCTTGCTGCTCCTTGCGCATCCCTCCCAAAGCTGTGCACTTGTCACAGGGAATGAAAGGAGGGCAGGTCTTTGGTCAATATACCAATGGCTGAACTCCTCTGCTAGAAGCTCCTTACAAGTTCTCAAGGTCCATTTTATCCTTCATTCTCTTTTTCTTTTTCCCTTGATGAAGACAAAGTCTTACTCTGTGGCCCAAGATGGTCTCAGACAGACAGCATTCTCCCTGGGATCTAGGACATAAGTATAGATCACACCATCAACATCTTACACTTCTCAAAAAGTTCTCTGGTCCCAGGTATGACGGAACACACCATCAATCCCAGCACTGGAAACACAAACCGGTGGACCATTAAAAGTTTAAGGGCAGCCTGGTCTATATAAGCAGGCTCTCGGGCAACTAGGGCTACACACTCCTTTCCCCAGTGCTCAGCAGGTGTGGGGAAATGACTTTCCTTCTGTGTGGGGTCAAGCAAGAGGCTCAGAGTTCATTAACTCTGTGTGAACCAGAAAAAAAGAAAAAAAAGAGAAAACTTCAGACATACACAAGAGCCACACATACTGGATGAAGCTGAAGAAAAGTTATACCATCATTTTATAGAGGTTCTTAGTTTTTATACTTTCTCAGGATAATTGATCACAGTTTTCTAAGCATTTTTACATTCCAACAGTTGACAGTAAGTTTAAGGCAATAGTTATGGCATAGATCATAAGGAATTACAGCAGAATTGTTTATGTCTTTCCATTAAGACTAGTATTAGACTAGATATACCTGTTACTAGCTCCAAAAGCTCATTATAAGTTTAAAGAGATGATTTTTATGTCATAAGTTAGCATAGCTTTGTCAAGAGACAAATCATCTGCCCTGTGTCTTATTATTTTGAAGTCTTGTATAGATAGACTACTCCATCATTTATTTTTCTGTCTTTGTACCTATAATAAATGGCCCATTCCTAGTTTATGACCTTTAGTTACCAAATAGTGGCCTTGTTCTTAACCTATAAGGAATGATTTCCTTCATCGTAAATTTGTTCCAAGCCTGCTTTCTTTTCCTAGTGCAATTAGCCCAATGAAACACGAAGGTTCACAGGAGCATTTAGTCTTTAGGATGTTTAAAATTCAATTTAGGAGTTCTATAAAATCACTATCAGGAATAATGAAATCACCAATTCGTCTACACAGCATTATTACATGACAGTACATCTTCAGATTGATTCTGAAGGAAATCTGCCCAATAGTGTGGGCTGATGCCCAGGAATCATTAGGCTGTGTAATAGTGAGAGGAAAAACATTATCAGCAGCAAGAAGCAGTCCTGGGATGAAGTCTCTGAGGACCCAGCATTCTCAGAGCTCACCCATCACAGCCATGCAGAGCAGTGAGCCATATTGCTTGCTTGCCTTTGCCTTTCCTAGATGGCTTCTAACACTTCATCTTTGAACCTCTACATTCTTTTATCACTTACTTCATTAAAGCTTTTATTTGCTTCTTTAAATGAAGGGTTTTTTTGGGGGGGAGGGGGCGGGAGAAGAGTGCTAGTACCCAGCTTTATTTATAGGTAGCTGTGTGTGTACATGATGTACATTTTAAGGCCATATGACATGTTTCAGAAGTCAGGTTTTTCCACCACACAGGTTCTAGAGATCAAATGCAGGTCCTTATGCACCTTTACTCAATAAGACATCCTACCAGCTCCACGCTCAATTTTGATACTAGCTTTTTTTTTTTTGAAGTATATTTTCTACTTCAAGTAGGATGTCAGTTCCTTTGGAATTAAGAGCTATATGCCTTAGAACTAATTTATTCCAGGTGCCTAGTTGAATCCACTGCTCACAGTAATACGGTAAATATTTTTACTAATATTTAAAAGCAATCTTCCAGGACTGGGAATATAGTTAAATCATACAGCACTTATGTAGCACTTACAAAGCACTGGTTAAATCCCCAACCCTGCCAAAAACAGTAACAAAAAATGTAATTTTTCATCTTTTAGAGCCTAATGTAAACCTAATTTAGAGACTGGCAAAGATGGCTCAGCAGGTAAAGATGCTGCCAACAAGCCTGATGACTGGAGTTCAAGCCCCAGAACCCCACAGTAGAAATTGGCTCCTCCAAGGAGTCCTCTGAATTTCACAGGTACACACACAGAATAAATAAATGCTTTAAAAAAAAAAAAAGTAGAGGGGAAGGGACGGGACAGGAGGGGAGGGAACAGGAGGGACCAGGAGGGGAGGAAAGGAAGAAATTTACCATGCAGAGTAGTAGGCTCCATGGTAGAGTGCTTACACAGCATGTACAAGGAAGGTCCTAGGACCCATCTCCAGCCCAGAAAAACAAATGCATTTACAAAAGAACTTTAAGTTCCAACCAACAGCTCACAAACACCCACAAAGCTACTCATGGTCTGGGTTTGATTAAAATGTAGCCAAACACCCTCACCTTAAGCAGATGTAAACAGTTTCCTCTCCTTCCTACCTCCCTATTTCCTTTCCTCTTCTACTCTTCTCTCTTTCTTCACAATTGTTTGCTATTCTGAAGATTGAACTGAGGCCTGTATACATTCAAGGTAAGGGTTTATCACTGAGAACAACTCTAACCCCTGAACATTCTCACTTAACCTACATTCAGAAATCAACAGACCACATCAAAAGTCACTTGCTAAACTGGCCTAGAGCTAACATTTGCCAACCCCAACTAACCTATCACCTCCCCAGCAAAAACCCATTCACCACTATCTGTGAAAGTGTTTCTGTGTGTTTGTAAGGTTCCTAAAGAGCCTACTGTCAAAGCATACCCTGTGCTGAAGTCTTTTCAAAGTGTTTTCCTACTTCATCTATGGGCATGTGATAACCTTACCTCGAAGACAGTGCTTTGGGAATTCAATATCTTTCCAGTTCAAAAATGGCAGCTAGATCGTGTTCCTGTGATCAACTCTTTTTTTAAAAATGTGTATTAAGGTGTCTGCCTTATGTGTGTATGACCATATGCCGTATGTGTGCCTAGTGCCCATAGAGGTCAGAAGAGGGCATCAGACCTCTGGAACTGGAACTGTATGTACTTACAGGCAGGAATGAGCCACTATCTGGTTGCTGGGAATTGTACCTGAGTCCTCTACAAGAGCAAGAAGTGCTCTTACCCACGGAGTCAACCCTCCAGCCCCGAGATACTCTTAAACTAGCTCTCCAGACCTGTCTGCTGTAGTAGCATAAGGAGTTACTTGAGATGTTTCAAGCAAACAGTTCCTCAAGCTGTGAGAACAAAAGTAGGCTCTGACACTAACACAGATTTCCAGGGTCTTAACTAGCTCAATTCCTCACAAATGGCAAATTTCTACTAAAGACAAATTGAGAAGAACTTCAATGTCCCTAAAAACCTAAGCATGACCTCGCCACACACACATTCTCTCACCTTTCCCTCAGGCTCCCTTAAATCTTCTCATCTGCCTCCTTTCAATACCCCAGGCTCCTCAACGACCTACATCTTCCCGCCACCTCCAAATTTCCAAATCCTACAGGCCAGACTAAATCTGACATGCCCATCCTACAGTGGGGATTCAGGCAGAAGCCAGAAGCCCAAGCTATAAACAGGCTCTTAATCACTCAAATGAGATCTGGAGCTCATCTGAGTACGACAGCTGGTCTTCCTTCAGTCCTCTGCTCAAAAATCACTCTACTGACACATTCAAACTTTATACTGACTCAGCAAGTAACCTCAACTTAGTCTAGCAGTCAAAAACACTGTGTGTGTGTGTGTGTGTGTGTGTGTGTGTGTGTGTGTGTGTCTCCAATGAGATGGTTCAGTAGGTTAAAACATTTGCAACCAAGCTGAGGAACTGAGTTGACTCTGGAGACCCACATAGTCATGGTGCCCACAAGTGTAGTGCATGAACATATCCTCATATCCTCCCTCCCTCCCCCCTAACCTCCCCTCTCTGTCTCAGACAGACAGGTAAGTTTGATGACAGCATAAAAGAGAGAAGGGCTAGAATAAGCTCTTTTATGATGAGCTGAACATTCCAATCTCAAATATGAACTTTCTGTTTGTACCTGTCTGTATGTTTACATGCACCTACCTATGTAAGCTATTTCCCTACCTATGGATAGTATTAACAGATAGATTTTAAAATTCCTTAAAGAAACTCTGTTTCTTTAAACATAATTCTATAAATTAAACATTCCTAAGATATCCAAAATGTACCTTCAAAAGTATTTATAGGAACTAAGAATCCAAGTTAAGGCCAGTCATTACAGGCTCCCGTCTGTAATCCTAACACTCAGGAAGCTAGAACAGGAGGACTTCTAGGCCAGCCTGGGATACAAATCAAATCTAAGAAAATCTAGATTACACACACACACACACAAAAAAAAAAAGCTAAGTAAGTTAAAGTAAATTTGGGTAATCTGGCAAAACACACTAATTATTGTTGGTTTACTAAAATTTACACAGGAATATGGTTCAGCAAAGCATTCATCAACATCTATAAGGCCTCAGGTTCAGTTTCCAGCATGAAAAAGATAAAAAATAAAATGTTACAAGTGGTAATTAGTATCTGTATTCTATGTCTTGTAAGTTTCTGTATGATACTAGCATAATTTATTTTGCTTGGATAATATTCTACTAAACTTTAATAAATTAGTTCCAAATAAGCAAATATAACACCTGCATTTGCATTTAGCTAAAGCAATTAATCTAACAAACTCTATTTTTAAGAGCAATATGTATTGCAATAAACCACTGTGAGGCAGAAGTGTGTGAGTGAATGCCTGGGGCCAGTGGATCCCTGGAACTCCAGTAAGGCAGCATGACTGAACCGATGACCTACAGGTTCAGTGAGAAATCCTATCTCAAAAAATACGAGAACAACAACTGAGGAAGATACCTAGCACTGACCTCTGGCCTCCAGATGTGCTACACTGTATGTATACAACATATACATACAGACATGTGCACGCACAGACACACACACACACACACACACACACACACACACACACACACTATACACTAACCTAATGTGAGGAGGGTTTCCAAAATATTTGGTACTAATAAAACCAGTTGTGCTACATTATTAGTTCATAGATGTTTATTACCTTTATTAATTAATTAATTATTTATAAATATTAATAATTAATAATATTAAATAATTTATTATTTAATAAATAATAATTTATTAATTAATAAATTATTATTAATGAATTATTAATTGTTTTGGTTAAACTATAATACTGAAACATGTTTTCTACTTGTATAGTTTCTTGCATCTTATTTTTATGGTACAAGAGCTAAATATATGAGCTTATTAAAGAACACTTACTTTTTCACATTAAAAAGTTGTACTGGGCTGGGAATACAGCTCAGTGGTAGTATGTGTAAGGTCCCAAGTTTGAATCTCAGCATCACAAAAAAAAAAAAGTAATAATAATAAAAATTACAAGAGAAAAGAAAAGCTGTATTGTCAGGAAACATCTGGCTATGAAAGGTAAAAGAAGTGTATTCTTAAGTCCTATTAGTCTACTATGAAATGCTGATGTACAAGTTTCATAATTAAGCCCCAAGTAACTTTGTCTTAAAGCATCAGTTGCTGCAATTACATGAGTTACAATTTTATATGCAAATGAAGCTATTCAAAATAGTGACACATAGAACAACTTTGTATGTAAGATATGCAGGTGATGTTTTGGGGAAGGGAAAAGACAACAGTCTTGTGCTAAAGGCAAATGTTCCAAAATAAGTAAGAGGAAAATATAGGACAACATCTAAATGGCTATAAAAGTTTTTAACTTAATCATGACAAAGGAATTTTGTCCAAGTCAAAATTGGCTGGAATCCAATGAATTTATTTAAGAGTTTCTTTGGAATCCTTTTGAAAAATTAGATTTTGGTGTTCTCTGTTAAAATTTCCAAATATTCTTAATTCATAGGTCTGAGAGTAAAGAGGATTTAAAACGCCTTTGCCTCTTAATAACTATAATAATCCCTGTAGACAGGATATGTTCTCTATCTTATCAGTATTCTCCATCCTTAATGCTGACTTTATTATTTGCTGGATTGTTTAAAACAAAAACAAACAAAAACCTCATTTCAGAACCAGGATTTTTTCTAACCACTGTATTACAAACTTTGTGATCTATGATCCTACCTATTTAAAACCACATTCAGTGTGATCAAAAGCAAGTATCACTCTGCTCTTTCAAAACCAAATCCTAAAAAAAGGGTCTAACATAATGCCTTTAAGATTCTGAGAGTACCCTGACACATCACAGAGCTTATCTTAAAATCGTGGAAAAGTCCAAAGTTAACGATAATAATGCTTATCTGATCAAACACCAGAATTCTATCGCTAAGTGCTGGCAAATGAAAGCGTATCCTCCCTAGGTTATAGGAGTATAAGAAAGAGATTATTAATCTGAATTACTTCAAAAGATGCACAAAAGTATGAAATTACTAGAAATTAATGATTTGTTTCTGTTATCAGAGCTTTGGCCAGCTTTGCCAGGTGTCAGGACTACAATGCAGGGCAGTCCATCCCAATTATACCTTTGGTTCAATGTTAACTTGGTCACAGTTTACTTTAATTTGAATGCAGTAACTTCTAGGCAGACTAGGGTTCTTAGTTGAGAACACATGTCCTTAACTTAAGGAATTTTACTGTATGGACATGAAATGTCTATTCCAGACCTACCAAGTTTTTTTATTCTTGATGTACTTTATGTTTGCTCACTATTTTGAGAACACTACATCTGATGCTTGCTCTATATCTTTTTTGTTTTTTGTTTGTTTGTTTGTTTTTTAAGACAGGGTTTCTCTGTGTAGTCCTGGCTGTCCTGGAACTCACTCTGTAGACCAGGCTGTCCTCAAACTCAGAAATCCACCTGCCTCTGCCTCCCAAGTGCTGGGATTAAAGGCGTGCGCCACCACCAGGCACTTGTTATATATCTTTAGATTTTTTTTTTCTTTGAAAAGGTTATATTCATCTAAATTCACTTATCAGATGTACTAGTTAATCAATCAGTCTGCTTACAGACATCTTAAAACTTTTTTTATTGACCCAATGTGGTGGGCATGCCTCAAAAAACACCACACATCCTAGCAACTGCATTGTTTTTGAAGCAACCATTCAGACTTTTTTTTTTTTTTCACCTTTAAAATTATGGGTAATGAGTTAGCCATACCGTGTGATTTACTCTGTCAACTACCCTGATGCTTCCTGGGAAACACTTGCAAATGAGCAAATATTCACCTTCAATTTAAAAAAAAAAAAAAGAACAGTTGACACTGAAAAAGGTCACTGTGTGCCAGGTGACCTTTGTGTACAGGTATCTGAGGGCATCACTTTGAGATCACACCAGAAGACTAAGTCAGGATTTCCAAACAGCTGGGTAGATAAACAGATGGGTTCATGAAACAAACACACAGAGACCCAGCAGAACAAGAATTAATTACACAGAGCTGAATGAACTGTTAAAGGGTGACTGTGGGTTTTGTTTACAATATTACTGATGCTTTAATGTCCTACTTCCTGGATGAAGTAATCCTTCTCTCACTCCTCCCTTAAATTCTCTATTACTGTTGACAGTAATCCTTTGTCATTTAAATTACCTTTTCTCCTTGCCTACCTCCTCAATTCCAAACTGCCCCTGAATATAGCCATTTGCCTAGGTTCAGTCTGCTTCCAAACTGGAAGAACCACAGGTGTCATTTTGAAAGTGCTGCTTTAATCTCATGGAACCAGACATTTTTAAGGAGTGCCAGTCCAGTTGAACTTAAAGGCTATGTTCAGAGCTTTCCTGGAAACTTGCTTTACTATCTAGCTCACAGAGTTCCCAGTTTCATGAGTACATTAAGGATGGTCACTTCCTG
>JANHMN010000008.1:76470331-76493829 GCA_030674055.1 Rhabdomys pumilio | reverse complement strand
GAGTTTCTGACAAGTGCTCATCACAATTCCCCACTGACAAGGCTTGACCAAACTTCAGACTTCTCTCCTCCAACAAGCCCTTAAACTTTGGCTCACCCTAAGCTTAGCAAGCAGATGTACGACCTTCTTCCTCAATTCCAAGTATCAGCTGACTAGACAAAAACGTAACTTTCCAGTTAAGCAGTTTTGATCACGCAATCTGCTTACCCCTCTCCACTTGGCCCACCTCCCACAGAGTTCCTGCTTTCTGGCCCTTCCCTAAAATGAAGTGTTTTTGTAGTTGGTGTTGAGACAGGTGGAGATCCTAAGAAAAGCATTTCTGCTGAAATGACTCTCTTAGTTACCCAAGTACGAACCTGTTTTCATCTGCAATCCTGTAACAAACCATCTACTTACAAACTGCAAAATCTATCAAATCTATCAAAAGTGATTAGATGGGTGTGGTGACATTGCCTGTAACCCCAGCTACTTAAAAGGGTGAAATTCACTTGAGCCCAGAAGTTCAAGGTCAGCCTGGGCAACTACCAAGCCCCTGTAACCATAACAATAAACATGATGGTATACTCATATAATCCCAGATGAAATGGGAGGATTATGAATTACAAACCAACCTAGGCTCATGGTGAGACCCTGTCTTTACTAAAGACTTGAGTAAAAAGGTAAAACTGATACCTACAGGAAGCACTGAAAGTAAAACCTTCTGTACACAGAACTAGCAATCCAGCCTGTTAGCCGCCCACCTTTCTAATGAATTTTACACAGACTTTCCAGGCTCTTCTATCTTCTTAAGTATGAGTGAACTCAGTAGATGTGAATATCACATGCTTTAACTAAGTAAGAGCTAGGAGGATGGCAAGAACAAGACCCAGAACTAAGGTTAAAAAAAAAAAAAAAAATGAGACAGGAGAGACCAGCAGTCCTTCGAGCTCTGGGCAGCAAGTCTAGCCAAATCTGTAAGATCCAAATTAATGGAAGACTGCCTCAAAGCATAAGGTGAGGAACAACTGAAGAAAACACCCAACATCAACCTCTGGCCTCCACATACATATCTCTCTCTCATCTCTTTTTCTCTCTTTCTCTCTCTCTCTCTCATCTTTCTCTCTCTCTCTCTTTCTCTCTTTCTCTCTCTCTCACACACACACATACACACACACACAATATGGCTTAACTAAGTAAGAAGTAAGACAGGGCTGTTTATAAGTCAAAAGAGAGAAGCAAGAAATGCTAATAAGTATCTAGGTAAATCTCAGCAGCCCAACAGAAATAATATTTGTAATCCTTTCAGTAGCCTCAAGAGGCTTCTGCCATGTGTGTGGCACATGCCCCAGCACTTAAGAGGCTCAATCAGGAAGATTCCAAGTCCCTGGACAGCATGGACTACAGGGTAAAGACCTTTCTCAAAAAGGTAGGAATAGGAATCAGATTTTTAAAATAACTTAATGTAAAGACTTCAACAATCAAGCCCATATTCACTTCAGAGTATTTCATGTCTATACAATGCAATATTACTTAGCTATAAAAGGAATTAAATATATATTCATGTTATACTATAAACATTATTAAAACTGTGCAAAGTGAAAAAAGCTAGACACAAAAGGCCACATGATATGCTCCATTTCTAGGAAATATTCAAAATGGACAAATCCAAGAAGGCACAAGGCAGACGCATTGGTCCCAGAGGCTGGGGCAGAGAGAGATACAAAGTAGCAGTTAAGGGGCACGGAGAGGGTTGGTGAGTAGTAAAAATGCTCTGGAATAAGACCATGGTAAGAGTTTTACAACCCTCTGAATAAAAAAAAAAAAAAAAAAAAAAAGTGGACACAAAACGAGATTTTTATGCTATGTAAATGCTTTTAAATGGAGTTTTTTGGTTTTGTTTTGGTTTTTATGTGAATTAGAGCCTTTTTAATGTGTTTAAAATTATAACCATTTTTAAATGGGTTTAAAAACAAAGGCAAGCATGATGGTACATACCAATCACCCAGCACTGAGGAGGCAACCGCAAGAGGAACACAGATTTGAGATCTCTCAAAAAAAAAAAAAGAGCAAAGACTGGAAATGTAGTGGAGAGTGCTTGACTTTATGTGTAGGCCCAGGGTGCCATCCCTACCGTGTGAGTACAGTAGACACCTACATTCGACGAATCCCTCAACACCTCCATCCACTCCCTACACAAATACCTAACACCTAATCCCACACCAAAACTGTAGATACGGTAACTTCATATAAAATGCCTAGTATTTATATTTAACATAGACACAATTTCCTGAATCCTTTAAATCATCTCAAGAATACTTCTTATACCACCTAATATAAGTGCTTTTAAAACAGACGTTACACTGCCGTTTATGAAATAAAGAGAAATCTGTGTTGTTAAGCACAGATACAACTTTCTTTTGGAGGGGAACCTTTTATGGTTTTTTTTTTTGGGGGGGGGGGGGGGGTTGGTTGGTTGGTTGGTTGGTTAGTTGGTTGGCTGGCTAGCTGGTTGGTTGCTTGTTTTCTTTGTTTTTTTTTGAGACAAGGTCTCTCTGTGTAGCCCTGGCTGCCCTGGAACTCACCGTGTAGAAACTAAAACTCAGAGATCTGCCTGCCTCTGGCTACCGAGTGCTGGGATTAAAAGGAAGATACAGATTCTTAATCTCTACTTTCTAATAGAGCTGGCCATAAATAATGAAGAATCTAATAATCTACACAGTGTGACTTAGGTCTCAGTGAAAAAAGTAACCAAGGCCAATGCAGAAAATACTTCCTAGTCAAACATTGGATGTGGCAGGATTTGTTATTATTTGAATGACTGTTTTCTGGGGGGGGTGGGGGGGGGGGTGGCAATTGCTGACCGTGGCCACCTTTGCATTTCTGTTTCACACTGAGAGTCTGATCAGTAACAGTATGCTTGGTGGCAGTCACTCACATACTTCCATGTCACCTTGCACCTCCAGTCTCCTGAAATTAGTTCCAAATGGTCAAAGCACTTACACACAGATGATCTAACTGAGTGAGATAGCCCCACAGCATCAAAGTACCAATCACTCAACGAGGAGAACCCAAGCACTTTCCTTGTTTTGTAACCTCACATCTGAACAGCCTGAACTTTTCCTGAGTACAGTCACTGCCACAAACAGCACAAGTATATCACTGTTAATAGCGAACAACACTGTTTCCTCTGTACTTTTTTTTGCTTCTGAGCCAGGGTCTCAGGCTGGCCTCCAAGCTGCAGTGTTCCTGTCTGAGCTTCCAACTACCTGGGGTTACAGGCATGTACCGCCTACCCAGCAAAACACATCATGTCAATTGTTACTTCATGTGTTTGACATTTCAAAGTTATTCCTACAAAACAGTGCTCTAGTCATTACAATGGAACATGTTAAGGCTAAAAACACTAAAGAACTTAGGATAAATCACATCTACTTGGTCTCTAGAAAGGAGTCTACCAACTGGATACTTTTCATTATTCTGATAAAACTGTATTACCTGTGCTTAACTATTTTAATAAGGGGGAAAGCATCACAATCAATTGTTTGAGTTCACTATTTTCTAGTTCATTAACAGTCATCATCACCTAGCTCGTGTTATATTAGTGAAAGTAAAAGAGGGCTAGGGGAATAGATTAGTCCATAAAGAATTAGTAAAATGTTTTTGAAGCAAGACCTGAGTTTAATCTCTAGAATCCATCTTTAAAAGGGAGGGGGAAAGAATGTGGAGAGATGGCTCAGCAGGAAAGAGCAATGACTACTCTTCTAGAGGTCCTGAGTTCAATTCCCAGCAACTATATGGTAGCTCACAACCATCTGTAATGGGATCCAAAGCTCTCTTCTGCTGTGTTTGAAGACAGCTACAGTGTCCTCATATACATAAAATAAATAAATAAATGAATCTTTTTTTAAAAAGTCAAGAAGTGGTATGACTGTAATCCTAGAAACAGAGGCAGGGATAAGCAAAATCCACTGGGATTCACTGTCAGACCAATGTAAAAACTCTGCCTCAAAATATGGAAAATGCAAGTTTCTAAGGGACTGCATACACAAGAACACACACACCTGCACACACCTGCGGCCCCACACACGTCTGTGGCCCTACACACATAGGCACACAAAAACAGATGGTAAGAAGGTGCATGTGGCAGGTCACACCTGTTCCCTCAGGTCTGGGAAGGCTGAAGCAGGACAAGTGCGGCAAGTTTAAGGTCAACCTGAGAGCTACAGTGAGACTCTGTCAAAAAAATTTTTTTAATGTAAAGTAGCCATTAGCTATCCTATTTCACATAAAGTAAAATACAAAACATCAGAAGTATTTCAGTAGTAAATTTAAAAATTTCAAAATACAGTCCTAAAATTATCAACTGGTAAATAGTATCTAACAGCAAGAACTTAAATGTTTTACTCAACGTGGGTAAGCACTGACTTACTTTTCCTTCATTCTGAGACAAGATTTCATGTAGCCCAGCGCGGCCTCAAGCTCTCTGTGTAAGTGAGGCCTGCCCCTTCCTTGTAAATGATGGGAGTTCAGCCACCAGGCCTGACGGAGCGTGGCCGCTTAGTCAGTGTGTACTGATAGCAGCACTCCTTCATAAACCTCCTCACCACTGCCCACTGAAATCTTGCTGGTTTTGACTGAACAGAAAGGAAGGCAGGCTACATTACTTGTCATAAGAGACAACGAACAACAGAAAGTAGGAGGATAAGCCCCACCTTTCTAACACCGCAGTCCCTCTGGAGCCATCTCAACATGAGCTCTCACTGAAGTCTGAAGTCGCCACAGTGAGACCCAGTTTCCCACAGTAGTTATACTACGTCTCTGCTGCTCATTTCACAATACATATAAATTATTCAGACAAATTCTGTTCTCACAGAGTAACTTCCATCAATGTCTATCTCTTTATAGAGTCACCTTTATACCAAGAAAGAGAAAAGTCCTTTTGGATGGTCTAAGTGTGGTGAAGGACACAGGTCAGCTTAACAACTGTGAACACCTCAATTAAAGCTACGGAAAAATTTCTTAGCTAAAAACTGATCAATAGAAAACACTGTTAACACTTCTGGTAACACTGAACTGAAACTTTCAGGTTTTACTAATTATTTTCTAGCCAGGTGAGCAAATCTAGGACAAGTAAGCTGGGGTGAAAAGCTCAGGATCAAACAAAACCAAATCCTCATCACCATTCACCAATTCACCTGAGTCAGCCCAACACTCAACAGTTCACCCAGTCGGCTCCAGTGTTTCTCACAGCAAACGTTCCCTAAAAATCCATTTTAAAAAGCTGTCTTAATGGGTAAAGTGCTTGCTAAGCAAACATGAGGATCTGAGGTCATATCTCCAGAACCCATGTTAAAAGCCACCCAGAAACATCTAGAATCTCAGGACTGGGAGGTAAAGAAGGATCCAAAGTCAATCTAGCCAATCAGTAAACCCCAGACCTAGTGTTCAAAACCTGAGGAGAGCAAACTGAGGAAGATGACTCTAGCACCTAGGAGGCAGAGGCAGGAAGAGCCTGATGCCAACCTCAACTCTGTAAGCAGACCTGCCTCAAAATGGAAAAACAAAACAAGAACTATATTACTGTCAAGTTTGATAGCTACTGTGCAAAGAAAGTTACAACTGACCCTTTCACCTTTGAGACTTCCCAAAGCCCATAAATAAGGCAGAAATCTCCAAAATTGATCATTGGCTTGATAAAGACATTAAGGTACAAGGAGATTAAGTGACCAATAAAAGCACAGAACACCGAACTTAGAAAAATAAGCTATCCCAATTTTGACTGCCTCAAAACTTTGTAATACCTGACTTAAAGGTAAATCCATTTTGAAAGACTCACTTTTCTAGAAATATTAGTTGTAAACATTTCAATTTGTTCTGATACCATTCACATCTCTACAAAAAAAGTGGGCTAGGGGCAAGAAGGCAGGCAGTAGAGAATTGTCATATTAACAAGCCCAGCCATAAATAGGATGTCTACATTACACTCCCGTCCTCACAAGGCTCAGAAACCATCTCAAAAGAGGGAGTAAAAGACTTTAAGAGCCAAAAGTCATGCAGGATCAGAGCAAAATAATGTCTTCCGGCCATGACAGGAGTACTGCACACATGCACTCACAGCGGCTGTGCTCAGCTGCGTAAGACCCACTCAGGATCAAGTATGTCAGCATTCCAGCAGAGGTGGGAGAGGCTCATGAGCACCCCACTGCTACTGAGGAGCTACGGACTGATGATGACTTCTGGGGGAGGAAGAGTCAGTTTTCTCTGTGTGTGGCCCCTGACAGTTTACTCCGATCCTCCAGTAAATGGCTCCAAACCCATGAGTATATGGGCAGCACAAACTGGACTTGGTGGGTTATTATAAAGAGAAAGAACTCAAGTTCAGAGAGGGTGGAGGCAGATCTGGGAGAAGTCAAGAGTAAGAAGGGATAGGGGAATGAATATGACCAAAATATATTGTATGCATGTATGAAATTCTCAAAAAATAAAAATATTATTTACAGAAAATAGTAAGAATTTTAAAAGTCTCCTCAAAGAAAATCAAGATACAATCTCTATTTTGATGTCATCTGAAAACTTGTTTTTTGTTTTGGGGGCAATGGGTGCTGTTATTGATAAAGGTTTCTTCTTTTCTTTTCTTTTTTTTTCCCCCAGACTGGCCTCAAACTTACTATGTTGTCTAGGCTAGCCTTGCCTCCCAAGTGCTAGCATTACAGGTCTATGTTCCCATGCTTGCCTTCAAATACTGTAATTCTTGCAGCTGAATTTAAGAGTGCACACTGTCACGGGCAGTGGTGGTGCACGCCTTTAATCCCAGCACTTGGGAGGCAGAGGCAAGCAGATTTCTGAGTTCTGAGTCTCAGAGTGAGTTCCAGGACAGCCAGGCTATACAGAGAAACTCTGTCTTAAAAATAAATAAATAAATAAATAAATAAATATAAAAAAGAGTGCACACTGTCTTCTAGAGGACCCGAGTTCAATTCCCAGCATCCACATTAAGTGGATCACAACCACCTATAGCTTCAGCTCCAGAGAATCCATGCTTCTGCCTCTACATTCATTATATACAGACACACATAATTTTTAAAAATTAAAAAATTAATCTTTTGTAAAACTGGCTCTTTCCAAAAATATTTCATCTAGAAAATCAGAGTTAATGTTTTTTTCTTTTGGTACCAGGGTTTACCTAACCTAAGCTGTGGGGTCTGAAAGAGCAAAGCCCTGTCCGCCTTACTCCAGCTGTCCTGAGGAACTGAGATACATACAGGAACACTGGCCAGGGAATGGAGGAAAGTCCTGCTCTACATTAATGAGCAGGCAGATACGCTCTAACTCCTTTCAAATGGCAGCAATACCATCTACTTGAAGCACTCCTGAATCATAAACAAATTAATCTCTAATCACCAACAATTGAGGACACATCCATAAATGATAACAATGTTTCACACACGTAAGAACAATATGTATAACCTTATGTGGTGAGCACCAAAGCACTCAGGAGGCTGGCAAAGGAGAACAGTTGAGTTGCATCTGGAGGTCAGCCTGGGTAGCATAGAAAGAGCCTGTCTTTGAAACATTTTTTAATTAATATTTGGAAAGCACTTTATATGTAACTTCATTAAACACACCTAACAACCTTGCAAATCAGCCAGACAGGTATCATTACCCATGTTTTATAGATAAGCTGAGATGAGAGAACCAGAAGCAGGAACACTGAAGATCTAGCTTTAAACTCAAGACTATGGTGCTAAAAATCCTCAAATTTCAATTTTTCCCACTATACCTTGTCACTTGATAATGAGGACAGGGATGCAGCCTACTGATGGCAATATCAAATGACTTCCGACTGCTGGTAAGTAAACAAGGCTATAAAGGGACCAAGTTCCCAAGTCACACATCATCACAAACCCAATGTGAAAGCACCACCTCTTCTGGGAACTACAAGGAATTAAATCACACTTTGCTCCTGGGAAACCAAAGGTAACTGACATAACAGAGGCCAAAAATATCAAGACTTTAAATTAGGAATCTTTTACACCAAAAAGACAGTTTCGGTTGAAATGATATATGTTCACAATAATGCTAAACAGAAGAAAAAAAAAAAAAAAAGACCTCCTTCCCATTATTACGTTACATTTCAAGTAAGCTCCACTTTGGACAGTTACCTCTTGATCTTATTACACAATATCATGCTTCACCTCTCTAAACCCAAGTCATGAATCTACTCAACTCTAGGCTCAAACCTGTTATCAAAATAAACAAGCAGCCCAATGTCCCCTCTAAGAACTGCAACTAGACTTTCAGACACTAAAGCCATCCGAAGTTACAGAATTAGAATTTCCCAACTCTAAATCAATCCACTGGTTCCACATTTTAACTCCTATGAGCCTGTCAATCATATTCACATGTCAATTATAACTTTCTCACAACTTTCGCAAAATCTCCTTTCCACGTAGAGTTTAGTGTAACGAAATAAACACACTCTTATTAAATCTCTTGAGCACCTAGTAATATTGAGTCGTCTGCCATGGAAATTAAATAGTAACTATCTTCCTGGTGTTTACAAGTAGGACTAGACAATTCTGGATATGCTTATTTTTAGAAAATGTCTTTTTTTAAGACAACTACTGTTATTCAAATACACACATACATAGATGATAAGGCTGTCCCATTTACGTCATAAGATTGTTATTTACTATCCTACTTCGCAAACTCCATACTTCTGAAGGACTTAGACATTTAGCTTGTCAAATTAATAATTAAGAATCCCAGAGAGGTCCCATTAACTTGGCACAAGTGAAATTAACAAAAGTGAACTGCAAGATACAGCATCAACCAGCACCTCAATTCTTGCACAGGTAACACACTCAACAGCAGCACCCGCCATCTCTCATCAACTGATGGAGACCGGTCGACAAGGTTCCCTTTGCAAACTGTCACACAACAGAAAGTCAGAACGTATGTCTCAGCTACGCAGTCCAATTCCACACACCACAGAGCCACTACATTTAAGCGATCCCCATAGCAAATTACCCAGGGCACTCTCTGTTATTTACTAAAGTGCCAAGCAGTTCCCAGGAGTGCCCAGCAAATGATAATTTAGTTCCCAGGATAGGTTCCTCGCCACACAAGGATGACTTCCCTACTTGGTGCCAACTGTACACTTGCACGATCCGAAAACAGGAGGCAAGTCGTGAATACCAGGGGTTGCGAGGGCAACGTCTGTGTTTTTATTATGGGCTCGGAAGATCCCCAATGCTGAAAAGAGCGACCTATAACCCTAGAATCAATTTCCAACTGTGCTCTCATCCAGGACCATTCTATCCCAAACGGAGGCCAATTATTAGTTGTAACAAGGCCTAGAGAGGGGAGAAAAACAAAACAAAACAAAAATAGTGGGGTTTAAAGAAAAAAAAAAAAGTTCACCTAAGAGACACGGGAAAGGTGAGGGCTTCGAGGGAGAGGGAGGTCAACACCAATGGTGCTGAAAGCCCAACTACAAAAGACCCTTTCTGCCCCGGAGTGCAGGGGAGCCTGGCACAGTCAGTCATTCCGATGGAGCGCGGGGGTCCAGGGGTTCCCCCAAGGCCCGCAGCTTTGTCCGGCCGCGCCGCGGGGCCGGCCAGGGGTGTGCGCTGCGGCCGGGCGCGGCCCCCGACCGCGGGCCCCTTCGTCGCGCGGCTCCCCAGCGCCAGGCCTCTCCCCGCCGCTGTCCCCGCCGCCTCCCCTCCCCCTTCCCGGACCCCGGCAACTTTCCCCGGCCTCGCCTCACCTCTCAGCAGCACGCAGAAGCTGCAGGCCAGGAGGCTCCTCAGCACGGCCCCCATCTTCCCCCCCACCGCGCGCGCTCGCGGCCCTCACCGGCGACCGGCGGCCAGGGGACGCGCGGGCGAGGAGCCGGGGCGGCCGCCGCAGCGGCGGGTCTGCACGCTCATGCTTTCCGCGGCCGGGAGAAGAAAGAAAAGGGCGCACGTCAGGGCTCTAGCGCGCCGCTCCGGCCCGGGCTCGCGCGACGCCAGCGCCTGCCCCCATGCCGCCGCCTCCTCCCGCGGCGCCCCACGTCCCCCGCGCGGCGCCTCATTCAGCCTCTTCCTCTCGCTGCGGCGCAGGGATCCGCCGCGGGGCCGCCGCCGTCTCCCTGCGCGCCCGACCCCCCTCCTCAGCGCGCCGCGGCCGGACCCCGGGAGCCGTGACCGCCGCGCGCGCTGACTCCCCGCAGAGCCCCCGCGAGGTGGGCCTCGCGAGCCCCGGCAGGCTGACGGGGAAAGGTCTTCCCGAGGCGCATTCCGATGGGATTCTTTCCCCGGGCGGCGGAGGGCGTGAGGCGACGTCGGCCGACACTGGGGCCGGCGTGGTCGGGACTACTTTCTGCGTCCCGGCCGGTCGCCGCCCGCGCCGCTCTTTGTGCGCCCGGCCGCGGAGCCAGGTGGAGCTGCGGTCCCCGGGCTGTCCCGGGACGTAGGAAAATAAAAGTGCTAAGTGCGAAGCGGTGGACCGGGTGAAGGGTGTGCAGAAGCCAACGCGGAGCAGGTCTCTAGTGGCTTGAACTGAGGATCATCATAGGAAGTAAAATAAACCAGACTCAGACTTTAAAAAAAAAAAAAAGTGTTTTCTCTCAGTGTGGAGCCTGCTTTACATGTACACATAAAGTCACACACATGGAGAAAAGACCAGACTTGAAAAGACAAAGATTGTAGGATTTTATACACATAAGTAAGCCTTACTTAACCAAGTATCCCTCATATGTGGATCTAGGGGTGTGTGTGTGTGTGTGTAGTAATGCCTTTATATATGAATTAACACACATGATAATATAAAAGTGTGACTATCTGGGAAAAAGAATGAAGCTAACGGTGGGGGAAAAGGCACACATAGGGGTTTATAAATTGCATTTGAAATTTGCATGCTTGTGTCTTATCCCTCATTATGTACAATGAATATAAACCAAGAAAAAAAGAAAAAAAAAACAGATTTTTTTCATACTTGCCTTCTGAGAAATAGACTGTTTTTGTGAACTAAACTGACAAGGACTAAAGCTTTCTAAACTGAGACAGAGAATCCTTAGATAAAGGATTATCTGGTTAAGTGCCTAACAGCAAAGGGAAAAATAAAACATGGCTGTTTAGGAGGTTTACAAGTTTGAGGGGGAAAAAGATTCCCCAGAACAACCTCTGCCACTATATGTGAAGTGGGCATTCCCGAGTAATGGCCCAGATGCCCTCTGCAATCATCTGGCCAGCTTCAGCCTAGGCTGGTCAGCTCCAAGAGTTAACCATCAGCTGCGTCTGTCCTGGCACACACCCTTCCTGCATTCAAATGGACAAGGGGCTCACCTAGGGCTTGCAAGCACACTATCAGATGGGCCACTCAGAACTAACCTGAGATAAGACTGTCTGCGCTGTGAGTTCCTTGGCACACAGGAGGAAAACGAGAATTTGAGACACTCAGTGACTTATCCAAGGCCACTCAAGTCCTGAGTAACCGAACCTGAAGCAGCCAACTTGGAGGATTGTACAACAGTGTTGGGAGATGTTTGCAGGTAGGCTGGTGAGGTAGCTCGGTGGGTAAAAGCACTTGCCGAGAAACCTGACAGGTGGAATTCAATCCCTAGGATTGTGGAAGGAGAAATCTCACTCCTTCAAACGGTCCTCTGACCTCCACTTATATATGTGCTGTGGTACTCACCCTCTCCAGTATATACACACTTTTTTGTAAACAACAACAACAAAAAAAAGTTTACATGCGGTAAGCTTAAAGGTGATGAAAATGGAGAACAGGAGGGGATATGAAGACACTGAAAACCTCAGTTATGCTGACATAACGTGTGCATATGTGTGCACGGACTTATATTTGTGTGCACAGACCTATATTTCGTATATTTGAGAAAAGACCTGAAATGGTAAAGCAAAAGTAGGCATTCGGATAGAGGTGCACTTTTCTTCCCTGTCCTTGAATAGATTGTGTTTTTATTTCCTAAAGATGCTGGAGTGATGCCGGGCATTGGTGGCGCACGCCTTTAATCCCAGCACTTGGGAGGCAGAGGCAGGTGGATTTCTGAGTTCGAGGCCAGCCTGGTCTACAGAATGAGTTCCAGGACAGCCAGGACTATACAGCTATACAGAGAAACCCTGTATCGAAAAACCAAAAAAAAAAAAAAAAAAAAAAAAAAGATGCTGGAGTGAACCTCTGTGACATAAGCCTACCAAGGATGCTATTCTTATTGTAGAACTGATTTGTCACTCAGCCGTTTAATTGCACATTAGACACGGTCCCTGGGCTAAGGGTTGGTGATTTAACAATGAGAATAACCAAAGTCCTCACACTCAAGCTAACAGCCTGATTCGGAACCACGCATGAGTTAAAATGTTATACTTGCTAGATGTAGATGCTCTTGGGTCTGCCTAGATAGTTTAAAGACTGGAAAAATACCTGGGGAACTCTGGCTTGAAATGTCCCTCAAGAGTCTGCTCAGCTGACCAGGCCAACGAAAGCATCCCAAGCAGAAGGAGGGCAGGTGAGAAGGCACAGGACTAACTAGAGCTCTTGGCATGCTGGGATTTGAATGTAGTTCCACCTTGCTAAACTATGGAGGCTTATAGACAATGTCAAGAAACGAGGGTGGACCATTACACAGGAATTGTGTTTATTACTAGAGAATTGTGTCTATTTATTTATGTGTTTATTCGTTTGTTCATTTATTTGGGGGTTTTGAGGCAGACTTTCATGTAACCCAAGATGACATTCAATTCTCTGTATAGCCAAGAATGACCTTGAATACCTGATTCTCCTGCCTTCATCTTCCAAATGTTTGGATGACAAGACAGCGTCACTACACCTGGCTCAATAATAAACTTTGTAAGCCAAGCTAAGTCTGGAGATGCTGAGTTATTTTGCACAGGGCATTGGACTCTGTGGAAGGTCGGTCAACGACAGGGGAGACAAGATGTCAAAACAGTATGGCTTCTGAAGAGAGAGGTACTGAGGTGGACTTCAGGTCTCTAAGTAAAACAGGAGTCTTTTATACTAAGAAAAGAAAAGACCAGAAAACCATTTCAAGCAGGTGTGTAACACAGGCTGGTAGTGTTAGCACTTGGAAGGTAAAGACCCGGAAGCTCAGGAGTTGAAGGGCAGCCTCACCTACAATGAACAAAGGAAAAGCATTTCAAAACTCAAGATTAGTGAGCAGCTTGTCATCTTAACACGTGTGTGGGAGGCTGAGGTGGGACTATCATGAGTTCAGTTCAGTTTGGGCTGTGTAATAAAGACTTACATCCTAACAAACAAAAGACCATCTGAGAAGGAAAACAGTGACAAGTTACACCACACTATAGGTCTTTTGGTTTGTTTGGGTTTTTTTTTTTTCATATTTGTTTTTATTTTTCTGTTTGTGTCTGTGTCTGTGTCTGTGTCTGTGTCTGTGTCTGTGTCTGTGTCTGTGTCTGTGTCTAGGCACGTGTGTGCAGGTGCCTAAGCAAGCCCAGAGACAATGTCAGATCTCCTGGCGATTAGTGGTGAACTGTCCAAGGTAAGTCCTGAGAACCAAGTTCTTAACTGAGAAACCAGGCCTTTCATATTCCAGGTGTTATGCTGAATAAATTCAATATGCTGGATAAATTCAATATAGACGTTCGGAATCAGGAGAGAATGGCAAAAACAACCAGGAGTAATGATTGTGGAACTGGTCTAGTGTGTCACACACGCCAGGGCATGGCTTATAGAATACTGAACAGCTATGACACAGCTTTCTTGACCATGACAGTAAGATGCCCGAAGACTTATGGAAACTGAAGCTTAAGAGTCTCGTGACAGAGAGTGAATGAAGGACGTAGCTTAGTGGTAGAGCCCTTCTATCCTTACAGCCACAAAAATAACTAGATAGATAGATAGATAGATAGATAGATAGATAGATAGATAGACAGACAGATAAATCTGGAGCCGTGAAGCATCCAGTGTAACTAGAAAATATAAGAGCTATGTTTGGATAGTGTGGTAGAGAAGAGAAGTTAGGAGAGGGGTCCAAAAGACATCAAAATGGAAGACTGGCTGAAGGTAGTGCCATGAAAGACAGTATGATTGTCAGGAATGGTAGGCGTAGTGTTGCTGCAAAATATCTGGTCACACTGCGAACCCCTAGATTGTGTTATTTACTGAAAAAAAATCCTGTTTCTAGTTATGGTGTGGCTGAGCCTTAGTACACACCTTTTATCCCTCTGGCTGGAATACAGACACACCTTTAGTACACACCTTTAATCCCAAACAATGAAGGTAAAGTTAGTTTGTAGAAGCACCTTAGTTTGAAAGTGATGTCTAATTGAACAGCAGACAGAATGATGAAACAGAGAAAGAGTTGACAGAATAGAATATGCCCAGCTCTAAGGAGAAGAGAGGAAAGAGAAGCTACTTGGGGGAGGGGCAGTGGGAGAGGAGGCAGTTTTACTGGAAAAGTTTTACGGAAACATATTGAAGAGAGAACAAGCTAGACACAAGTGAAGACAGAATAAACCAGAGAATGAGAATGAAACAGAAGATTAGAACTGGCAGAGAGAGGGGGTAGAGGATACCAGATTGAATCAGTCACCATGAAGAGGAGTGAGCCAGAACAGCTGAGTTGAACCAGCCACCTAGAGAAAGTTCAGAAAGAACAGGAAAGGTTGAGCGTCTTCAGCAGTAAGTTGCAGAGGCTGAAAACATTCTAGGCCTAGATTAGATTGTATGGAGGCTAGAAGCTTCCAGGACTAGACCTAGGTTAGCAGAATAAGGCACTAAGCATCAGAGATGACAACTACATTAGGCAAATTAAAGCTACTTCAACACAGTGTAGCAAGGAGACAAGTGCTGGTAAGAGACAGTGGGGTTTCATAACTACCACAAGGGTCGTAAACAGGACTAGTATTTATTCTCTTGAATGGACACAGTAGTAAAACTACTCCTAACGGCTTACTGCTATACCCATAGACCAGAGCATCTCTCAACCCTCTGCAGGGAAGCTTCTCCTCGAAGTAGATCTCAATCCACAGAGACCCACAGGCCAATGAGAAGAAAAAGAGATGGTGGAGTCGTCAGCCCTGGACGGGACATACGTATCCATGCCCATCGACCAGGCTCAGAGATCTTCATAGAAGAGAGGATAGCAAGACTGTGAGAGCCAGAGGTGGTAGGCAACATCAAGGAAACTTTTCCAGATAAAACAGGGCAGCTCCTCATGTCAGGTTGGCAGTTGTGACAGCATGTACGAGGCTTGCACAAGTACCAGCCAGATGACCCCCACCCCCGATAGAGGAGAGGAAGGTGGCATGAATGCCCACCTCTAGCCAAGGAGCTATCGTCATTTGATAACTGACGGGAGAGGGAGAGTTCGCTTTCTTTGATATGACCCCCATATGTCAACCATATACTATAGTCCCAAGACTAACTGGTCCACTCAAACTGGAATTGATGGGGGAAAAAAAAAGGAATCTCAAAGTTGAGTGGGAAAGGATGGGAGAGTGGAGAGAGTAGTTATGGGTGGAGCTGGGAAGAAAAAGTGAATATAGTCAGAACATATTGGTTGCATGAAATTATCAAAGAATTAATTTTAAAATATGGCTTGTTTGTTTGTTTGTTTGTTTGTTTGTTTACTTAATTATTTAGACAAGGTAGCCCTTGAACCTCTGTAGCCAAGGTTGCCCCTTAAACTACCTTCTGTTTCTACCTCCCAAGTGCTGGCTTCACAGGGGTAAACCATCATTCTTGACATGGGTCTATCCACAATGCAGTTTAGGAATACAGTTAAGGAAAGCAACCTGGGAGTCAAATGCACACCATCCAAACAGCAGCTCTTGGAATTTATATACAGAAATTAAAAAAAAATTTTATGGAGATATTTATACAGAAATAAAATCTTATGTTACAAAATAAAAGTAACATCTGGAGAAATGGCTCAGCAGTTGTCTTAGTTAGGGTTTCTATTGATGTATTAAACACCATGATCAAAAAGTTGGGGAGGAAAAGCGTTTATTGAGGTTATGCTTCCACACTGTAGTCCACCACTGAAGGAAACTGGGACAGGAACTCAAGCAGGGCAGGATTCTGAAGGCAGGAGCTGATGCAGAGGCCATGGAGGGGTGCTACTTACTGACTTGCTTTTTATTGTTGTTTAACAGTCTAAACCGATTATGTTAAATTTCAGTACTTTGTTTTTAAAATAGCTGATCAATTTAAAGTCCTCGAAGGTGTTAGCCAAGGCAGGTTTGGCATCTTCCTGGAAGTCAAAGCTAGGGGTCAGGTAGCTGAGAATCGGAACAGAGAGGGCAGACGGGCACTTCATTCCAAATCCTGCTAAAGGAGAAGGCACAGCTGACTGCCTAGAAGGGAGTTTGAGGCTGAGGGATGGATGGGGAGCTGATTTTCCTAGGGTTGATTGTTTATACCATTTTCCTAAAGCACACGAGAAGATTGATCATGTTTGTAACCTGCAAGTGAGAGAGCCAACAGAGGAGAGAAAAGAATGTGAGGTTCATAGATAATGGACAGACAGACAGAGTCAGAGATAGATGGAGGGGGAAGAAAAAAGGAGGGAGGGAGGGAAGAAGGGAAGGAGGGAGGGAGGGAGGGAGGGAGGGAGGGAGGGAGGGAGGGAGGAGAAGGAAGGGAGTAGACTGCAGAAGAGGAGAACAAAGAGAGAGAAAGAGCTTAGTGGTCAGAGCTTTGTCCAGCTCTCACACAGCTTGCCTTCTACCCCAACCCTAGTAGAGAAACAATCCAGAAGACACAACCCAGTTTTACACTGTGGATTCCTGGGGACCCTCTTCCTGAGGAAGTGCACTCACAAGCTTTGCTTGGTCTGCTTGGAGGCTCCCTATAGGGCCAACATCAAGGGCATGTGCTTTTCTCATCTATCTCAGAACACTCAAGAGAAAAAGTGGCTCCATCTCGGAGAGGCCTTGGAACTATCCGAAGGCAATCAAATATGTCTCTGTTTTCTAGAGGAAAGGGTAACAGGTGATGCAAATAGCAAATATGTGGGAAGTCTAAGAGGAAAGACAGTAGATTGCCATGTCTGAAGAATGAGAGCTTTGAAAAAGACCTGTGCATATAGAAGAGTCGTAGCAGCCATGTGCATGATGGACCAGCAAGATGGCGCAGCTGGTAATGGTGCTTGTTACACAGCTTGACAACAAAAGTTCAGCCCCTGGGGACTCACATGGTAGGACAAGCAGCTACTCCTACAAGGTGTCCTCTGACCACCACACAAGGACTGTGGCACGCATACATGTGAGCACACACACCACTATAATATAGTACAAAAGTAGTGTTGTGTTGTGTTTTGTTTTGTTTTAGCAAGCTATCAGGGTAGGACATATCCTCAGATAAGATATGAAAAGAACTGAACTTTCACTTTGGGCTTATATTTAGCCTTATTCAAAGTAGGATGTGAAGACAAAGGCAGAACTATAAATGGCCTTGGTGTTGGCCCAAACACAAAGCTAATTTGCAAGGACCTAGGAGTGAGGGTTTCCTTTTTTTGTTTAAACGTTAGGAGGTTTAAAGGAAATTTCTGTTAAAACATTAGCTGACCACTAAAGTAATAATCTCCAGAGACCACACAATACAAAAGAGGCATCATTAGAAAAGCAGTTTAGAGAAATCACCACACCAACAAATACAAACTCCAGTGAGCAAAGCCAGAAAATTCTGAGGAAATGAGACTTTAAGTCTCAGTTATGGGGTTGTGTTCAAAATGTCCCACTTCCAGCAACAGCAAAGAAGTTAGGCACACAAGGAGCAGAGAAGCATTGTGTATTCATAGGAGAAGAGGAAGAAGAAGATGGAGAAAAGGGAGAAGGAAGAGGAGGAGGGAAGGAGAGGAGGAAAAAGAGGAGGAAGAAGAGGAGGAGGGGGAGAAGGAGGAGGAGAAGAAGCATAGAAATAAGATAAACTCTGGCTAGCAAGATAGCTCAGTGCAGGTAGAACTCATCACCTAGGACCATCAACCTGACTTCAATCCCTGGAATCCACATAAGATCACTGACTGCTCTTCCAAAGGTCCTGAGTTCAATTCCCAGCAACCACATGGTAGCTCACAACCATCTATAATGGGATCTAATGCCCTCTTCTGGTGTATCTGAAGACATTTACAGTATACTTATCATATACATTAAAAAATACATAAAACAAATAACTAAAGTCTTTAAAAATAATTTTTTTAAAAAGTAAGGAGCATGCTGTTGATTCCAGCATTTGTGAGGTGGGGGTGAGGAGCAGAGCTACATCAGATCTTGTCTCAAAAATGGGACAGAGGGAGGGAGGGAGGGAGGGAGAGAGAGAGAGAGAGGGAGAGAGAGAGAGAGGAAAGAAAGAGAGTAAGGAAGGGAAGAAAGAAAGAGATACATAAATATATGCATATCTATGCATATATATGCAGATGTGCCTATTGAAAAGCAACCACCAAGACAAGATTTGATAAAAAAGAGTTTTATCAAAGTACAACTGTCTCCCATAATTATCATCTCTTGGTAGTCACACCTCTGTGAACTCTGTCTTATCCTGGACAAGGTTGACCCACTGGAGTAATGACAGAGTGTGACCTTAAGGCTAGACAACAAAAGGTATACAGAGCCACTGAGCAAGGCACCTAACATCCACCACTGGTCTCTACATGTTCACACACAAGCCCACATACCCATATGAATATGAACATGTACTCACACATAGACACACACAGACACACACACAAAGAATGGTGGCTTCTGTCTTGCTCTGTCGGAATACACACTACTATGTCATAATACAATCACGAAGTCTAAGGCCAGTCAAACCCTAATATGCTGGATCTCCGCTCGTCTCTTTGTTAGAATCAGTGCAAGCTTTCCTCAGCTAGATGCTGCCCCACCTGAGGCCTGGAAGGCAGCAGTTGCTGGACACGGCCCCTCCCAGTAAGTGAAGTAAGCTGAGCATGCGCCTGTGTGCACTGGATGAGGAGGTCCCTTGACCTTTCTGGTCCTTTCTCTCTCTTGGGGTGATTGGTAGTGACAGCACTTCCTGTAGAGAAAAAAAAAAAATACCCAACAAAGATTGGTGTGGCTTACCTGGAGTTTTAAGAAATTCACCATCTGATTTCTATCCTCATTCTAACAGATGCTAAGGAGGAAAGCACAGGAAAGAAAAGTGAATGAAGGAGCACCTGACTGTAACCCAGTGATGTGTGCTCAGGAGGCAGAATCAGGAGGACCGTGAGGAGTTTGATGGCAGATTGGCCTGTATAGGGAGTTCCAAGCTGGGCTAGACTGAAATGAGACAGAGACAGAGGAGACAGAGACAGAAGGAGGGGAGCAATTCAAAGTTTCTCTATAAGTGGATGTCATAAAACTTTTCATATGGGTATTATGGGTGTGGTCAGATGTTTAATGACTATGAAAAAATATTCAAGAGATGTCATGTAAATGAGTAAGGCTTTCTTTTGGCTAGTGGTTTCCAGGTCTGTGATGAAGCAGAGCATCCAGGTGGAAGGGTGAAGCCCAACAGAGATGCTCACCTTGTGGTGTCCAGGCAGCAAGGGTCCAGATACAAATGAAACCTTTAAGACACACTCCTGTGACCAGTTTCCAGTGCCGTATCTTCTAATCCCACCCCTCCTGGATAACACCAGCAATCTGTGAATCTATCAACTGTACATCCACCAAGGCAGAGTTCTCAAAACCATGTGATTTCTCAACTGGACCCATCAGGAGGAGACCAGCCCTTCATTACAAGTAGAGAAAAAGTTCTTTTGAAAATAATTCTAGGGCTGGAGAGATGGCTCAGCAATTAAGAGCACTGACTGCTCTTCCAGAGGTCCTGAGTTCAACTCCCAGCAACCACAGGGTGGCTCACAACCATCTCTAATGGGATCCGATGCCCTCTTCTAGTGTGTCTGAAGACAGCTACAGTGTACTCGTAAAAATAAATAAATAAAATCTTTAAAAATATATTTAAAAAAAAGAAAATAATTCTAAAAACATTTTTGAGGGACGGGTGTGTGTGTGTGTGATAGGAAATCTAGTTCTGAATCTCAAATACCTGAAGACAAAAAAGTTACTCATACAAAATTTATTAAGAGAATCTTTCAGGACATTTTGAAATAAAGGTAGTTAGGCTATTTGGAAGATAAACATGCTGTAAGCATAAAGTTTTATTATTTAGATCCATAGGGCTTTTTAATGTTTTTTTTTCCTTGAGTTTGAGTAACTGCCTTCTTTCTTTTCTCTCCATCCAAGAGAGCTGTAGTTCATTCACAAGACTGAGTGGAACCTCAGCATGTAAATGCCTAATCTTTTTCTTTCATCTTTGGCACCAATGAGCTGGAGTTCCCCACATGAGTCATCTGATAACCAATTTCCCATCTTGTAGTTTAAAGCTGCATTGTTAATACAGCCGCAGGGACTCTGCCTCGGGTTCAAGGTTCCGTCCTTAACAATGAGTTTTTAGCAGGAGTGTCTGTTCTCAATTCCTGGGCTCGCCTTTCATGCTCTGAAAAGGGTTTGTGATGTTAGGAAGTTTTCCTGTCATTATATTTTTTTTTCCTCTGCTTCTCACTAAAATCTCATCGATTAATACGCTTTTAGCTTGAGTCTGGACTGTGGAATGCCAGGTTCCTTCAATTGCCACACAACATGAAAGAAATAATGCTATCGATGCTTTAAAAGCACGGGTTAGATAGATAAATAAACCACAGTCTTATTCCCACCCCCACCGCCACTCCTAAGTGGCCAACCCAGGAGTATTCCTGTCATTTCTGAGAGCTAGGATGAAGAGGAATACAATATTTGAGGGATATATAAATCTGGTTTTGCCTTCAAAATATAGAGAAAAACCTACCTTCTTAAATCTTACTTCATGTGAAAACTCTTCTGCAGGTCTCTATAGACAAGCTGACTCTCTCAGAGGTCAGAGTTGGGTGGAGAAGGATGAGCCAGGGATTCCTAGCCAGTAATTCCAGATGGTCAGGGAAACTGAGGAAGGACTGCAAATTTAAGGCCTTCCTGGACTACAGGTGGAGTTCGTGACCAACATGAGGAGTTTGGTGAGACTATCTTAATAAACATTAAAAATATGGCTGGGATATAGGAAGCTTGTCTGACAAGGCCTTGGGATCAATCCTTAGTTGCACAAAAAAGAAGGTGGGGAGGTTATTTACATACAAATTAACATATATACATATATAAACATATATCCACACATGTCTATATTTAAAAGTATTCTATGAAGTATGCACTAATGCAAACATCTCCACATTACATTTGTAGGCATTGTAGGATGAAGGGCTTGGTGATTTCTCTAAAGTCTCACAAACTGGTCATTTGGTTCCAGAATATAGGTTCTTAATAATCTGTATTTAGTACTTCTCTTAAGCCTCATCCAAAGGAGAAAATGGCAGATTTGAGTTTAAAAGGAAGAGTGTAACCTGAAACCCAATTCCATAATCATTGTCATGTGCCACCCTCTAAACCGAGCAGCCATTGCCTTTATCAGAAGGGCTGGGACTAGTCGACTAGTCAGTAGGGATCCTCAGTATCAGACCTTTCCTCTGAGAAGGAGAAGATGCAAAGGGTCTTTAGACTCTCGTCTGAGATTCCAACCACTACCCCACCCTGCCAAGGACCAGCCTTGGAAATGGGTTCTAAAGAAGGGTTGTCTGGGATCTCTCTCTCTCTCTCTCTCTCTCTCTCTCTCTCTCTCTCTCTCTCTCTCTCTCTGTGTGTGTCTCTCTGTTTTCTGATGGTTCTCCAAGAAGTTCTCTCTTTTTATTCTAAAAAATTCTCTGGATAGCTTATCTTCTGAGGATCATAAACCCGGTCTTTTATTTTACATATCAATCCAGTCATTTACTCCAGGTTTCTTTTTGATTATCCTATGAATCAGCATCCTGTGACCCCAGCCTCTCAACTCTCAGGAGACAACAAGCACACATTTTCTTTTAACCTTGCAAAGGAGTTCGGAGATCTGCCTGCCTCTGTTAAGCACAGATGAACTAGCTGGGTGAGACCCCAACCTGAAATTACCATTTTTACCACACCCGAGCCCAGACGAACCCTGAACTCAGGAATCTGTCTGCCTTTGTAAGCATAAAGGGAAAAAAAAGTTAGCTCGGTGGGATCTCTTGTGATCACCATTTCCTAAATCTCTTCATCTCCTTCCTGTCTGACAAGTTGGCATCCAGGGAAGCTACTTTTGTTCCTTTAGATTTCTGAAACCCCTCAGTAATTCATACTGAATTCATAATTTATATTTATTTATTTATTTAGGTTTTTCAAGACAAGGTTTCTCTGTGTAGCCCTGGCTGTCCTGGAACTCACTCTGTAGACCAGGCTGGCCTCGAACTCAGAAATCTACCTGCCTCTGCCTCCCAAGTGCTGGGATTAAAGGCGTGCGCCACCATTGCCCAGCTTGCACCCTTCTTTTTGAGAAATTAAATTTCTTTTTTGAGCCTATGTTTTTAGAGTTCTTTTCCACAGCCTTAAGGGCTGTCCTGAAAGTCCCAGCATTTACCATTTTGCTGAGATATTAGCCACCTTTACCTCCAGGACTTGTGTTGTCTCTGATTATCATGGAGCCATTAATGTAAACAGAAAGAACATTCCTTTAAGGAGGAATACTTACATTAGTACATTAGTATACAAACACGCCTTACCTCCAAGGCAGCTATTGACACAAGCCTACTGGCTATGTCCCAGGGGCAGGAACCATGTCATCTGTCCCCACCAAGGTCATGCCTGTCTCAGCTCCACCACATCTCTCCTGACTGTGTTTCTGTGCTAAAGCATCTTAGAAGGTGCTAAAGTATATAGACAGGTTAACAGAATGGGGAACTCCATCTGTAAAGCTATGGGGGAGGGTCCTCATTTATGCTGAGGTGGGAACTTCCACAGGGTGTCTAGAGTCGCCTACATTCCCATAAGGAACTTTCCACCTGAATTCTGTAAGTAATCACAATAAATTTATTGATTCCCCAAGCTGGACTTTGGTGGAGTCAGACTCTGGTTTGTCACTTGTACTCTACAGAGATGGGTAGAAGTTTATTTATACTTCTCCAGGTAAATCATTCCTGCAACAGTAATCTAATAGTTGACACAACACATTCTCCCTTATACTAGAAAAACGACCAAGATGCTCCTGGTCACAGATGTCTAGCCTTTACACATTAATGACAGACTCTGAGTTCCTATTGGAAGTCTGGGGTGTGTACACCAAGAAGAAACTCAGACAAGAGACAGCATGGACAACAAGAGCTGGGAGAAGCTAGGTGTGGTGGTGTAACCCCAGAGTCTCAGCACCAGGGTGGAGACAGGAGGATCAGGGGTCAAAAGCCACCCTCAGCTACATGTGCTACATGAGTCTCTCTCTCTCTCAACAACACAAAACAAAAAGGAAGAGGACAGAGGAGGTGGCTCAGGGAGTCACAGTGCTTGTCACTCACACCTGATGACCTGAGTTAGAGCCTCAGAACACAGGGTGAAAAGATAGATAGATAGATAGATAGATAGATAGATAGATAGATAGATAGA
>JANHMN010000008.1:76440193-76467072 GCA_030674055.1 Rhabdomys pumilio | reverse complement strand
CCCAGTGGGTGAAGGGCTTTGAGATGGCCCAGTGGGTGAAGGGCTTTGAGATGTCCCAGTGGGTGAAGGGCCTTTAAGATGGCCCAGTGGTGAAAATAATTGCTTTTCAAGCGTGAGAGCCTGAGTTCAATATCTAGAACACATGGTAGGAAGAGAGAGCCAATTCCCAGCAGTCATCCTCTGAGGTCCACATGTGCATCGTAGCATGCAGGCATCGGCATGAGAGTGCACACATGTGCATACACATACAATGATAATATTTAAAAATAAACTAATAGACTGATGTGATGGCTCATGCCTACAGTCCCAACACTCGAGAGACTGAAGCAAAGGATTATATGTTGGAGGCCACCCTGGGCTATACAATGAGACTCTATCTCAAAGAACAAACAAAATAAAAGCCACAAATAATAAAGTTGTATATATAATGGTATGCTTTCTATTTGGGAGCAGTACTGGAGATTGAATTTAGGGCCTTACACATCTAAGTAAGCACCCTATGGTATTTTGAATGAGAATGTACCCCATAGGCTTATAGATGGGAATATTTGGTCACCAGGGAGTAGCTCTATTTAAAAGGATTAGAAGGTGTTGGAAGACTTGTGTCGCTGGGAGTGGACTTCGAAGTTTTGAAAAATCCAGTCTCTTCCTGTTGCCTGTGGGTCTGGATACAGAACTCTCAGCTACTCCCCTGTACCATGTCTGCTTGTGTACCACCATTCTTTCATCATGATGATAATGGACTAAACGTCTGAAACTACAAGCAAGCCCTAACTAAATGTTTTCTTTTATAAGAGTTGCAGTGGTCATGGTGTCTTTTCACAGAACTAGAACACTAAGACACACCCCTATCACTGAGCTATGTACTCATCCCTGTGGGGGCTGGGAGGTGCTCTGGATACATGTACACTTGAATATATTTATGCATTGAGGACCAGGTTTCAAGGTCTGGTGCCTTCTTCAATTCCTTTCTACCTTATTTGTTTAGGTTTCATTTATTATTGTATGTATATGTTTGTGTGTAGGCATGCCACAGTCTTCATATGGCGGTCAGAGGACAACTTATGTAGAGTTGGTTCTCGCCTTTATACCTTTACATGGATTCCAGGAGATGTCTTAATTAGGTTTTCTATTGCTATGAGCAAACTCCATGACCAAAAACAACTTGGCAAGGAAAGGGTTTATTTCATCTTATACTTCCAGCTAACAACAGTCTATCATTAGGGAAAGTAAGAGCAGGAACTCAGTGAAGGAACAGGGATGTAGAATCTAACATAGAAGCTATGGAGGAGTGTGTAGGGGTGACATTTAGAAAACGGTGCCCAGTCTGGATTGTTCCCAGGCAGCCACCATGTTCTCGCTGCTCCTCAGCTCTGACCGGGGTTCCAGCTGGCTAGATGCACAGACCCTGGCACCCACGAGATGCCAGCATGGGGGATGGCTCTGCCAATCCCCCATGCTGCATCCACAAAGCTCGGCTGAACCCCCGACAATATCTGCCATCCTTGCAGTACCGGGTAGAAATGAGACTCTTAAAGCTTAATGATTATCTAAAGGGTTTATATATTTAGAAATGATCAATCAACGAGATGCCCACACAATTAGAGTTGTTACAATATCTAACCTTTTGATAGAAGTTGCTACCCAAGACAGCTTTCGACCCATCTGTGCTCTCTCTCTCCTCCCCTTCCTCTTTTTCTCTCCTTCCCTTTCTCTCTTTCTCTCCCACCACCTCTTCTACCATCTAATCCCGGAGCTCCACTGCGAATACAATGTAGAAGAATAAGTATCCTACAGGAGTGTTGCTTACTGGCTTGCTCTGCTCTCATGGCTTGCTCTCATGGCTTGCTCAGACTTTTTTTTTTTTTTTTTTTTTTGGTTTTTCGAGACAGGGTTTCTCTGTGTAGCCCTGACTGTCCTGAACTCACTCTGTAGACCAGGCTGGCCTCGAACTCAGAAATCCACCTGCCTCTGCCTCCCAAGTGCTGGGATTAAAGGTGTGCGCCACCACTGCCCGGCTTGCTCAGACTTTCTTATACATCCCACAATCACCTGTCCAGGGATGACTCCACCCAAAATAGACTGGGACCTCCCGAATTAATTATCAATCAAGAAAATGTCCCGCAGGTCAATCTGGTAAGAGCAGTAAGAGCATTTTCTCAATTGAGGTTCTCTTTCCAAATGACTCTAGCTTGTGTCAAGTTAACATAAAACCAGCCAGCACAAGGGATCAGACAGGGAATGTCAGGCTCATATAGTGATCTGCTGAGCCAGGTCATCGGCCCCTTCATCTTAGATTTTGAGATAGGGTCCTGATGCAGTTGAGTTAGGATTCCAGAGATGGAGGATAAGCAGGTGATGGGAGACCTCAGAGCAGCTGGCAGATGGAACATACTTTATTTCAGGTGAGAGCATGCACCTTTGTTCCCAAGGACATTTTCTAGAACAATCACACAAGAGTGGCTTCTTCCCAGAGCTGGTTACATTTTGAATTACGTAACAGTCTCATTTATTGTTTGCTTGTGGCTCCTGGGACATCCAGTAGCAGCCATCTTAACTAAGCTGAACCCGATGTCCACAGTGATTCCACATTGTCTACAGCTTCATCTGGTGCTTTGTTCTCTTCAGGTCTCCACTGAACCTGGGCTTGCCAGCAAACCCCAGGGATCCACTGTCTCTGCCTCGCTGGTGCTGGGATAACAGGCGTGTACCAACATGCCTAGTTTGTTTGTTTTTGTGGATTCTCTGATGTCAAACTCAAGTACTCATGGTTGTTTGACAAATACCTTACCAACTATGCCATCTCTCCAGCCCCAGTCATGCCTGTGTATATTTAGTAAGTAATTCAGGTTGCTCTTAAACTCTGTAGCCCCAACAGACCTTGAATATGTGATCCTCCTGCCTCAGTCTCCTGAGTAGCTAGGATGACCCTTCTGTGCCACCAGACCAGGCTAAATAACTAAAAAATTTAAAGAAAACAGATGCGGTACCTGTTCCAACAAGAATAACACCAAATGGAGCTATTCTGTTGAGTGCTAGACACCCTTCTCTGTCTGTCTGTCTGTCTGTCTGTCTGTCTCTGACTGTCTAAATTCACAGGTGTACCTTGCTGCAATGAACACCAGAAAGCAAAGTGAAAAACACTTCCTGAAATAAAAGGCTCAAAATAGTCTCCCGCCTGCAGAGGCACAGGCAGGTAGGTGCTACACAAACAATTCCCTGGCAGGCTAAGTCTCAGACTTGAGCTAGCGGCAGAATTACCTGCAGGGCTTACCCAGAGATGGCTCAGTCCAAGCCAGAGCTCTAGATTCCGGATTCCATGAGCTCCAGGTGCGGCCTGCAGATTTGCATTTCTCCCACACGTGGAGGACCAGCACTCTGGCACCCATGTCTGTTTCTCTCCTCACCTCCTAACTTGCCTGTTCTTTTTTTGACACAATCAAGGTCAAGGTTAAAGATCCTGTGATTTGAGACGTTCCTGTTTCCTTGCTGACAATATCACTCAACTACCCTTTTCAAAGATTCTTCCTTCTTTGGGGCTGGAGCAGGTAGGGGGCAGGCAGGTTGCCACATAGCCCAAGAAGGCCTCAAACTGGCTAGGAAGCCAAGGATGACCTTTTGATCCTCCTGTCTCTAATTCCCAAGTGCTAACAATACAAGCCTATGCCAGCACACCAGGTCTCCTCCATTTGAAAGACTCAGAACTGTGCTTTGGTGTGTAAGAAACAGGTGGGGGAACATGAAGGAAGGAAGAAGGAAGGGAAGGAAGGAAGGAAGGAAGGAAGGTGGGGAGGGAGGGAGAAGAGAGAGGAGAGAGAGAGGAGAGGAGAGGGGACAGAGAGAGAGGAAAAAGAAATCAACCTGTTCCTTTCTTTTCTTTCTTCTCTTTCCCTCCTCCTTCTCTCCTCTCTTCCTTTCCTTTTTCCTTTCCTTTTTTCTTTCCTTTTGCAAGTCTTTAACATTGGTCCCATTGATTATTTCTCTTTCTGCAACCTCCTGATGCTCCTTCCACTCCATCTCACACTCTACGGTTCATACAGATGACTTGTAACTGAGCCAGTCATTGTTGGTCTAGCTTACTCCTGACCAATAAACTCATGCTCGGTATATGTAAGAACAGCTGGAAGTTTAGAGCATGTTCTCTGTATTAACTACATTTGTTTTGCTTATTATTAACACTACTCTGCCTCATCTGACCTACCCAGCCCACACTTACCCTATGAGGATTAGTTCTATCCTGGTTTAAATGTGAAATGCCCTCCATACGCTCATGCTTTGAACGGTTGGTTCTCACACAGTGGTGCTCTTTGGAGAGATTGTCCATCCTTTAGAAGGTGGATCCTTGCTGCTGGAGGTGAGTCACTTGGGTGGGTTTTGAGGACAGCCTCACCTTGCTTGCAGTCCTGGTTTCTTCATGCCTTCCTTGATACACCAGTTGCCTCACACTATGGCAGACATGGACTTAGCCAGTCCTGCTACCATGCATTTTTGTTCATGATACACACTAAAAGCATGAGCCACATGAATCCTTCCTCCCTTAAATCACTTGTTAGTAGTGTGAGAGGAGAAATGTAATACAGTGGCCCTTGTTAATAAAGTTTTCACTTCCTCAGGTGTGCACTGGCAATGCCTAGAGAACGACACCTTCCCAGCTCCTGGAAACAAACCATGATAGAGTCAAACAATAGTAAGGCGGTTCCCCACCTCAGTCAGATGACAGTCTGACTCTGTTCTGACCAATGAAACACAAGGAGAAATTGTCCCAGGGGTGTTTAGGAAATATGAGTGTGTGTGTGTGTGTGTGTGTGTGTAGAAAATGAGACTTTGCAGGTCAGCTTGGTCGTGAGCTCTGTGTTTCAGGAACTTGACTGACCACAAGATAGATGATTGATTACAAATAGGCTCTTTGAGAATAGTCTATACAAAATGTTCCCCATGACTGTTCCTTGGACCCTGTCACAAACTGAATAATGGGCTGGGACTTCCCACAGGTACTCTCCAGTAACCCTCCTTCACTCCCCCTGGGTTGTGGTCCCCCTCCCCGCATTGTGGTTTTTTTCCTTGTGGTTTTTGCCTTTAAATTTTCTCTGCCTCCAAAGCCCAGAGTCAGACCCCACTGCCCCTGCATGGGTTCCAGGTCTTGACCTCAGCATGCTATCAAAATATATCTCTTGCTGATTGCATTGAGTTTGGTGTCTTGTGAGTTATTGGGTGGCCGAGAAATCCTGAGACTTGGTGAGGTCCTCCCTTTATAGGGGTCTTACACACCCAGATCACACTCACTTCCTTCTTTCATGCCCACTCCCTCACCCGTGTGACCTCCCCTCACCACCAAAACCAAACCAAACAAACAGAAACAAAATCCACACCGTGTTATCTATATAGTCACAGGATCGTGGTCAAACTCTCAGTGGCCTGCCCCTCAAATAAAACTGAGTTCTTCCCCTCCCGCACCCCAGTGTATCCTGATCATGCTTTTTAAGAGTTCTCGTCCATTGCTTCCTGTTTAAAGCAATTTACAGTCAGTCACGGGTTTCCGTCAACAGCACACACCACGAACATGGTGCCTGGCTGGAGTAGGGCCACGGACTCAAATGAGACCCTCAGAGGCAACCCAGACCACAGGCATAAAGATGGCCTCAGGTGGCAGCAACTCCGCCATTACACACAAACATGGCTTTAGGCTACAGCATACACCACAGACATCCCCATGGCCTTCAGTGGTTAACGTGGACCATGGACATCAACACAGATCCTGGCAGCAGTAGAGACTTTGGACCCAGACATCACCATGTCCCCAGGCATCAGCACGAGTCACCCACATCAAAATGCTCCCATCCTACTCCCAATGGTCGCCAACATGGCTTCGCCCCAGCATAGACCACGGACATCCAAATGGCATTAGGTGGTGATACCGTCCTTGGAAGTCTACCTGGTCCCCAGCCACATCAGGACCACTGACCCACACACGGCCATCACGGACCACAGTGGTCCTTTGGGGAGATTCTGTCCAGAAAATGAACCGTTCTTCATCTCAGGCCTCCATCATTGTTCAGAACCAGGGTGATGATGCGGTGTTCAAGGACTGAGCCTGCATCTGTGTAAGCTTCAGGCTGCCGCACACCATCCCACCAACGCACTGGGCAACGACACACTCTGCTGTTGACCTCAGCCCACCCTTAGACCTGTCACTGCCATTTTGTTGCCAGTTTTGTCTCTCTCCGTGCGCATGCACGCATTACTCCTCTCTCCTCTCTTTCCTGCTTCTCTATCACATGTTCGTTCACTGTGGTGGCGGCCTCTGCCTGCTCGCCAAAAAGTGGGTCAGAATCTAGGTTATTTTCATCAGACATTCTGTTACTCTCACATCCTGGCTGGTAGCATACCTCTACCTTACATGCATTAGTAGATATTAAATAAGTAAATAAATTATAAAATATCTTCTAAAACTGCCATTGCAGTGCTTTTCCAGATCCGTTTTTGCTTTTAAAAAAAAGAGAAAGAAAGAAAAAAAAATAGAAAAGTTTGAGCTGGTGAGATGGTTCACTGGGTAATGGTGCTTGCTAGCAAGCCTGAAGACACGAGTTCAAACCTCAGGACCCACATGGTGGAAGTCTCCTGCAAGTTGTCCTCTGACTTCCACACATGCCCTCCCTCAACAAAATAAATAAATGCTTAGAAAACATTAAAAAGAAAAAGAAAGGGTCCACAGAGAGGCTCGGTGTTAAGAATGCTTGCTAGCCGTGCAGTGATGGTGCACACCTTTAATCCCAGTACTTGGGAGGCAGAGGTAGGCAGATCTCTGTGACCTGGTCTACAGAGCAAGTTCTAGGACAGTCAAGGTTACACAGAAAAAAACTGTTTCAAAAAAATAAAAAGAAAAAAGAAAAAAAAAAAAAGAAAGAAAATAAGAAAAAGGGAAAAAGGGAGGGAGGAAAGAAGGAAGGAAGGAAAATAGACAGGAGTGTCTTAGGGTTTCCATTGCTGTGAAAAGATGCCATCCATGACTATGGCAACTCTTATAAAGGCAACCATTTCATTGGGGCTGGCTTACAGTTTCAGAGTTTAGTCTGTTATCATCTTGGTGAGAAGCGTGGTGGCCTGCAGGCAGACGTGGTGCTAGAGAAGGAGCCAAGAGTTCTGCATCTTGATCTGAATGCAGCAAAGGGAGACTGTACGTTACACTGGGTGTAGCTTGAACATAGGAGACCTCAAAGCTGCCCCCAACCCCCAATAACACACCTCCTCCAACAAGGCCACACCCACTCTAACAAGGCCACACCTACTCCAGCAAGGCCACAACTCCTAATAGTGCCACTCCCTATGGGCCAAGCATTCAAACACATGAGTCTATGGGGGCCACTCCTATTCAGACCATCACAAGGAGAGACAGCTCAGCATTAAGTGTGCTTGCTGTTCTCCCAGTGGAACTAAGTTTGGCTCTAAGTACTCATGCCAGGTGGTTCACAACTGTCTGTGTCTCTCGCTCCAAGACACATCAGGTACCTGCACTTATGTGTACACTCCCACACACAGATGAAAACAAATGCACATAATTAAAAATAAACTTGGGTTAGACTGATGACTCAGCAGTTAGGAGTAATGCCTGCTCTTCCAGAGGACCTGGGTCCAATTCCCTGAACCCACATGGTGGCTCACAACCATCTGTGATTCCAGCTTTTGGGGAACTGACCCCCTCATCTGGTCTCTTTGGGCACCACACACACACAGACACACAGTGTATACACATACATGCTAGCAAACATCCATGGACATAAAAACAAAATAAAAAATAAAATAAGATGAATATTTTTTAAAAGAAAGAGGAAAATGTTATTCGCAAGCTCACCAACATCCAGGACTTATTACTGTAGCCTGATGGTAAGCTGTGTGGTGATTACTAGTGGTGTGGGCTCTTGTGTTTGTTGGTGGCTATGAAAACCTCTTTTCTTTTTGTTTAAGTAGACTTCTGAAAAGCATTTCTATTCCAAGTTTCAGACACAGAAACTTAATTTATCCTTGCCCCTCCCCCATGGAATTAAAAATAGCACACACAAGGTACCTCGTGCCAATTTCCCTTAGGATGCCTGCAGATGTTAACACACACTTCAAAGTTCAAAAAGGAACCTGATTTTCACGCAGGAGTGGGTGGAGAATGGAAGTCCCTTGATCCAAAGTAACAATGTGATTGGATACCACTGCTGCTTCCTCTAGTGAGACTTTCTTGGCTAATGAAGAGTATGAGGGTTTTTTTTTGTTTGTTTGTTTCTTTGTCTTTTTTTTTTTTTTTTTTTGTGAGCATTTGATATGTACAGTAGACTTATGGGCCTTAATTTCTTTATTACCAAAATGTATACTTCCTTGAGTTCAGACAGACCATTTAGCAAGCTAAATGTTTGACATAAAAACAAGTTGAACAGGGCTACAGATGGCTCAGTGATTAAGAGGGTTTCCTGGTCTTCCAGAGGACCTGATTCAGGTCCCAGCATGAACATTCCAGGCATCACAACTGCCCATAAATTCCAGCTCCAGGGAATCTGATGTCCTCTTCTGATGGCCAAAGGCATCTGTGCTCTCATAACGTAGACCCATGCACACATGCGTGTGAGAACACACACACACACACACACACACACACACACTACATAAATAAAAATAGTGTAGAAATATTATTTGGTGCTTTTCTGCACCTCCCTTGTTCTCGAATGATGACACAGAGACCTTTATATTTATTTTTATCTTAGTGCACTATAGCTGGGCAGATTCCCATCTATTCTAACCCAACTATGCTGGCTACTTCCCAGCCATCGTCCCCTTCCCCCTTTTAAAAAGAATAAAGAAAACATTCACAAAAGGGGGAAATTCCATCCATTGAGAATTGGGGTAAGGATTTCAGGAGGGGAATTTATTGTTTTGTTAAAAATGTGAATTGAAACTAGTGTGGTGGCACAAGCTGTAATCACAGTGACTCCGGAGGCTGAAGTGGGTGGCAGATGGCAGCTGGCTTAGGTACAGAGTGAGTTCAAAACCAGCCTGGACATTGACTCCATCTATCATGGTTAATATTGTAAACTTGACCAGATCTAGTGTCAGTTAGGAGACGAAGCCCGTTAGCATGCCTGTGATGGACGAACTACATTAGTTAAATAGAGGCAGGAAGACACAGGTTAGCTGTGGGAGGCACCGTACCCTGTGGGCTAAGGCTTTGTTGGGAGTCTAGTCACAGCATCTAGACTATCTCAAAAAACAAAGAAACAAGATCGAGAAAGAAAAGATGGGTTCACGTCAGTGATCCCTGCACTTGGGAGGTAGAGGCAGAAGGGTCGGAAGCTCAAACTCATCCTTGGCTGCACAGCAGTTTGTAATCCAGCCTGGGCTACATGCACCCTTGCTTCAAACAAAACAAAAATAGGGTTTGGTTTGGTTTGGTTTTTGTGTTTTGTCTGTTTTGTTTTTTAAGAGGGCTCAGGATAAGTTTTAGTGCTTGCCTACAACATGTGGGGTCCTTGGTTCAGTTGCCAGGAGTGGCATTTTTTAAACTGCTAATTGAGCCAGGTGTGGTGGAGCACACCTGTAATCTCAGTACTGGGGAAGCAAACACAGGAGGATGGCAGGTTCATAGCCAATGTTTACATAGCGAGACCCTGCCTAAAACAATAACAGAAAATAAAGCAACACCGGATTAAGCACTGGTCTACGAATATTAAAAAGTGTCAGGTGCGTGGGCCAATGAGAGGGCTCCACCGTTAAAGGTCTGTACTTGCCACCTACACTGACAGCCTGGGTTTGATCCTGGGACCCACACAATGGGAGGAGAGAACCAACTCTGTGTTAACGTCCCTTTAAGGACACAGGGGCCCTGGGGAGCTTTATGGCTACTCCTCTATTTGAGGCACTGAAGGATTCCCAGAACCTTAGATCCCAAGCGGGAGAGGTGTAGAGTCAGGTAGCCACTGGAGGAAGACCACCAAGCCACAGACACCCAGAAGCCAGGAGAATAATTAGCTTGCTCACATTCTCTGTCCTCTCTCTGCTCTCCTGATGGCAAGTCAGGTGATTCGAAGTGTACAGAAAGCCAGAGGGGAAAGGAAGTCATCCATGCACTCTGTAAAGGGTAGCTTCCTGGGGCACAGAGCCAAGACGAGAGGACAGTACACCCGAGAGAGAAGGCGGCAAACGTCTGGCTCACTCGTGACTTGGCTCTCTGCTTCCAAGTTACTTCCTCTAAAAACCTTTCCACCAGTGGACCCTAGGGCAGGCATGGAGCAACTTGCAAACAGAAGGGTTTTGTTTTTCATTTGTCTCTGTTATCTGAGTGTGGGAATTACAGATGTGCGCTGCCATGAGGTACTGAAGATCAAAACTAGGGAATTGTGCATGCTAGACAACCTACCCAAGCTGTTGTTTTTGACTGACTGATTGATTGATTGATTGATTGACGGATTGAGACAAGGTCTCACTATGTAGCCATGGCTGACCTGAAACTCACTATGTGTACCAGTCTGACCTCAAACTCAGAGAAATGCCTGCCTCTGCTTCCCAAGGGCTGGTATTAAAGGTGCCAGATACCACATCCAGCCTTTTAGCCTTTTTGTTTGTTTGTTTTTTGTTTTTTGTTTTTTGTTTTTGTTTGTTTTTCAAGACAGGGTTTCTCTGTATAGCCCTGGCTGTCCTGGAACTCACTCTATAGACCAGGCTGACCTCAAACTCAGAAATCTGCCTGCCTCTGCCTCCCGAGTGCTGAGATTAAAGGCATGCACCACCATTGCCCGGCATCCTTTTAGCCTTTTAATAATATTTTAAATGTATTCTTTGCAATTTCATATTTACAATGTATCTTGATAATATCTACCCCACGCCTCCCTTCCTAGTCTCTTTCAGACACAGTCCAAAACATCTTCCAACACATCGTCCTCCCCCTTTTCTCCTACCCCCCCAACCCACTGAGTCCAGTTAGCTCTGCTCACTGGAATGTTGATAAACTGTGTTGCCTTGGTCTCCTGCAGGCAACTAAGCTATTGGGAGCTCAAGAGTGTAGCAGTTGTGTCCAGAAGACAGCATTTCACAACTCTCCTTCCCACTGTCCGTCTCTTACGTTCTTCCTGCCTCTTCTCCCATCGTGTCTCTTGAACATTGGTGGAGTTGATACAGGTGTCCTGTTTAGTGCTCAGCTCTCTGGTTGTGGGTTCTCCCACACAGTCTATGACTTCTTAAGCCATGGGCTTTTGACCAGATCTATGGCACTAGGCATGAATTCCCTCCTGTAGAATGTTGCTAGCCCCATCAACAGCTACACCTTTGGTGGTACGTTGGTATTGTAGCATGCAGGATCCACAAATGGGTAAGACCATTGAGGCCTTTTCTCCCCCAGTGGTCTGCACAGCACTCTTGGTGCTATGAAAGCTACCCAACCAGGAATAAGTTTCCTGGTCAGCTCCAGCTTCATTTCCTCTATGTCCTACAAAGGAAATAGGTAGTGTGCTCAGCAGTCTGGTACTACCATCTAGTTATGGTGGGCAGCCATAAGTAAAGAGAATGTGCTGTTTCCCTGAGCACACTCACAGGGAACGAGCCCACACATGACATCCATTCATCAAACCATGTCTTCTTGGGGAAACATGGTCTACCCACGTAAGGAGCCTATGTTCAAACTCCTTTTGGTTTTCTTAACTCTATTTTTTGATTAGGTTATAAAGTGGCCGGTTTCTAAAAGTCTTTTTTATACATCTGTAGTTTTGATTAACCCATCTCCCATCTCTCTGTCTTCGCGTCTTAATTACTTTTCTGCCACTGTGAAAAGAGACCATGACTAAGGCAATGTATAAAAGAAAGCATTTTAATGGGGCTCCAGAGGATCTGATGTCCTTCTCTGGCTTCCACAGTTCTGTAGCCACCTGAACTCATGAGCACAAACCTACACACACACACACACACACACACACACACACACACACACACACACAATTTTAAAACTTAGAGGCAGAGGCAGGCAGATCTCTGTGAGTTCGAGGACAACCTTGTCTACAAAGTGAGTTCCAGGGTAGCCAGGGCTATTGTTATACAGAGAAACCCTGTCTTGAATAACCAAACCAACAAATCAATCAATCAATCAATCAATCAATCAATAACTGATGGAGAACACAAGATGTGTGAGGTACTATAAGTATAACATGGCATTCTGTTTAATAGGAAACTTCTTAGAACATAGATAGTAAACTTAAAAATATATACACAAATAGATTAAAATATAGAACAGGCCTGGTGAGATGGCTTGTTGGGTAAAAGTGCTTGACATGCAAGCCCGAACCTGGATTCGATCCCCGAATCTATATAATGGAAGTAGAGAGCAGACTCTCTCCTTGTCCTCCGACTTTTAAGAGCATGCCTTCTCTGCCACCCTGCTCCCTCATAAATAATGATGTAATTTTTACCATTTAAAATATAGATTGGTATATGGATGAGCCTAAATCAGTCTTTTATCATCGTCATCAAGTGCCACCAGGTACGGTGCATGTGCCTGTGTGTTCGTCCAAGTGGCTTCATAGGTCATGTCATTACCACAAACACAGGAGTGATGCATCATTCCATGCCGTGCAGAAAGCTACAGTGTCGCTGGACAATGGGGAATTTGCAGCTCTGTTATGGTCTTATGGGCCCGTCTGTGTGCATTCTCTCATTGACCTTAATCCTGCTGTGTGGTACATGACAGAGTCCACTGCTTTAGCCACTTCATGTTGAATTTCCCAAAGCTTTGCAGCCACATCTTCAGTCTTGTTCCAAAACCTTTCCATCATTTCTAAGCACCCCAAATCCATTAGCTGTTTCAATTCTCCCTATTTCCAACCCCTGACAACCACTGATCTGCCTGCTTTTAGTCTCTATGAACTTACCTCTTCTGGATATTTCATACAATCTGGCCATGTGACCTGATCCTTCATGTCTGGCTTTTTACTTAATCTAAGAGTTTACAGTCCATCCACATTGTAGCATTTACAGATGCACCAGCCTTCTTCGTGGCTGCAAGAGTCCATGCACTTGAAATCATACTTCAAGTGATTTTAGGCCAATTGATATGGTTCATTAGGGTCAAGGGTGACAACGTGAGTTCAATTCCCAGGGCCCATCTAGTGGAAAGAGAGAACCAAACCATTCTGATCTCCATACGTATGCCACACCATGTGTGTGTCCACACACCTACTCACAAAACAAACAAAGTTTACTTTTAATTGTAGAAAATACACATATCAAAATCTACTGTTTGAGCTATTTTAAGTATACAGTTTGGTGGCATCAATAACATGTCTGCACTGCTGACAATCCACAGCTGTATCTGTTCTAGATTCTTCTTTTTTTGTTCTTCCCTCACTGCTGAACATTGAACCTAAGAGCCTCATACATGAGCTCTGCCACTGGGCTATAGCTACATCCCTGTTTTTAAATTTCTTTTTTATTTTGAGATAGTGTCTCACTAAGTTGCCCATGCCTAGCCTTCAGCTTGTGATTCTCCTGCTCCAGTCTCCTGAGTGGCTACTATATGGTACTATAGGCTTATGCCACGTTGCTATTTTAATGTTCTCCTCTTTCCTGTGTGACGAGAATCAACAGCTTAGGAGGAGGCAGTCACCTGCCCATTAGAAGGCAAGGTCAGGTAGTAAGTCAGGCGTGATTGTTTATTCTGTGTATCAACCTGGCTAGCCCAAGGGTCACCCAGATTAAACATTATTTCTAGGTGTGACTGTGAGGGTGTTTCCAGAAGTTTGAGTTTAACTCAGTAATTACCCTCCCTGATGTGGGTGGGCATTATCCAATCTGTTGAGTGCCTGAAGAAAACAAAAAAAGGGAGAAACACATGTACACACACACACACACACACACACACACACACACACACCTTACTGCATGAGACTTCCCATTTTGTCTCCCTTTGCTCTCAAACTACAACTTTTACTATTACTCATTTGGTTCTCAAGTCTTTAGACTATGCATTGACTTTTCCAGGTCTCTATCCTACGGGTCACGTAACTTCTCAGCCTCCATATTCTGTTGGCTAGTCCTCATTTTGTTAATCTGTCTATCATCTACCTACCTATTTATCATTTATCATTTATTTATCACCTATCTATCATCCTTATTTTTCCTTGAGGCATGTTTTCCTACAGCCCAGGCTGTTCTAGAACTCGCTATGTAGCCCAAGATAACCTTGAACTTTAAATCAGTTCTTAATTTCCTAAAAAAAAAAATAACTTCTTTTCATATTCCTTTGTTTATATCTCCAAGGTCATATTTGGCACAATTTTCTGTAATTATGCGTGTATTCATTGCACTTGAACTTGAAACAGCCAGCCACATTCACAACCCAGAGCAGAGAGAATAAACAAGTATGCTTGTAATCAGTTTGCTTTCTCCAACCCACAGAAATCTGCCTGCCTCAGCTTCCTGAGTACTAACTAAACATTTGCTACCACACTTGGCCAAACAAACAAACAAACAAAAGAAGGGTTTATGTTGTGTCAAAACTGTGAGTTTCTCCTCGCTACTAGGCAAGCATTTGCTCACCTCTTGCAATGCTTGGAACCCTTCCTTCTTTAATACTCCATGGAGAGACTGCAAACACAGACTTTGGACAATGTCTACACTGAGTGTAGCCAGTAAATTCTGACCCACGACCTCTAGTGAGTAACTGACTTTTACCCAGAGTTCCATTCACTTGCCAGCACAGGACCAGCCAGAGAAAGCCAAATGCAACTCCCACACCAATTGCTTAAGACACTCCACTTCTCGGTAGCCTGCTTCCACCTCCCCTCTCCAATGACCTCAGATCCCAGCACATCCAAAGCTGGTCATTTCCACTCTGAATTATCTTTTCACTGGCTCTGCCTGCTTTACATCTCTGCCGGATGGAAGAGAAGATGGCTGACACCTTCTGCGGCCGGCTCCGCCACACTCATCTGAATTGTCTCCGTTTACTTCTATGCTGCTAGATAAATATAAAAGATGTCATAGAGCCGGGTTATGAAAACAGCATCCATTATTAAACATTTGCAAAGTGCTTCACACTCACTTTGGTATGGCTCGTAAACACCTCCAAAGGACTGATAACACCCCCACCCCAACTCCCCCATTTTGGAGCTGAGAAAATTGAGAAGGAACTAGGAGATTAGGTGGCTCGCCCAGAGCTAGGAGTGGAACATAAATTTTAAGGTCTGTTGTTTATGCGCTGAGGCCAGCCTGCCCTTTGGAATCATTACCATTTTAAAGTATTTGGCCCAGGGTTGAGTGAATATTAAGCAGTAGATCATATTTCAGCCTGGCAGGCGTGAAAGTATTGTTTTTGGTTTGTTTTTCTAACTTTTAGTAGGGGACATATGGGCTGCATTAACTCTACTATGTAGCGCCATTTCAAAGATAGTTTCTCTTCCAAAAAATTTTCACCGTCGTTTAGCATTTGAAAGTTCAGCCCATGCCATCAGCTCTCTTGTTTTTCTCAGTTTTTGACTTTTGCAGGAAAGTGGGTGGGAGGTCACAAAACCAGCCAGGAGTATAGTTTGTGATTGTGGCTGAGATTGTGGATGGGGAGAGGGATGGGGACAGAATGGACAAAGTTCCTCTCAGGCAAGGCCTGCCTGCCCGTCTTTCTTTCTTTCTTTCTTTCTTTGTTTCTTTCTTTCTCTCTTTCTTTCTTTTCTTTCTCTCTTTCTCTCTCTTTCTTTTTCTTTCTTTCATTCCTACCTTCCTTCTGTCTTTTCCTTCTTTCTTTCCTTCTTTCTTTCCTTCCATTTTCCTTCTTTCCATCTTTCTTTCCTTCTGTCTTTCTTTCCTTCCATTTTTCTGTCTTCTTTCTTTCTTTCTTTCTTTCTTTCTTTCTTTCTTTCTCTCTTTCTTTCCCATGCTCTTATCCCCATCCAAAGCCTTAAGATTGAAAACTGAGATTTATAGCACCTAATTAGAGAATAAGGATGCTTGTCTAGAAGGAAGGAGGACGGGAAAGAAAGAGTTCTGGTGGCTCCTTCCTGTCTGGAAAAAAAAAATGCATCTGTCCCTGTCCCTGCCACTCTTGTGTATTTAAGGAGGACTCTTGGCAGCAACATTTGATCTTGTTGCCACCGTACCTGGTCAGGCCAGCCAGAATGCCCTACTGGTTAGGGGACATTAGCTGAAGTTAATACATTCAGCATTACGTATGCAGTTGCAGTAACTGTTAGATAATAGGAGGTAGTTCGCCTGGGGCTTGTCTAGCACACAAACCCGAGTTTGGTGGGCACACATGATGAACGGGACTCCAAGTTCATCCTTGACTATGTAGAAAGTTTAAGGCCAGCCTGGGATATGATATAAGAGATCCTGTCTCAAAACAAACAAAATAAACAATAATATGCATTTCCCCGCTGTTTCATCTGTCCCATCCCTGATATTTTTATACCTGCACACCTTGGCTTACCCTGTTATGAGCATAAGCACTGCTCCAGGTTACAGTTCTCCTCCGTTGCCGTTTCTGATTTCTTCATTTTGTTCTTCTTTTCCTCTCTAAGCTTATATACACAGCCTGTAAATGTATGTGATCGGAAGGGGATGTGGCAGCTGGCAAAGTGTTAGTTTATGTTGCAGGTGAAGGGGGTTTTGTTTTGCTTTGTTTTTTGAGACAGATTTTTTTTTACTTGCTTGGACCTCATCAAGTAGGTTAGAGTGGCTGACCTTCGAGCCCAGGAATGTACCTGGTTTTGCCTCCCCAACACTGCAGTTATGATTATGAGGTCCTTTGTTTTTAAAACATGTTTTTTGGGGAATTGAATTCACAAGGTGACCACATTACCATATCTCCTTTTGTTGGAGACTATATATTGGCTTCCAGTAAAGAGGGTTCCGTTATCATGGCTGGAAAGGCTGGTAGTGGGAGTGTAAAGCTCCTACCATCTGGGTAGATCAGAGAGCAGAGAAAGTCTGCCCACGTTCGTTCCCTAACTCTTATACTTCTTGTCTGACTACATCTGCATTTCTTTTTGTGCCCTGAAAAGAAAGCCAGTAGCTGTCACAGTGCTGGGAGTCTGAAAAGTGTCAAAATTAACCACAAGGTTTCTCCCTCCCTCCTCCCCCCTCCCTCCCTCCCTCCTTCTCTTTCTTTCTTTTGCAATGCTGGAATTGAACTTAGGAAGTCACATATCCTAGACAAATACTCTATCACTGTATTATAGTCTGTCCCTCCCCCACCTTGTGGCGGTGGTGTTGGGAATCAAACCCATGGCCTGAAAGAAACCAGGCAAATGCTCTACCATTGAGCTATATCCCGAAAGTTCTCTAATCATTATGTATTTATTGATCACCGATTCAACGAAAAGGCCATCATAACTCAAAAGCAGATAAAGCAAGGGTGTAAGGGTGGAGGACCAGGTCAGACTTGTCCTGCAGCTCTCTGGGCTGTGTTTTTCTCATCCTTTACAACGTATAATTAGGATTAAATGGGGTGGAGGGGGAGCAGGGTCTAGCCACAGATGGCAAACGATAAATGGCTCTAGCAGATGAAAAGCATTGTAAGATGAGTGCTAACCTTCCAGACACTTTTCATATTGTCGGGTAGAAGAGGCAGACACATGAGAAGGCAAAAACAGTCCAGGCTAGGTAGCACGTGCCAGCAGTCGAAGCTACTTTTGAGGCGGCAGAAAACCACTTGATCCTCCAGCCTGAGCCACATAACAGGACAAAAAAAAAAAAAAAAAAGTGAAAATAGGTATCAAGATGTTGAGGTGATTCTTTTTTGGTCTTAATAGAGACAGTATGTACTTAGTCACCAGAAGTATAGACTTTAGCTTGTAACAAATCATATATACCTTCATTTCATTTTTTTTTTCAGTCCGGGTCCTTTATTTCTCTTTTGTACACTAGGCCATGAACTCGTATGGAATGGGCTCCAGCAGCCCAGGCTCTTTCCCATTAGTCCTTGCAAAGTGTGCTTCTCTGGGTGGCACAGGCTGGCGCTTTCCCGTTAGTCCTCGCAAAGTGTTTCTCTGGGTGGCACAGGCTGGCGCTTCAGCTCAACCCAGGTGCCCTTCTCTTTGGCTTCCTTTTTCTTCTGATCGTTCTCCTTCCCCCGCTTCAGGAAGCCGTCTCTGCTCTTCGAGGGCTCGATGTGCTCAATCCGCACATTGATCCTCTTGGCCAGAATCTCGCCCTTGCTTGTTTACAATAATGCCCACGGCATGCTGGGTGACGTTGTAGACTCTTCCGGTTTTGCCGTGGTAACACTTATGGGGCGTTCCTTTTTGAACAGTCCTATTCCCTGTTCTACAAGGAATAACCTACAATATCACCCTTCTTGCAGATTCGCATGTATGTGGCCAAAGGAACAACTCCATGCTTCCTAAAAGGCCTAGAGAACGTACACAGAGTGCCTTTCCTCTTTCCCTTTGTGTTCGTCATTTTAGCGAGTTAACTGGAAGATGGCTGCCGTGGCTGAAAGCTCTTCATTTCTTTTTATTTCGATGTAAATGGATTTTTCTTACAAAGATCAGAGGACAAAAATAAACAAATGTTTACTAAAGAAATTGTGCAGGGCATGGTGGTACTTTCCTGTAATCCTAGCACTCTAAAGGTTGAGGCAGGAGGATCACTGTGAATTTGAGGCTAGCCTGGACTACATCAGACCAGGAGGAAGAATAGCCACCTTGAAAAAGCATAGGGTAGGGGTAATACTTGACCTTGATTTGAAAGATGAGAGGAAACTTACCAGGTACAGAAGGAAAGTTTACTTAACAAGTGCAGTGGGTATTTTGACTTGTCTCCATATTGGTCATATTAAAGAAATGGTGGGAAGGGTTGGGTACTTCTCCGATTTTATGGGATGAAGTTTGACAGTACCAGCTGCTTTCTCTGGCTAGCATGTAGCCAGTGATAGAGGGCTTGCCTAGAGTACTGCTTACTTTTGTGTCCACTTGACACAGCTAGAGTCATCAGAGAGGAGGGACCCTCAAGTGAGAAACGTTTCAAGAAGCAGTGTAGACGGTGCCCACCTCCCATGTGGAAGATCCACCTGGGGAGAGATGTGCAAGAACTCCTAGATGCTTCGCCACTGGCTCTGCAGCCCACCTGCCTACATGAGATGGGGGGGGGGGGGGGGGGGGATACGCTGACCATTGAGTCATTTCACTCCAAAGTGCAGGTGTTGTGCCTGCTGACAGAGCTCATGGCCATGACTACCAAGATTACCAAGATGTCCCTGGAGCTCTGCAGGAATGTCAGACAGGCAGAACACAGCAGCCTTAATAAAATAAAAAGTCCAGGGAGAGACCCAGGTTGCCTCTGCCTGTAGCCAGTGATGCTTCTTCCTGTGCAGGTGTGGACCTATAAGACTGAAGCAAGGAGCATGTTCTCTTCAAGGAGGGCACACCAGGCACCTCACCTGTCCGCGGGTTTTAAGCACTTTACAGACCGTATTCACAAGCTCTTTGTTTTGCAGGATAGCCTCATGTGTCATTTAATATTTAAAAATGAAAGTGTTTGCATCGAGAAAGGAAAATGAAAGGCTATAGATGAGCCAGGTATGGTGCACAGACCTGACATCCCAATATCAAAGATGTGGAACCAAGACGATCAGGAGTTCAAGGCCAGCCTCAACTACATAGTACTTACAAAGCTAGTTTACTCTACCTGAGACCTGGTCTCAAAAATTACACATACAAGAATGTATTTAATCTAAGTGCTTCTTTCCCGGCAGAGCCTGGCCTCAGCATCTCTTTCCTAGACGACTGATGGCTACAGCCTCCTCTCTGGTGGCTTCATTTACGAAGCATTTAGGATGCTTGTGCAGGCCCGTAATCCCAGATGTTCAGAAGGCTGAGTCAAGAGGATCCAAGTACAGGACCCACCTGACCGCAGGGTTGAATTTAAGGCCGGCTGGGGCAACTTAAGCAAGACCTTGTTTCAAAAGAGAAGGAAAGAGGTAGGACTGCTCAGTGGTCAAAGTTGATGGGGGGAAAAAAAAAGAGGGGTAGCAAGTTGGTAGAATGCTTGCCCAGCATGAACAAAGCCCCTGGGTTCCCACCCTAGCTCGGCCTAACGCCAAACTCCATGGCATACATCTGTAATGTCAGCACTCAGGAAGCAGAGGTAGGAAGATCAGAAGTTCAAGCACATCCTCGGCTATATAGCCAATTTGAAGCCAGCCTGGCCTCCATGAAACACTATCTCAAAGAAAAGGAAAGGAAGTGGGGGGAGGAGATGGAGGAAGAGGAAGAAGAAGAGAGGAGGAAAGGAGGAGAAGCAGGAGGAGGAAGAAGAGGAAGAAGAGGAGGAGGAAGAGAGAGGAAGAGGAGGAAGAGGAAGATGAGGAGACATTCAGAGCCAGGTGTGGTGGTACATACCTGTAATTCCGTACTTCTAAACTGAAGGCAGGAGGATTGAGTTTTGTGGTCAACCTGAGCTGCAAAGTGAGACCTCAGGGGAAAAAAAAAAAGCAAGTCTTTCATCCCAGGAAAGGTGGCACTAGGTGGAGCAGGGAGGCAGGAGGCAGCTTCCATAAACATACAGAGAAAGCCTTTCTCTTTCCTCTCCAAATCCACTAACAAGGAGGGGAGCCCTTTTCAAACCCCAAGGCCCTTGGTTACTAATCTGATTCTGCTCTACAAGTGGATATTCAAAAACCTGCTTGTTAAATCATCTAAAGGCTTTATTTATTCAACCTACTTAAAGCTTATGTAAACTCTTCGGAGATTTGTGTCAAGCTGTTAAGTTGGAAAATACATGAAAAATAGGACTTTCAACAGGCCAGCTTTTCTCTTAAATTCGTTCTACTTGACTGTGGTGGTGGAGGGTTAGTTACTAGGAGAATGGAGTGGAAGGAGGAGGTGAGGAAAGAGGAGGTGAGGAGGAAAGGGGAGAAGCCCTTGGGTCATTTTCTTCTTCTGCCTTCCTGGCTACCCTTGTTAATCAGCTACTGCCCTCTAGTGCTAGCTGCTTAGGTTACATGTGAAGTGTGTGTGTGTGTGTGTGTGTGTGTGTGTGTGTGTGTGTGTGTGTGAGATTGTATGTATATGTACGTGCATATATGTACCTGCATGGGGCCAGAAGAGGATGGGTGTTCCATCCCCAGGAACTGGAGTTACAGATGGTGTGAGTAGCTGTGTGGGTGCTGGCAGGTGAACCCCAGGCCTGTGTAAGAGCAGCAAGTACTCTGAAAAGAGAGTCATCTCTCCATTTTTACCCTTAAAAACCATGTTTAGGGGCTTGGGAAAATAGCTCAGCCAGGAAAGGACTAAGTTCAGATTCCAGCAGCCACTTAAAAAGCAGGACGTGATGGTGTATTCTGAAAGCCTAGCACCGGGGAGGTGAGACAGGAGGATTCCTGGAGCTCACTTGCTAAATGGAAAGCTCCATATTCAGCGAGAACTTGAATAAAAAATATAAGGCAGAGAGCAGGGTGGTGGTGGTGGTGGTGGCACACATTTTTAATCTCAGCACCCAGGAGACAGAGGAAAGGAGATCTCCATGAGTTCAAGGACAGCCTGGTCTACAGAGCTAGTTCTAGGACAGCTGAGGCTACACAAAGAAACCCTGTCTTAAAAAAAAAAAAAAAACTAAATAAATAGGAGAATGATAAAGATTCACGGCAGTATCTTGACTGTCAACACGACACACCTAGAAATACCAACCCTCAGTTGAAGAATCTCCTCCATCATGTTGGTCTCTGGATGTGTCTGATGGGTGTAGGAGGGTCCAGTTCACTTCGGACAGTACATCCCTAGACAGATGCGCCTGGGCTGTGTAAGAAAGGACCACGCCAATAAACAGGGGTCCTCATGGTTCCTGCTTCAGTTCCTGCTTTAGCTGCTGCCCCGTTTCTCTCACTGGTGATGTTTGACCCAGAAGTGTAAACCAAATAAACTCTTCCCTATGTTGCTTTGGTCCTGGTGTTTTTCACAGGAACAGTGTCAAACTAGACTACCACCCAACACAGACCCCTGACTCCTACATACATGTGCAAACACAAATGTGTACAAACCTATTTATATTTGGATTAATTTTTATTTATTTAATGTATGAGTGCTCTGCTACGTATATATCTGCCTACATTTGGAGGGCATCCTATCCTCCTACAGATGGTTGTGAGCCACCATGTGGTTGCTGGGAACAGAACTCAGGGCCTCTGAAAGAAAAGCCAGTGCTCTTAACCACTGAGCCATCTCACCAGCCCCCAATCTACCATTCTTGTTTTGCCAATAAGCACATTGAATAAGCATATAGTATGTAGTATATAATACTATCATATAATACTATAGTATTGCTATATATTACTTCTAATATTATCCCCAGTAAATCTGTAATTTGACTGTTGTTCAAGTTTAGATAGTCATAAATAATATTAGTAATTTTTAGACTTGGTACAATTTTAGAAAAGGTTAACACTTTTTTTTTTTTAAGTTAGGCCTAATCCCAGATGGGTCTGTTTGACTGTGTATTGGAACCAGTCAGTCGTGGGGTCCACACTGGTGATCCCAGAACTTGGACGGAGGAGGCAGGAAGATCAGGAATTCCAGACTATCCTTGGCTCCATGGAGAGTTTGAGGCCAGTCTAGGCTACATGAGACACTGCCTTAAACAAACAAATAACAAAAGAACCTAATTTATCGTTGTCTCCACGGTGGACTAATGCTCTGCTAAGATCCTCCCAGAGGAACTTCTTTGGTCATTGATGGGAAGAGAAGTTGTCGGTTTTCAGCACGGAGCACAAACTTTCATCATTCCTTAATTTCGATGGTGGGAAGGAACTGAAAACTATCCAGCTGGCCATGCCGCTCAGAACAATACCGAGGAACAAGAGATTTATTCAAATATTTAATTGGAGAGAGATACATCTGGAACAAGTTTTATTGGAATTCATATAAAAAACAAACCCGAAAAGAGGATCCATTAAAACTAGTATCCAAACCAGTTGCCATTATCTGGAATGGGAAATAGTAATGAATCACACAGTTCAGATGTCCTAACCTATGATTTGTCTTCTAAAGCCACATACACGTTTCTAGTTTATATTCAAGTATACTTAATATTTTAGTTAGGAATTGTTTTCAGCTACTATTCTACAGACAGATCACTCGGTAACTTAGTTTCTTTTATCCCTTCTCTCTTCCTCTTAAAAAAAAAGGTGGGGGGGCAAAAAACCAAACAAACAGAAAGTGGTTGGACTGAGGGTGTGGCTCAGGAGGAGACAGTCTGCCTAGCATGCAGAAGGCCCTGACTCGTAGTATTGAAAAAAAAAATTTAAAGTTTTTTTAAAATTAAAAATCCAGACATGGTAGTGAAATCTGCAACACCTGAACTCAGGAGGCAGAGGCAGAAAGATCAGGAGTTCAAAACCAGCCTGGGCTACCTGAGCCTGTTTCAAAAAGGAAAAGAAGAAGGAAGAAGAGGAGGAAGAGGAAGAGGAGGAGGAGGAGGAAGAGGAAGAGGGAGAGGAAGAGGAGAAGGAAGAGGAGGAGGGGGGATGGGTAGGAGGGAGGGGGAGGAAGGGGTTATTCTTCAAGATATAGTTTCTGCTGAGATAGGCTGGGCAAAAGGAACACAGGTGCACTTGGCAATGAGCTCTTACATGAACTAAGAGATACCTAATTTGTCTTTAGATGTCAACATAGATCCCATTGATCAAGTAGTCAAGTCTTGAATAACGTTTCCTACGGAGGGATTCAACCAGAATCCTACCCAAGAGGATGAGGCCTATTACCAGAAACAAAACACCGAAGAGGAGGGTCCCAATGAGAAGCCACTTCTCAAATGAAAGGCCATGCTGGCTTTCTGGACCCTTGTTCAGTGATGCGCTGTCTACACTGACTCTCTGCTTCTCCCAGGAAGCAGTCTTGTTTGTAATGGAAGACTCTGAGGTTGACAAAGAAATGACCACAGAGCTCTTCTCGTGCTTTGTGTCTGAAGTTAGCGCAGTGCCTCGAAAGGGCACTGTTTCTAAGATGCCTTTTGAATCTGTATGTGTCAGAAAGCCAGTAGTCAATGCTCCCTGGTGTGCACCCATGGGTGTAAAACTTGTAGACACGGGGGCTGCTGGAGGCTTCGAGGTCACAGTGATTACAAATGGAGCTGTGGTGGCCTCCTTCTGCCACGAAGCCTTAGGTGTCACTGAAACGCTGGCCAACAAAAGTGCAGGCTTCAGGGTGGCGGAGACATTACGGAGGGGAGCAACAGTTACTTCGGTAGTAGATGGAGCCATCACCGTTTTGGGGAGCGGATGAGCCATTTTTAGTTCAGAGGGAAGCTGTAAACTCTGGGAATGGCCTTTTCCTTCATAGAAAGGGAGCTGTGTGCTTGTTTCATCAACCTTGGTGTGTTTCTGCAAATGTGGGGAGGCTGTGGACTTTGGAGAAGATATGTCTCTCCAAAACAGGCTGGTGGGCTTTGGGTAACCTGTTGGGGGAGGGACCCCAGGGGTGACTCCTGGTGAAGTATGGCCAAGTAAGAGAGACTCTTCTTGTGTTAACTTTTGGAGTGATGAATTAGCTCTGGTCAGTGGAAAATCTGAAAGTATAAAGAAAATCAAAAGAAGAGTTTAAAATGTCCATGGTTTGTAAATGTAAAATACAAATGTTTACTGTCCCCAGACTTGATACCTGAAGCATGTGCTAGTTAGTTGGTTGTTGTTGTTTTGTCAGTTTATAGAAACCAGAGCCATCTGGGAAGGAGAGCCTCAACTGAGAAAACACCTCCATCAGATTGGCCTGTAGACAAGTCTTTTGAGGCATTTTCTTGGTTAGTGATGGATATGGGCAGACTTGGCCCACTATGGGTGGTGCCACCACTGGGCAGATGGCCCTGGGTTGTATGAAAAAACAGGCTGAACCAGCCATGGAAAGCAAGCAGCTTTCCTCCAGGATGTCTGCATCGGTTCCTGCTGATTTTTGCTTTGGCTTCTTCCCTCAATGATGGTCTGTGATCAGGATACATAAGCCAAATAAACCCTTCCCTCCCCAAACTGCTTTTGGTAAGTATTTTATCACAGAACTAGAAAACTAAGACAGACTGACTGACAACTTTCTCTCCCTCTCTCTGTCTGTCTGTCTGTCTCTCTCTCTCTCTGTCTCCCCTCACCCCACCCCCCTGTGTGGACACTTGTACATACATGCTGGAAAATGAAAACAGGGCTCTCGTATATACATAACGCATGCACAGAATAACTGAACTATACCCCAGCTTCAGATACTAGATATTTCATCAAAGCATGTATAAAATAGAAAAAAAAAAAACAAAGTATACATTGTTAAATGTCACAACAGTGTCTCTTTACCCCACAGTGTGGTTTATTTCTAGCCTGGTGGGAAGAGAAGAGGCAGTGTGGGCTGGGGTGCCCCAGAGTGACCGAGGAATGGGTGGGAACAATGGAGAGGCTGGGAGAAAAACCTTGTAGAAGGCAAGAGGGCTAGGGAGAGAAAGATGGTCGATGGCGGCAGGGAGGGCCCAGGTGGCTTGAACAGGATGAGGACTGGCAGGAAAACTGTTGTGTGAGGCAAGCTTTCCCGCAACTGTCAATGTGACAGGCAATCATGGAGACAGATGTTCCAGCCTGGGCTTGGGACAGGTGAGAAAGAGTGAGAGAGGCCTTGGGAAAATGAGTAGTCATAGGCCTTGAACAGTGAGGGTGGTTTGACAGAGACAGGGAGGAGGCTTCAGGATCTGGACTCATTGAAGAACGTTGAGCCAAAGAGATAGCACAAGGCAAATCACATTTTCCAGATAAAGTCAGGGTGGGCGGTTTCAGAGTGTTATCAGAAGAGGAGGGCTATCCAGAGACTTGACTTGCTTGGACTTTCAAAGCTTGGAGTTAGTAGAGCAAATGCCTTAGGTTATGGGAATGACGTTTGAAACCATAATACCCACACTGGGTATGATGGGGTAGGACCATTCAGACCAGCTCCCAGGGAGCAATGGTGGTGGTGGTGGGGTTGTTCTCAGTCACTCACCGCTGTTTACCACAGTTCAAACTGTAAAAGCTACTTAAGGCAATCGAGTGCAGAGAGAGAGAATTTGAATTGCTCGGTATTAGCTATGCTATTTGGCTGTGTTGATAATATTATAGCTCCCGGGGCTGGGAGGGTAGCTCGGTTGGTAGTGCACTTGCTCAGCATACACGAAGCCCCAGACTCAGCCCCCAGTATCACATCAACTGAGCACGGTGGAACACACCTGTAATCCCAGCACCCAGGAGGTGAAGGCAGGAGGGTCAGGTGTTCAAAGCCATCCTCTGCTACACAGAGTGGTTAAGGCCACTCTGGGGGTACATAATACAGTCTCAAAATATAAAAAAAAAGGACAGAAAAAAAAATGAGTTAAAAAGAAGAACTGCAGGAGACACAGGAGGCGTTATCCTCCTTGCCCCTTTTCTTCTTAATGTTCCTCCATGTTGGTTTCTTCCGACTCCTAAGAGATCCAAGGGCAACAGCAGAGGCGTGATAGCTTGGGAGTGCTCACTAATCCTCATACCTTTCCATGGTCCTTTATTATGTATTGTTATTATTATTATTTTATATTTTAAACATTTATTTCATCAGGAGATGGAGGAAGGAACCCAGGATGTATACGTGGAGGTCGGAAGACAACTTGTTCTCTCCTTGTCCCCAAGGGTTCTGGGGGTCAGACTCAGGTCATCAGGCCTGGCCACTGGTGCCTTTACCCACTGAGCCATCTTGCTGGCCCTATTTCATTTTTTCGAGACAGTCTCAGGTAGATCAGGCTACTCTTAAATTTGATATGTAGTCAAGGCTCGCCTCCACCCTGCTGGCAATATAGGCATGTATCATCCCACCAGGCCACAAGAGGCTCTACAAGAGTCACTTAATTCACCGAGGACAGCGTTTAACATCAATGGCCAAATCCAGCCTGCTACCTACCCT
>JANHMN010000008.1:76430193-76437693 GCA_030674055.1 Rhabdomys pumilio | reverse complement strand
TTACCTCTTTCTATCTCCTATAGTCTGCGACCATCTTCTGCCCACATCTTACTTCCCAAGCATTCCTATAGCCTCAGGGTGGTTCCAAAAGGAGACACCAGTGAACTTTAAGAAGTCTCCTTAAAGACACCATGGAAACACATAGCGTTAGTCTCAGCACTCTGGAGACAGAGGTAGGCAGACCTCTCTGAGTTCAAGACCAGGCTAGACTACATAACAAGTTTCAGGGTAGCCAACACTTTATCAGGAAGAGACCCTGTCTTACAAAAAACAAAAGCAAAACCAATTATTTGGGCAAGCAAGCTGGCTTAGAGAATAGAGGATCTCATTGCACAAGCCTGGCAACCCAAGACCTGAGCGAGATACCCAGAAGGCACCAAAGGCAGAAGGAGGAACTCAAGACCACAAGGCTCCCTCTGACCTCCACACACACCAGATCATGTGCATACACACACCTACACAATAACAGGAATTTTTTTTTTAAAAGGCACCATGGATCACGCCTACCCAAAAACTTCCCTCAGCATTCCCCTTATCCACATACGATGAAACCTACCTCTTCTGGATGTCATATGCACACATGATCTGGACCCCTCCCCCTTCACACCACATACTCTGTATAGCTTACTATGCCTCTGGGGGGCTTGGAATGAATGTTTGCTTTTCAAACATCTCAAATCCATTCAGCCTAAGGATCATGGTCCTGGAAGATCTTCCCTGACTCCTCAGATCTGGTTATCTGGCCCCTGACTTTTCAGATCTCAATCTAGGGGTTATACCTTCACCAATCACCTAGTTTAGGGGGTCCCCTTGGTGATTATTCTGTTGGGTTATCTCGACTCTGCACATCACTTTCGACTCCTCCACACTCTTCATGAGCATGTGTTATGGCTGTCGTCTCTGCACACTCCCCAAAGTCACCTTGAGAAATTAGAACTGTGTTTTTTATGCTCAGCACTTCATCCCTGAAATATAAAAGTGTGCTGAGGCAAAGCAAGTGCTAAATACCATTCTTTATTTCCTGAATAAACGAACAAACAGAATATTAACATGCAACTGGGCTACCTAGGAGACGTTGTCTTTTTTAAAAAGAAAGGTGTCTACAACAGAGCTATTCACTTTTAATAATATGAAGGGAAAGACAAAATAAAAAATACTGCCAGATACTATTATAGGAAAATATATTTTAGTTTAATGAATTTCAAATCATGAAATATTTATGAACTCTTTTGATACTTAGACTCTTACAGGAAATCTTCCACAGAAGCCAAAGCTCTAAATAATTTAGTCACAAAAGAAAGACAGCAATGCCTTTCGTACCTCTGATGAGCCTGTGGCTCACAAGGCCTTTGGCCGGCTTCAGCGGACAGGCATCCTCACTGGGACAGAAAAACAGGTAGCAGTTGGGCTGTCTGTCTGTCTTCCGGGTGTCGAAGATCATCAAATTACATGACTTGTCCCCTGCAATGAAAGACTTGTAAGCATAATTTTGAAATAGAACTTTCTAGACTAGGGCAAGATGGAGGAGCTGTAAATACTCTGTATTTACTGCCGAGTACCTCTGTTCATGTTGCTTCTTTGCTGACTCCTCGGATAATTTCCTTTCCCTGAGTTTAGTGAAACTTGATTGGCTCTAGAAACCTGAGTTAAAAACCTTGGCAAAGCCTTTTTTTTTTTCAACTTAAAATTGTATTATTATCGGTTTTATGTATATTGCCTGTATGCTTAACCTGTGTACCATGTGAATGCAGTGCTTGCAGAAGCCAGAAGAGGGCATCAGACCGAGAACTAATGTTAACAGATGGTTCATCATGTGGTCCTCCGGAAAATCAGCCAGGGTTCTTAGCCACCGGGCCATCTCTTCATCTCCCCAAACCGATTTTTTTTTTGTTTGTTTTGTTTATCGAGACAGGGTTTCTCTATATAGCCCTGGCTGTCCTGGAACTCACTCTGTAGACCAGGCTGGCCTCGAACTCAGAAATCTGCCTGCCTCTGCCTCCCAAGTGCTGGAATTAAAGGCGTGCGCCACCGCCACCGCCACCACCGGCCCCAAACCAATTTTTAGCAGCCCATTTAGTTCTCCAGAGATAAATCTTCCAGTTGTTATCTTTAACAGTTTTAACAGTTGTTAAGGGGCTAGAGGTTAGAATCGTAGCACCTACATGACATTCCCAATTATCTGTAAGTTCAGATCTAGAGGATCTGACATTGTCTTCTGGCCTCCTCGGGTACCAAGCACACATATGATAAACACATAAATACACAGGCAAATCACCCAGACACATAAAATAAAAATAAATCTGAAAAACAACAACAAAAAAAAACGGCAACAAAAGACATGTTTTAGCTAGGTATGGCAGTATAGTCCCGTAATCCTCAGGACTCATGAGGTAGAGACTAAAGAAACAGGAGTTCAAGGCCATCCTCAGCTACATACTAAGTGTGAGGCCAGTCTGGCTCTAAGAGGTTCTATGTCAAAATACGAAACTCAGCTCACCCGAGGCAACCTGCTCTTCCTTTTCTGACAGGGTGATACCTGCAGCAGCATTGGTGAGGGTTAATGTCACTGTCAACTTGATAGGTTTGAGATGTGCACAGGAGTCAGTGAAGCACCCTCCTGTGTGTCCTTCCAGAGAGGACTGACTCAGTGGGGAAGTCCTATTGTCCTAACTGGGAGTGACGTTGTCCCTTAGACTGGGAACAAGAATAAGGAAGAACTAATGGTGGGGATGGGGTGGGGGTGGAGGGTGGGGTGGGGAGGAGAAAGCTAGCTGGGCATATGGCCCTGGTCTGTAATCTCAGCACACAGAGGCCGAGGCAGGAGGGTCATCCACAGCTACACAATAAGTTTGAGGCTAACGTGAGCCATATAATACCCTGCCTAAAACAAAAGCAGAGCACAGTTAGTTATACATCACAAGTTCAAGGGCAGTCTAGTCTATACAGTGAAGCACTGTCTCAAAAAACAAACAAACAATCCCCCCCCCCCAAAAAAAACCAATTTATATAAGACAGAAATATTATTTGTGAGGACTGAATGCTGGATGTATGGATGTTTTCTGGCAACACAAAAAACCAGATATTTGTCCTCATTGCCAAGAACGGAGGGTTTTCTACTTTATTTAACAGTGAAAGTATTTACAGCATTGCCACTCGTGGATCTCAGTTCACAGTTTTTAGACTTTCCCCTCATTTATTCAGCAGCTGAAACTGTGGTTTTAAAGTACCTTGATAATCTGACAATCGTCAGCGACTGTAGGAAAATACATACTAACACAAAGACACGAAATCTTGCCTGTGATTGGGGGTTTATGGGACCTACTACTTTATCTAAGAGCCTAAAAGAAGACCATGCTAGTTCACTTCTCCCATCGCCATGACCAAATAACTGACGTAAACAACCCAGGGGAGGAAAGCGCTGTCTGAGCCCACGGTGACAGAAGCCTCACTCAGGGTGGACATCCAGGGTGGTACGGAACTCGCGATTCTCCCGACGGCTAGGATGTCAGGAACACGTGTCCACCTCTATTTCACTCAGTGGTTATCTCAACGATTTTAAGGTCCGTGCTTTAACCAATCCTCGAGCTATCAAAGCTTCTTGTAGCTGCTTGTATTATGAATGCTAATTATGTTACCCCAAAATACTGTTTACATGAGAGGGTCTACTTGTAGCTTCTGGGAACCCGCCCCCAGTTGGTTAATAAAGATGGCGGCAGCCAATAGCTAAGGAGGACAGACAGGCGGGATTTTAGGATTCCCTGGGCTTGGGACAGGGAGGAGAGGAAGAAGGGATCCGCCATGCTTTAAGAGTGTAGATAGAGGAGAGACACGGAGGCCGTCTTGGGGTAGAAAAGGAAGGAGAGTGCCCTGGGCTCTGGACCAAGAAAGTGGGGCCCAGAGGGCTGCACAAATGGGTCTGAAGCGGCCAAGATGGAACATAGAAATTAGTAAATAGTAACTCAGAGTTATCGGCAGGGGGTGGAGGTAGATTCTAGCAACATAGAGGCTGTGCAGTCACCCAGCTATTGGTCTGCTTTGGGCATATTTAAATATAAAGACTGTACGTGTGTCTTTCATTCGGGACCATAAACCATTGAGGTGGATAGCAACCTCGTGCCAGGATTTATTAATAAATATTAATTCAACAGCTTCTGTGTGGACATTTACAGAAAAAAAGTAGGAAGTTAAGTTAAATCGCTATGCTTCTACAGACCTCAGTACCACAAAGCATACTGCTCAATTTGAGGTCGTCAAAGGGCTACTTCCTATGGGCATCTACTATACGGTCTCTTCCCGCACCAGCTCTCCAAACCCCTGACAATAGCTGCATATCCTGCAAGTCAATTCCAATCCACTTCTGAGTCTAACCTGCTGGGTTTAGCACCAGGCTCCACAGGCTTTAGGGTTCCATCCTGCAAATCTCCTGTCCTCTCAGAAGCCAGTGGCAGGTGGCAGGTCTAGGGTTACCTGAACTCTGATTGGACAACAAATTCAGAGGTTGCCACAACAACCCTGCCCCTCCAATCTGATAATTTGCTAGTATGACCCACAGAACTCAAGGACTCATTATATTTACAACTACAGTACAAGATGAAGGACACACATGATTTGTTTTACACATGTGCTGGCTATCAAATCCAGGGCCTTCCTTGTATAAAACATAAAGGATACAGTTGGATGAAGGGAGACATGAGGAAAGGTCTAGAAGGGTCATAAGTACAGAAGCTTTTGTCCTTATGGAACTGGGGTATGCTACCTTCCTACCACACAAACACATTTACCCACCTACCTTAGAAGCTCCCCAAATGTTACCCTTTAGGGACCTATATGGCAGCTCTACTGCATAGGTCTAATCAATTTAAGTCAGTGGCCCTTTGGTTCAATTTACTTCTCCCTGGAGACTAGGGCACAGGGCTGAACTTTCCAAGCTTCTGACCAGAGTTTGCTCTTTCTGATGACCAGTAACATCGAGAACAATCTATGGACCTGTTAGGTAGTCTCAGTTAGCACAAGTGAGTTATAGTTGAGTCAGACTTACAAAAATGAGACTTGCTCCTGTCACTCACACATTCCAAGAGTTTAGGAGCTCTGTGCCACAAATATAAGACAACCTACATACATTATCCCAGATACTCAGCAGGCCAATGTAGGAGAATCACATGGACAACGCAAGGGTGGACTACAGGATAGGTTTTAAAGCAGCCTGACAATTTAGTGAGACCCTGTCTCAATTAAAAAGTTAAAAGAGCAGAGCTGGAGAGATGGCTCGTGGTTCAGAGCACTTGCTGGTTTTACAAAGGACCCTGGTTCCAGCACTCAAACGGCAGCTCATCTGTAGCAGTTTCAGGGGATCTGACTCCCTCTTCTGGCTTCCACTGGTATTGCATACATATGGTACAAATAACACACATTCAGACAAATACTCATACACATAAAATAAAAACAAATCTTTTTTTTTTTTTAAGTTAAAAGAAGGCTGGGGGAAAGAGCTGAGTGGGAGAGCTCTTACTGAGAATACTTGTTCATCTGATGAGATAAAAGCAACATTTACACAAGGACCTGAGACAAAGGCTATGTATAAAAACCTTATGCCACAGCATCACAGACAGAGAAGTTCAGGAGCAGACACCACCTCAGTGTCTCACCCAGTGCTGTTGCATGCTCCCCGATGGAGAGGTCTTTCCGTCCTATGTACTAACTCTAGAACTCAGCCCAGCTGTGGCATACTCAAGAACGTTAACATTGTTTCATGTGGAGAATTCACACAGTGTCATGAGCAAAACTGAAACATCCAGTTCTACTTAAAGACATGCTTCTCTGTTCAGTCTTCAGATTCGAAGCCTGGAAGAAGGCATTGGTTTAAATCCATGAACTTGGGTTTTCTTTTGTGTCACAAAAATGTATCAGACTAAATAACTCCCCCTTCTGAGCAGTAAGAATGCTTGTCTGGTGAATGAGTGGCTGTGGAAGCCTACAATCTGAGTTTCATCCCTGAACCCATCTAAGAGATATACGGACACACTTATCAGCAACTTTAATACAGGTCTAGGGGGAGATGGTGGGATGTACTTGTGAACCCTTCCCCAGCCACTGCCTCACTTGTCTTTCTGCCACAGCAGGCTGAGCTACCTACCTGCTATGTCTTGTGTTGAACAGCAGGCACCGATGCAGTCTTCCTGAGTTGCTGTGTGTATGGGCTCATTGCCTCTGATGCCTTTCGAAAGTGAAGACTGGATATCAATGACAACGTCCTCTAGACTCTTGGTGAGGCAGTTCTGACCAGCAGACAGCCTTAGTGTCAGGAAGAAAATTACCACCAATGTGTAAGTCAAGTTCTCTCCCTTGAAGAGCATTCTGAACTGTTGTTTCATCTTGGTCTCTCTTTAAAGACCAAGGATGGGCTTCTCTGGTCAAGGGTGGCCCTTCTGGTCTCAGTTTACTTCAGGAAGATTGTGCAGATTGCTTTTACTCTAGGAAAAAAGAACAATAAAAGAAAAAAAGGAAGAAAACCTTATCAATGACCCTTGGGAAGCTGAAGCAGGAGGATTTCCAGGAGTTCAAGGTCCACCTGGGCTATATACTGTGAGTTATAGGCCAGCCTGGGCTACAAAGTGAGTTCCAGGCCAACTTGGGCTACAGTGTGAGATGAGTCAGCAGATAAGAGCACTTGTCAGGTTTGGATTCTAGCATATTTTTTATGGCTCACAAACTGCCTATAACTTCAACTGTAAGGGTCCCTTACAGTTGCCTTCTTCTGACCTCTGTATTGGTACTGGCACAATACACACAGACACACACACACACACACACAAAACAAAACATTGCTTGAAAAACAAATAATAAAGAATAATAATAAATACCTATGAAGAAGTATAAATGGAAGTCCTGCTTGTCTGTGAGTTCAGGAATCCTTCGTCATCTTGCCCTTCCCAACCAGGAGGAAAAATGCCATAAAACTGTTGGTGCCATCACTGAAGCAAGGCTCGTAGCTCAGCATGCGGCCCTCCTCAGTAATAGCAATTAATATTTAAAGCCATCTGGGAGAGGCAGGCATTGACTGTGCTAAGCAACTCATACAGGGTCTGCTCTTGAATGCTTATACCAGCCCTGCAGAACATTGCTTCTCCGTAAATACCAAATGAGAGGCAAGTCTAATGGTTGATTTCTAGGAACTGGTCAGTTAGCATGGGGAACATTCTGGCTCTGATAAGGGTGAGTTTAGAGGTAATTATCTTTTTTTTTTTTTTGATAACCCCCTCAACACAAAAGTTAGCTACATGAGTGATACATGCTTGTAACCAAACAAGAAAAAAAAATACAACTCTAGAAAAATCAGACTTTGTCAAGTACCTGATTCTTGAAGGAAAAAAACAGTGTTAAATTGCCAAAGCTATACCTCACCCACCCCTATATTTCCAGACATATATTTGGCTTAATGCTGAATTGTTGCTGCTGCCTGCCTGCCTGCCTGCCTGCCTGCCTGCCTGCCTGCCTGCCTGC